>VWZZ01004824.1:39289-64410 GCA_013399095.1 Psophia crepitans | reverse complement strand
CCAGGGAAGCAGCAGACTTCCCTGTGGGACAGGTACGGCTGACATATCGGGCCCTCAGTTCCCCTTAGGAAGGAATCCCCTATGACAATTACCATCCTCTTTTTCTTAACAGAGGCAGTCAGAAGGTGCGGGGCCAACTTCCTTGCCCTGGACGACCACCTAGGGGGACCTTCAGCTACCTCCTCACTTGCCTGGCCCCTCAGATCCAGAGCCCCATACCTGTTGTGTAAGAGGGAGGCTGTGAGAGGTTTCGCTTGTTACATTGAGCAGGGACTTGTTTCCAATCTCCCCCATCTTTAAGGTCCTCCTTCTGCTCAATGGCTTCTGCTTGTTGGCAAGAGGATAGGGGATCCTCTGCTACTCTATCAGCTGACCCGACCTCAGGGACAATAGGGTGTGACTCCACCAATCTATCTCCCTCTCATACTCCGTGATACTCCTTAGCCTTTCCACCTCATCTTTGAGCTCAACCACCAAGCAGAGCAGGTCATCAACCTGGTTGCACTGGAGACAGTTACTGTCACCGCTGTTCTCTGCTCCAAGTGAGAGGCTCATGCAGTGCCTGCAGCCAGAGACCTGGACAGCTATGTATTCGGACATGGGCTCTGTCTCAGTTGCCACATTCCTTTTAGAAATGCCTTTCTGATGAGTCGTAACCATGGTCTGTCCTCTCCTGCTGAGCCCTCTGAGCTACTTCCCAGACAGTGATGACTACCAATGACACACACCTCCTGAGCCTGTAGGGTGATCAGGCCCTACCTGCACACCCTGCCTGTGGGAACTGCTGCGCCACGTCCTTCTGACGCACCACGTCCTGTTTGCCTGCCCTGTTTGCTGCACTCCGGGTGGGTCACTCGAGCTCCCTGGGGGTTGCTCTGGTGTAGGGGGGATGGGTTGGGCAGCCGTCATCCTTGTCCCCGCTCACGCTGAGTCAGAGCCGCTGCACACCAGCAGCTCCCTCTTTCCCATCCTGAGGGGGTGGGGCTTGGGAACCCTCTCGCCCTGTGCTTTTGCTGCTGTGGTTTAGCCACAGTTTAGCTGCTTTAGCGAGGGTCCCCTTGTGCAATCCTCCAGTCTGGAGCCCTTTGACTCAGTGGCTTCACTGAAATGGTGAATTTATTTCCAGCAGATAAAGGCAGGTCGTCCTTCCCCTCTGCTCCACACTAGTGAGGCTGTACCTGGAGTCCTGTGTCCAGCTCTAGGCTCCTCAGACATATTGGAGAAAGTCCAATGAAGTGTCACTAAAATGATGAAGGGACTGGAGCACCTTTCCTTTGTAGAAAACCTGCGAGACCTGAACTGTTTAGCCTAGAAAAGAGAAGGCTCAGTGGGATCTTATCAATGTACAGAAATACCTGAAGGGAGGGTGCAAAGAGAACAGAATCAGTGCTCTTTTCAGTTGTGCCCAATGACAGAAGAGGCAATGGGCACAAACTGAAACACAGTGTGTTCCATCTGAACATAAGCAAACTTTTTTTTTATGGTCAGGGTGACCAAGTACTGGCACAGTTTGCACAGTAGAGATTATGGACTCTCTCTCCTTAAGGATATTCAAAATCCATTTGAACATGGTCCTCGGCAACTGGCTGTAGGTGACCCTTCTTGAGCAGGGTGGGGTTGGACCACATGACCTCCAGAGGTCCCAATTTCAAACATACTGTGATTCTGAGAAAAACTGCAAACAAATATTAGTTTCAGAATCTGACTCCAACTGACCAAACAAAATCTTTTCATAAGAGTTAGGCAGCCATATTGCCATTTGTTTTTCATATCCTCATCTTTTTCATCATCACTCTGTCAAGTAATTTTTGTGCAGCATAACATCTGATCTGTTTAGATTTGTTTTCTTCTCATTGTTTATCATTTAATATTGAATATTCAACGTTTGACATAAGAATAAGAAATTTTTGGTATGAAAGCAAAAGTTGGAATGGACTTGTTGAACACGGGTTCCTCAGCCACAAAATGTGCATGCTGGTGTCACGTGGGGAAAACTGAGCCCACTCTTCATGTGAACCCATTATTGGAAAACTCGTGTACAGTACAGCTTGATGATATGACTTCTGGATGCATCCAGGAAAAAAAATAGATCTGTAGTAACTGTAAAATTCAATATATAAATGCTGAAGATATAGTTACATTTGTGGACACATTAGTCTAAAAAGAAAAAAATGGTGAGGAAAGTTTTATGGAAAGATAGTAACAAGAACAGATGACCTGCTTTTCCTCTTACCACACTGTGTTAAAACTGTTCTGTTTATTATATCCTTATACCAAAATTCTTTATTTCTAGTTTCATAATAAAGTGCTGCTTAGTCTGATAGGCATTTGAAAGCTATAGTTAGGTTAAGAAGACTGAGCATCCTCCTCCTTCTCTAGACAGACATAGTAAGCTTCACTGCAAAAAGAGATTCATGGCTCCAAGCAGTGTCTGAAGTTAAAAATTCTCTTGCAGCCCTCTGTACTTCTTAACTGTACTGAAAAGGAACTCATCAATATTAAAGAAAGTTGCATGGCTATGCAGCAGGCACAGGAAAAAGAAAAATCAGCTTAGATCTTTCTTTCTAAATGAGTTTACTTCCTGTTACATAAAACTTCATCAACTTTTTCATTTGGTAATTTCCTTTAGTGGAAAGCAGAAAAAGCTAATGTCTTGGCGTGTACACTTACCCATCATTATCCCAATACTATTCAGTACCCATGCAGTGCTATATTAATCAGAAGATTTTTAGATCATGTAAGGGTCTGGCAATAGACAGTAGGGTGACCAAAATTTCCTTCTGGGTGAGCCCCTTTCCGTATGGTTTACTCTGCAGAGTTTCATTTTTCCCTTTTCTGGTTGATTTCTCCTAGTTGGAAATGTGGTTTTTCAACCATAATGAAAACATAAAACAATCTGAAAACACTACCAAATACCAAAACCCCATATATTTTAAGTGTCCATTTTCTGGAAACATTGTGTAATGGATTTACACGACAAGGTTTTGATGGCAGGCTGGTTTAGTGTCTGTGAGAAGACACTAGAGACTCCTCCTGCGTTGGATAGACCCAAAGCTGAAGCAATAGGCAACGTTGGCAGTGCCTCTGTAAAAACGTTTAAGGAAGGGTAAAAACCACCACATTGTAGCTGTGAGAGAGAAGAGTACCTAACTATGAGAGAAATGTCCCTGAAGACACCAAGCTCAATGAAGAAGGAGGAAGAGGAGGAAGTGCTCTGGGTGCTGAAGTGGAGATTCCTCTGCAGGTCCTGGAGAAGACAATGGTGAAACATGCTGTCCTCCACAGATGACCATTGTGGAGCAGATACCCACCTGCAGGCAACAGAGGACTCCATGCTGGAGCAGGTTGATATACCCTGAAAGAAGCCACAGCCAGTGGAGAATTTGCACTGGGGCATGTTTTCTGGCAGGAACTGTGGCTTCTGGGGGACACATACTGGAGCAGTCTGTTCCTGAAGGACTGCACCCCATGGAAAGGACCCATGCTGGAGCCATTCTTAATGAGCTGTAGCCCATGGCAAGGACCAACATTGAAGTTCGTGAAGGACTGTATCTCGTGGGAAGGATCCCACACTGGAGCAGTGAAATAGTACAAAAGTATATAACAAGTGTATAAACAAGTATATAATGAGTAAGTTTTTGCCTCTTTTTTTTTTGTGACCTGAATGAAGAAGAATAATTTTATTATTTTCAATTGAATCTTACTGAGCATGGTCAATAATCATATTACCTCATTGATCAAATTAAGTTTACTAGTTATTACACAAATAATTTCATTACACCAGATGTAAATTCATAAAACTGTAAGATCAAGATAAAATAAAACTCTATGACAATAGTGCAGAAAAGTAAAATTTGATGAAGTCATCTCATAGCAAACTCACTTTCCTGTTATGCTTCTCTGTTTACCCAACATGAGTGGCCTGAGTAGAAGCAGTTGTTACTGATTTCTTCAGCTGTACCTTTTCATCAGGTTTCCATTGGGGAATGTGTTTCATACAGCAGCTTCTTTTTCATGTCCTAGATCTCAGAGACCCACTTTCATCAGACTTGGGGAAAATCACAATTCCACCTCCTACAGGTTCTTGGTGATTTTTTATTTCCTTTTACAATAACTTCCACAATACTGCAAGAGAGTGAGATGAGTTGAATAATTTCCAGTAAATCTGTTCTGGAATGATTTTGTTATTTTACCCAGTTTGCAAGATGTTTCTAGAATTGTGTAGGATTTTTTTTTGGTGGTATATTTTCAGCCAAAACTCTGAAGAGTCATCTGTTTCCTTGGGTTGGCTTAATAAAGCTTTATTAAAAAGGAGCAGGGTGCCAGGGCTTTATTTAATCAATTTCTGTTTTCACCCACCATGCTTCTCAGGAGCAGCTGAATGAACAAAATCTGATTCAGCATTTCTGTGTTGGGTAGCTTCTGCAATTAAAGAAAACAGTACAATAGATCTAATGTTAAAATATTTCCTTTAATTATTTGCTTACAATCTAGAGACATTTTATATTTGAAACTTTTTACACTAAAATCTCATAGTTCTTTGTACTGAATTTGCAAGATTTTAGCTATTTTAACAAGTATTTTATCTGAAGGAGAGTTTTACTGCATGTATTGACTAGTGTGATAGTGAAGCTATGTCAAAACATGATTTAACTTGTCTAGAATTAAAACTAAATATTATTTCTGACTGCTCAACTGCAGCAATACCAGAATATATGAATTGTAAAGACTAAGACAAAACAATTTTTCTAATTTATCAATTCTATCTTTTGACCTTTATCCTTTTAATTATAGTTGTAACTTGATAACTGCTGAAATGTGCAAGTTTATTTTAAAATATTTTTTAAATGGTAAAAATTTGGTACTGTAACACTACTGAGAACAAATGCATTTAATTGAATAATACGATACATGAGACACTCAGTGTAAGTAAAAAAGCAAGGTATGAAACATTGATGTTACTGAACTCAGGTGAAGTTTTGCCATTTATATCTAAAGGAAAAAGGTATCACCCAAGATGCCCATCGTGGGTGGTTTTCAAAATAAACAGCAATGTATTGACAAAAGATAAAGAAAAGTACACAGTTAAACAGTCATGTTTCGTATTTGCTAGTAGTTAATTATTAGAGTTGTGTTTTGAGTGCAGAGGGAACTTATTTAAAGTAGCAAATTGCCTACAAATCTTATTAAGAGGTTCAAAAACTGGGAAAAAAACCCAAACTATCCCAAAATAGTAGCCCAGCAGACTAAGTAAAAAAAACCAAAAACTGCCTTAAGTATTCAAGTAAGCAGTCCTGATGGTGTTCAGTGAAGCTGAAAGACAAAATCTGTTTATGGCTTCAGGCCATCAAGTCGAAGAAATATGTATCCACAATGATGATAGAAAGGGGGCAGTGACTTGTTGGTGTGCCTGCTGTATGACTGGGAATGTTAACGTTGTGTTAGCCTCTGTCTGCAGGAGGACCTGGATCCCTCCTCACCCCACAAGTCATTCTATTTCTGTTCATGTGGATACCAATGTTTCAGTGCTGTCCTCTCTCATCTATTACAAAAATAATGTAACCATCCAGCTACAGATAGCGATGAAGATGAAAGTGGAAGGCAGTTTCACTGGAAAGATAAATTTTAAGTTCTTGTGTTAAAACTGAAATACTGCACAAGGGAAGAAAAGTCATTGCTCCAAAGAAATGAAGAAAGCGTATGGATGACCACCTAGATCAGCTGTTACAGTACAAATTAGAAATCTAGATTTTAGATTTGTCTTAGAAGTTGCTTATACTTTTTATAATAAATGGTTGAAAATTACTTACTTCACATGCTACATTTATTGTTGGACGTGAAGAGAATGTTTGACTAGTAGTGCCTGTTTGAGTCTTCTCTGGAGGTAACCAGTCCCCACAAATGATGGGCTATGAATGGCATTACAAAGGGACAACTGCTGTGTGGGAGGAGATTATAATGCTATGATCCATGTTCACATACAGAATCATAATAGAATTTATTCTGATGTTCTGTGATGTATTACTACCCTTGCTTTTGTAAGAAAGATGAACAGCAAGAAAGAAGTTCAGAACAGCTTGCAATCATGGTCAAGTTCATTTGTTCCACTTGCCACTTCCACTCCATGACTCTTGCTTAAATTTAGTCTTTGTTACTTGCGTTATTTAGGTTTCTTTGTCTAGGTCTAGGAAGTCACAGGGAGTTTCCTTCAAAGCTGATTGCAGTGTTGAGGAATCATCACCCTGTCATCGGTTTACTGAAAGACCATCATTTTTTCCTAAGAAATTAAGAACTGTCTGCCAAAAAATCACTGGCAGCTAAAGGATTTCTAGACTTATTACAAATTCGGTCAGACTGATACATTGTGCTTTAAAAGCATGGACACCTTAGGTTATGCATTGCCACGTTTTTTTTTTCCTTTGGAACAGCACATTAAGCAATTCAGTTCAAATACTATGTAATTTTAATTGGTGCAGGAGAGCAATTAACTTTCAATGGCAAAATGTCAAGTGCTTCCTTTGCCTCATCAAAGCAAATTTGTCAGGAAAAGACTATCATCTCATATAAATAACAATCAATGCAATTAATTTGTGTGTTTCAATTAGCTCATGATCTAATTATCCCATAGTCTAAGGATAACAACTAAGGACTTCAAAGAGAAAAAAATGTTTTTCTTATCTGCATTGGTGTTCTGTATATTGTTGACTCAGATCCATATTCTTGAATAAATCCTCCAAGAGACTTTGTTGAACTTTACAGCTTCATTTTGCACCAACTTTCAACTTAGTTATACTCTGAACCTCAAACCTCAGAGCTACTAAACTGCCAGAGGAATTAAGCCTAGCTCAAATGATAGAAGAAAGACAGATGTTCCATGAAGTGATGATTATATTTAAATTATGAATGTATTGAGACTAAATCCCAAAGACCTGCTAGCACATTAAAAGAAGTGAATAAAAACTGAAATGAGGCAGAGTGGGACATGGGCAACAGAAGACTTATGTGTCCGCAGTGTAGTTGCTGCTAATTTAAGATGTGAGAGTTCCACCTTTAGTATAACAGTACGCTCTTTTGAACAGGAAGCGAGTTTCATGATTTGTTTTCAGTTTGATGGGATTCCAGGCTCTGCCTGGAAGACCTATTTTGGTACTTTACCTATGGAAGGAATATTTTAACTCTTTCTGAGGTGAGAACTGGATCTCTGACTCGTTTCCTTTTCAGATAATTTCAAATAAGTACTAGGAAAATCTTACCGAGCTTTGTTTTGAACCTTTTTTGCACAGTAAAGCTGAAATATGTTTCTCTTTCTAATAGCAGCCAATAACCTCATGATGTTTTCAAAATATGCTTTGTTTTTTCATCATTTCTTAAAATAAATCTTCAACAAAAATGGATGACTGCATTGTAATGCAAAATAGTATCTATTAATGTTGGTTAGAAAAATGAAATGTGATTCTATAAGCAAAAACATGCTTATTGCTAAAGAAAATATTTAACTTGGGATGCTGAAATTCTTCATGGAAGTAACATTAATGTTAATCAAACCAAATATTGTCATTTCATTACAAAATTAAAGTATGTCTTCTGCCTCATGTCTTGTAATTTTTTTTCTTCTTCTTTACCTTTTCTTTTTATACCTTAGGAAAAGAGCAAAGGTTTGTGGGACATGAATAAAAGAAAAACTCTCTGAATTCTTTCCTGACAACTTTTTTGTTAATTGCTAAAAAGTGAGCCTTTCTTCCTCCATAGTAAATCCCAGCCCTACTCAATATTAGGAGTGGAATAAGCCATCCTAGTTGGTACAGTACAGAAGTTTTCATCCTAAACATGTCTTGTGCACTGCTGTTGCTGTTGTCTCCCAGAAGTGGGGCAGACTTTTATATGGGGTGTGCATACAGTTTGTAGTAGTATCCATATACCCCTAGGTTGACTTTCAGAGAAAGGAGTTAAAAAAAAACATAGAAGTACTTACATTTCAAATTCATATCATGTTGTCTGCGTCTCTGAAAGTAGTGATGCTCACATGATAATTTTTGATAGTAAGACTGTAAGCAGATTGACATTACTAAAATATAAAGTAGAGGCATTTCATCCAACTGTAGTAGCTTATGATTTGATTCTGTTCATGGCAGTCATTAGATAAAATACAGTAATTCTACTTGAACATAGTTCTTTACTCTCCCAAATTAGCACTGTTTTTACATTTTTTTAATCATCCTTCTTTCATGTCCTCTAATATTCAGCTAAATTATTTTTATTCAGTGTAATTTATTTTGTTAATGTAGACAACATCAACAGGAAAAGAGATGTTATTGTTCTCTGTAGAACAGCATATAGCTCTGGTTGTTACGCTTGAGAGTATAGAATTCGAACTATTTTATGAAAACACTGGAACACAAATCTCTCATATAACACTCTAGTGTGCTAGTTGTTAAAGTTTTTTTTCCAAAAGAAGACTCACTATTGTTTTCTAAAATAAAGAAGTAAACTTCCTTTGCTGCAGTCGTGCAAACTCTGTAAATGAGGAAAAGCCTGTGGGCTGCAAATTCTGTGCTGAAATAGCTTTCCCCTGCAGCCCAGGTCTTCAGGCAACTGTGAGGGGCTGATCTGGAGACACAGCTCTCTTTACAGTCTCCTGCTGGCTGCTTCAGGCAATTGTCGGCCAGTTGCTATAAATTCTGCCATTCTGAGTCATTTAATTCTTCAGTGGATTAGACTAGGAGCTCAGGCACTGCACACTAGCTGAATTTTGCTTTGGGACTCCTATTGTGTGATACTTCAGGATCACAATGCCTTAATTATCTGTTGTATCTAGTCCAAATTAATCAGTAGTCTTTGCTATTTTTTTCTGATTATATGAATGACTTTGTTACTTCTATTCATTTCAAGCTACTGTAAAATATTGCCCGTGTTATGTGTGTGGACTATCTTTTTTCTCAAAGTAGTTGTCATTTCTGTGAGGTTTCTGTTTTCTTTCAGGATGATTTTGAGGAAGTATGCCTTGCTGATTCTTCTGTTTAAATTATTCTATAGCTTTAGTAAGGTTCTCCTTAGACCCATTGTTTTGAATCACCTTTTTCTTTAAAGGATTTTCGCCTCAGGTAGTTTTCCTCAAGGTCTTGTTGCTATAGTTATGCAGCATCAGTTAGACACAACTTGAGTATTTTAACTGTTTTAAGAGTTGCATAATGGAGAATAAGCTGTAGCTTAAAAGAAAATATTTTCAGTGGTCCACAATATTAAAAAGAAAGCAGCAGAAGTATTTTATTAGAACACAGATACCTTAACTCCACAAATGAAATCAGTTTACAACTCAGCTCAGAAGCTTTTAAATCCCAGCTGACAGCATTTGTTAAACTCATGACAGTTCTTTATAGTCCCTGCCATAAACATCTGACTGTTCTTTAACTTCACTCTGGCATTCCTAGACTTTCAAATTCAATCTGAAATTCACAATTCATAGATATTATAGTAAAATTTTATATTTTTCCTTGTCATTTTAATGTTTTCCAGGAAATCAAGTGATTGGACTTCAGCTGGTTTATTGCTTTACTAGGAGAGGACTAATTAAATAAAAAAAAGTCCTGTTAGTCATATGTACTTGCACTGTAGTTTTATTTCCAACATGCCAGCATCAGAGTTTCTAAAAAGCAGGTCTTGCAACTTTCTAGCTTTTATCCTGATATTTAATTAAAATCAGAACTCTGGAGAAAAGTCTGGCTCTGATTGAAAGTATAGAGAAACTGAAAATCCATCCCATATTACCATTCAGTTTTCAGCAAAGGAGGACAAAGAATTCAATCAATTTCATTATGTTCTTATCACTATTATTTTAGAAGTTCCAGCAAGGGCATATATTTTTATTTTCTGCAATTCCAAGCATATATTTTTCACCCTTGTTTTAATCCTCTGCTACCCCTGCACACACCCTCCACATAACCATACAAATTGCTTCTTCTCTAAATCTTCACTAAATATAAAAAGTCTACATCTATCTCATAAAAACTCAGAGCACTTTACAAGTTGCAGTATATGTCCTGGCTGTGTCTTGAAATAATGTACTTTCCCCTTCTCTCCATCTTCTTTCTTTGGGCTCTGAGTGAAATGAAGAATCACTGCTCATCAGATCCTTGGTCCAAAATTCTGAGGGATGCGGAGCTCAAGAAACAACACAGAATTGATCTCTCCTACAGCTGAGACAGAGCTTAAAACATCTTTGAAGGAGTAGATGCTTATCCAAAGATCACTCTCTCCTCACCCAGTAACCTCTTTTAAAAAATTTTAATGACAGTCTCCAAGACCTCGATCATTGTCTACAGTCATTTTGTAACAAGGAAAATATAGGATTAAACATGTATCTTCTGTTGTGGAATCCTGTGCTGTCTAGTATAATTCAGTCTTCTTAAAATTGTTTAGACTTTTATTCACTCTATTCTGATGTAGAAGCTGGGTTCTGAAATATTAGCGTTCTGAGGGTTAAAGACTAAACTTATTAATGTCCAGTTTGTGTCCATTTACTTTGGTGCTAACACTGCTAATTAGCTTACATACTTTTTTCAAGGAATGAACAGAATTATCCTCCTCAGTTCTCCTTCTATTAGATTACACTAGAATTTTATTGTCTTATCCTGAAATACTGTAGACCCTTTTCCTTATATATTCTGGTTTTAGAATGTAGGTGACCTGAATTGTCCATAAAAATTTAAGTGCCATCCCACCAGGTGAGATATATTGAAGAAAAGGTAGACATTTATATCACCATCTCTGCCAGAAATATCTCACCTCATATATTCTAAAATTAGGTTTGCTTTTTTCATGGCTGCATCACATTAATGGGTTATGGTCATTCTGCTCTTAACTGAAGTATCTCCTCATTGCTGTATCTCCTCATTTCAAACTGAAGGGGAATGTCCCTTTAATTTAGCTAATTTTACCATATTGAATTTTCATGTAGTTATACCATGATTCTGTTTTAATTATGCTATTCTATTATCTACTAAACAAATAAAGTATTTTCAATTTCAAGACAGGGTTGCAAGGGTATGTGAAATATGAATGGTACGTGGAACGTAAGGGTACGTGGTCACCTGTATTGTAAGAACCTTTGTGAGAAAAGTTAAAAAGGATTCAGCATTAAAAAAAGATAAATAAGAGACAGGAAAATAGGTTACAAACATTGGTACACAACGTGTAGGAAACAGAGGATAATGGTAACATTACCAAGACCAGAACTATTAGGTCACCTATTGCAGGACCTTTGAAGGAATCCCTGAGGTGTAGCCTCAGAGACACTAATTCTGAACTTCATAGCTGTCAAGAAAGGGGCTAACAAGGTTGTCACAGACCTCTTGGGAAAGCCAAGGGTTCACAGATTAGTGTATCTGAAGGGACTTGTGGGAATATGTAAAACATATTATGGGAATGTAGTAACTTGTAGAGGATGTTTAGGAGAAGCAGCAGATGCATGCACGTGTTTTGCTCGCTGGACTAGCTGGCCATCAAGCTTGAAGTAGCCAGTTAGTAGGAGGAAACCTGAGTTTGGAAATACTCAAAACCTGACTCACTGACCAAGGAAGGGGCCCAGGATCTGACCATAGGTATTAGATGGGTTTGAAGCCCATGCTAATATCTGAGGGATCCATGAATATGATGTGATTGTGGATCTAGACAGTGCGTGTGTATGTGTGTGTGTTTCTCTCAATGTTTTCATTATGGAACGTCAATCCTGATCAAAAAAGGAAGAGGAGCAAGTCTGGGCAGTCCATGTTCATGTTTACATGAGTGCTGTTGCTGTTTGCATGGCAGCACATAAAGCACTCTGCTTGTGCTGATGTATGTGGCTGGCTGTTTGCATGTGTGTGTGTACCTGCATCTCTGGAACACCTGCTGGAACCATAAACAGGAGCAGCAGCAAAGAAAACAGGACAAAAAATTACTCTGGGTCTTAATTCCACCTGAACCAGCTTCCTTTAAAAATGGTATCATGCAATCCAAGCATATCATTCCAAAGACAGCCTCATTACAGCCTCGTTATGAGTACTAGGAGACAATATATTTATCTTAAATATTTACCTCTTCCTTCCTATTGTTTTTTGCAAGCAGTAATTTCTTATGGAAAGATAACTTTCATATAATTATATTTACTTACTTATTATGCTGAGATAAGCAGTCTGTGATGCCAACATGATGCTTCTTGAAGATCACAGCAGTTCTCTTGTGATTAGCACAAAATTTATACATATTAAAATTACTTCATATAAATGTTAGGTATAGTACATGCAAATGTGTACTGGATCTAAACATACACTTTATAATTGCAATTTTAGCTTAAAACTGTCACAGATTGTCAAATATTCTTGTTCTTAAAGAGTAGACACTGAAACCTTATCTTTGGAAATACACATCACAAAGTACTAAAGGAAGATTTCCAAACATTCTGGCTGACCAATGTTTTATTATTATTATTATTAAATCACAAAATTGAATTAAAATATTCCCAGAACCGACAAACAACAGAACATTCACTGTTCCTTGTGTTATTAAGTAGTAATGTGCCCAAAGTGCACACAGTGAAAACTGAAGGTTTTTTGTTTGGTTTTTTTTTTGTGCTTAAGAGGAAGTAAAAAATGCAATTATGCAACAAGTACATCATGAAAAGAGAAGACAATTCAACATCAGTTTGATGTCAAATGCAGCCATCTTGCTTTCTAACTATCTGGGAGACAATTTTAAATCCAAAGACCAACACCTGGATTCTCTCATAAAAAACTAAGAGACCTCATAGTTTCCTTTGAGAGAACACATTAATAAATTTGAGAAAACAATGTAAACTGTGTTGAAAGAAAATATAGGAAATATAGGTATTTCTGAACAGCTGTGAGAATAAACATTTGTGCTTGTGTAAAATATGCCTAAGGACTGATAAGTTCATGCAAGAAGTTAGACTGAATATATGAGACATGCTAGAGCTTTTTTGGTAGCAGGAAATTGTGTCCAAGGCTAGATAATGTCAATGCTCAGCATACCTAAACTATGAAATATCTGACTGAACATTTCGTACTTGGTTCACACAGAGCATGCATGTCAGACAAAATGAGGACTTCTCGCAAAATTAAATTTCATCAAACCAATTCACTTTATGTCCAATTAAAAATAATATAAAATAAATATTGAAAACTTCAGAAGTTTAAAGATTTTGCAGCTTTTTTAAAGTTATATTTGCAAATTGATGTTTGAAATTTGTTGCATTGAAAATCTAAAAAGATACCAAGTCAACTGTTTAACTCTTTGGTGCTCTTTGATATATACATTTCTATGGCATATAATACTCTGCTTTTATGTCACTAAGACATAATACCAAATGTCTCGGTGACATTTGTCATTCTCCCAGGAACATGGCACATGGCACTTCTAAAAGCATTTTGTTTTATCACTTATTTCCACTATGTCAGCTATGCTAAGGTTGCCCATTAACATCCACTTTAAATCAGGGGACCACTTCAATAAATATAGACTATTCAGTGGTAAAACAGATTTACTCTGTCTGGATGTTGCCAGAATATTTAGCAGAAGTCAAGTGTCTATATAATAAGTGAGGTCATGAGATGGCGTCTCCATTTTATTCAATGTAGGAAACTCATCATTCCTTGTAATTAAAATGCTTAGTGCTACACTGCTGATACATAAAATCTAAGGAGTTTGTAATGCAAAATTGAATGAGGAAAATAAAACAACTGTATGATACCACACTACAACACAAATCTGTTCATGCTTTTCTCCTATTAAAACAGAATAAATAAAATAGTTTGTGTTACACAGTGCAAAGATGATAATAAAAATTTGTTTTATAAAATTGACTATTTTTTGTTAACAAAGCAAATTTTTTTCACTTCTGTGTCATAGCCCTTTATTCCAGGTCTAACAAATATCCCTATTGCTCTATGTTTTTAGCTCATGTCTGCTTATGTCTACTGGCTACAGTGACAAAGAAGGAAAAATAGCATCATCTTTGCCCTGTCTTTCTTTGGTTACAAGACAGTAATTATTCACTTTCTACTTTCCCAGAACATGGTCTACAACTCTGCTCTTCTTTTAGCACAAATTCTTTCCTCATTTTAAGGAAAAGTTCAACCAGTGGCTATGCATGTTTAAGTTTACAGTAAATACAGACAACAAACACATATGCATATATAATACAACTCCCGTGCTTTTCACATCTCTGTCCCCTCCAAACAAAGCACAAATGTGTGACATAAAACTGGGTTAATTTGTAAGTTGTAGCACCACAGTAGAATTAAGACAACAAACAGAATGAATCAGAACATTTTCAAAAAACTAACCTTCTTTGAGAAATGTCTTAGCAAAGTAACAGATTGTTTTTAATGAAACTTAAATGAAGAAAGACCTTGCATATTGCCAGCTTGCACCTTTCCAAAGAGTTTCTTACCTCCCACATTAATGACTCACCTGAAAGAAAATCCTGGGCCTACAATGAAGGTGCATTACTGTGCATCAACAATGAGATTTTGGTGTGGCTATGAAAAAAGCAAACATGAAGGAGTGTGACTCTGTGACCTAGTATGAGTGTGTTGCTCTGAGACAGAAAATACTGACTTAAAAGCAGTATTCTCTTCTCAAGTCTTGCACTTCCACCGAAAAGCAAAGAGAAAGGGAAAGGGAAGGGGAAGGTAGGTTGAAAAGAAAACCACCCACCCAACCAACCAAACCAAAACCGGTTCAAAAGTGAACGTGGTCTCATAGATTTCTTATTGTTTTGGTTTCCTCTGTTCAGGGGACAATATATTCTTAGTATCATTCCCATATGCCTATTTCCCCATATGCCCTGTGAAGGTAATGCAGCTGTTTCACCCACATTTTAAGTCTGAAATACCTATGAATGGAGCACCTGTAAATTAGGAATGTATAAGTGAATTACAATCACATACCAAATGAGTCTACACACACGCACACCCTTTTTCAATAAATGATACATATAAGAAGTTGTTCATTAATTAGGACAAATAAATTCTCTGCAACTCTAAAGTAATGCTAATGTTTATGTTATTCTGATGAGAGAAAAACCTGGCTCCTCTTCTGTTGTGGTCATAAACTGTGATAAGCTTCACCTTGCATTTTCAGACTCCTTTTTGGTACCTGAGATCTAAACTCAGTACCTTTGTGACCTTGCAGTATGTATGCAGAAAAGCTTTCTGTAGCAGCTAGAGATATAAAGAGGTAAATAATACTGTTATTTCTGCAAAGGTATTTTGCTTCCCCAGCATTAATTATTTTAATCTTATTTTTCATAACCATTACAAAGCTATATCTTATTCAGTACATTAAAACTTAGATTAGTTTTAGCATCCTGAATTTTTCAATATATTATAAGGAATTTTAGCATATCCTTCATCATTTCATACAGACATCCTTAGCTAATGAAAAGAGGAGGGAACTACACAAAACAAAGTAAATTGTATCCCATGAAAGAAGATTCTACAAAATTTCTGACCTCCTTTTTATTCCATTTTGTTCCCTAAGTAGGAGAAGAAAGAGGAAAAGGACAGAAAAGCATAGTGAAGTTGTATGTGATTAATGACCAGCTGAAGGGAAAATGGTATGTGAAGTTCACTGTAACACTTTTTAGGGTTCAATCTATTCTTAGTGAACAGATAAACAGAAGTTGAAATTCAGCTAATTGAATTATTTTAGAACAAGACTCTCATTATAAAGACATTACTATTTTCTATTTCTTTATTTTCCCTCACAATACATAAAAAACATTGTAACATACCACAGAAAAAATAGAAAATACATTTTTTCTGTGTTTCAAGATTGAACCTATATTCAATACATTTTAAAGTATTAATTGGTTTTAGTCAGTTCTATTTTCTCATTAACTTTTTTTTTCCCTTTCAAACAATATTTCCTTTAAACAAATGCGAGTCTCTGGATCTTTGTTTCATTTTTAGAAAAGTGAAACTGTATTTTGAAAACAATTTCTGGGGTACTATTAGCGGTTTTTTTACTGAAAATAATGTGATTAAGTGGCCTTGCACAGTATGAGTAAGACAATCAAAACATCTCTAAAATCCTAAGTACAGCTATGCCAAGGTGAAACTTTCCTCCTCCCCGCCCAAAGAGACACCTTCAGTGCTTCCTATAAACTCAGCTTTTGTCTTAAACTTTAGTTAACAAAAGCACGGTACGTTCAACCCTTTATTGTCTAGTAGGCTTAGCACAATGAACACTGTATATACATCATGAAAAAAAATCCTATTTTCACTGGTATGTATTAGTATAGTGCAAGAGTGGTGAAGAAGATTTCACATGCATGTAAGTTATAACATTTTTTCAATTAGCTAACTGGCTATAACATTTTAACAGCCACTACCTGTTCTCCATATATTCCTCAACACTTTTTAGTGTCTCCCTACTAGAAACTTTCACCTTTACAACAGAGAGGAAGGAAAGGAGATGAGCCACTTAGGTGAAAATTTTGGGAATTTTATTTTTTTAAAATAGTTGGTGATGATGGGGTGTAGTATGAGCTGATAGACTTTGCACTGAATCTACTGTGATGAAGAAATTTCTGCCTGAAGAGAGTATGGGATGGAAAACACCAGCAGTTAGCAAGAAAAAATAGAAGGGAAGTGTAACTTGCTCATTTGTAACAGCTGGATTTGTAAGAGTGTATCTGTCAAAGCCTTAATGAAAAGGAGAGTAATAGCCAACAAGTTCAAAACTACAAGGCTGCCTTATTAAATGAAGGGTCAGAGTTATCTCACCCAGCTAAAGATATTTAAGATAATTAAATACAAGCTAGTATTCCTAGATTCCTTTTGTAGCCAATGGAAATAAGTACATGTGCCTATTTTATGCCAGAAGATTTTCCTTTTGGGATTTTCCTGTTTATTAATTTGTTATATGGAATGCATTAAGATTTAAATAGTTAAATTTCAGGTCCTGAAATAGAGTAACATATTAGCCAAAATGATTGAAAAAATCATATCTGGGTTTAAAAGAAAGTAAGATTTCTCTTCAAAAGACTTAGCTTCACAAGTTGTGCATGGATCTTGGAATTCTAAGCAAAAAGATCTTCCTATATCTTAAGGTTCTTCTGATAAAGTAGGAATCCTGTTGTTACTCCAATAGACTGAAATAAAGTAACTAAGCTATTTAATATGGCATGAATCTGTAATTTATAGTGAGAATTTTCTTCTGCTGAAGTCTGTTGGAAGTATAAGAAATAAGTGTCCATGGAAACTACTGCAATGTTACCTGATTTGCAGTGTTGATCTTGAAGTGATCAGTGAGTAATAATTCTTAAAGTTTGTTAGAACTGTTAAAAATTAGAACAACCTCCTCCAATCCCTCACCACCACAACCCCTCCCCCAAAAGAACCCAGATTATTCTTTATTCCCTTGTTACAAAGTTTAATGTTTCCTAAGAGGAATCCTGACCTGAGAGAAACAAGTAAACTTCACAGAATTCTGTCCACTGTTTCTACACTTAGAAATAGGTAGAGGCAGTGTGTGTGGAACCTTTGATCATATTTATTTTAAAGAATTATAGAATCATTTATATTGGAAAAGACCCCTAAGATCATTGAATCATAAAACTATGCTTGTTTTCTCCTTTTACTGTCTGTAATTTTCAAGACTATGAAGTCAATCGCTCTTTTAAAAAAGCAACCTGAAAGATCTTTAGAATGCAACAGCTTCTGCAGCCAGATAAGAATTCAGGGCACACTGGGAAAACCAGATCACAACCTGAGAAATTTAAATTGTTTCTGCTATTTCTGTGGTGTATAAAAAACAGTTTGCTTGGTAATGGGGGGTTTTCCTCATGGTTTTACTTTTGCAGCTGCAATTGTTGTGCCCTGAGATGAGTGTAGATAATACAAGTATCTAAAATGTATTTGAATTATTTAACCATTCCACTGTCAATGTAAAGGTCATATATATAGATATAATCCCTAAGGAAACTGGCAAAGGCATAAGACACATTTGGGAAAAAGTTCTTTCTCCAGATATCTTACTAACAATTATTCTGAGATTTATATAAAAGATTGTGACTTACATGTGAGATAGGCTTGCACAATTGTTATAACAGGATACTCACAGAATCTCAGAAAGGTAGGGGTTGGAAGGACTTGTGGAGATCATCTAATCCAACTCCCTGCTAAAGCAGGATCACCTAGAGCAGGTTGCACAGCATCACGTCCAGGCAGGTTTTCAATATCTGCAGAGAAGGAGACTTCACAACCTCTCTGGGCAGTCTGTTCCTGTGCTCTGTCACCCTCAAAGTAAAGAAGTTTTTCCTCATATTCAGGTGGAAACTCATGTATTTCCAGTTTATGTCTGTTGTACCTTGTCCTGTTGGTGGGCAGCGCTAAAAAGAGTCTGGCCTCATTATCTATACATCCAGCGTTTAGATAGATATAGATATAGATGATATAGATAGATATCACTGATGAGATCCTCTCTCAGTCTTCTCTTCTCCAGGCTAAACTGACCCAGCTGTCTCAGCTTTACCTCATAAGAGAGTTGCTCCAAGTCCCCTAATCATCTTGCTACTCTCCCCAGTACTTTCCTGTCTTTCTTCAACTGGGAAGCCCAGAACTGAACGCAGTACTCATGCAGGCCTCACCAGGGCAGAATAGAGGGGGAGGATAACGTCCCTTGACCTGCTGGCCATGGTCTTCTTGATGCACCCGAGGATACCATTGGCCTTCTTGGTCACAAGGGCATGTTGATGGCTCAGATTACTGCTTCCCAGCAGGTCAGCCCCTAACCCGTACTGGTCCCTGGGGTTACTCTTCCCTAGGTGCAGGACCCTACACTTGCCCTTATTGAATTTCACATACCATCATAGAAGGCTATCAGACTGGTCAGGCATGATTTCCCCTTGGTGAACCCATGTTGATAACCCTCAACAACCTTCTTTTCCTCCACATGCTTAGAGATCACCTCCAGAATGAGCTGTTCCATCACCTTTCCAGGGTTGGAGGTGAGGCTGACTGGCCTGTACTTTCCTGGGTCCTCCTTCTTGCCCTTTATGAAATCCAGAGTGACATTGGCTTTTGTCCAGTCCTCAGGCACTTCTCTTGTTCTCCATGGTCTTTCAGAGATGATTGAGAGTGGCCAAGCAATAACATCTGCCGGCTCCCTCAGCACTTGTGGGTGCATCCCATCAGGGCCCATGGATTTGCAGGTGTCGAGTTTGCCTACATGTTCTCTAACATTATCCTCCTCAACCAAAAGAAGGTCTTCCTTTCTCTAGACTTTCTCTCCTACCTCCAGGGCCCTCCTTGGTGTCCTTGACATTCCCTGACAGTTTTAATTCCAAGCAGGCCTTAGCCTTCCTCGTTGCATCCCTACATACTCTGACTACATCCCTATATTTCTCCCAAGCGGCCAGTCCCTCTTTCCACATACTGTAAACTTCTTTCTTCCCTCTGAGTTTTCCCAGAAGCTCCTTGCTCACCCATGTAGGTCTCCTTCCTCCTTTTCTTGATTTCTTACTCTTTGAGATCCACCAATCTTGAGCTTGGAAAAAGTGGTGCTTCAGTACTGACCAGATCTCTTGTACCCCCTTACCTTCTAGAGCCTTAACCCAGGGGATTCTCCCAAGCAGGTCTTTGAAGAAGTCAAAGTTAGCTCTCCTGAAGTCCAGCGCTGTAATCCTACTTACTACCCTGCTCCTTCCACACAGGATCCTGAACACCATTTCATGGTCACTGCAGCCAATGCTACCCTCAACTCTTGCTTATAAACCCTGAAAGTTCACAGAAACAAAGCAGTGCTCACCTATTAGCCTACTTCCCATTGAAGATCATATGAAAGCAGCAAAATTAGACTAACAGGCCTAGTACTGTCGATAGTTTATAGTATTAGTCTGATATTTTGTGATAGAACTATCATTAATGAATCAAGCCCTGCAGTGTAGTGAGTCACAAAAAGATTTCCAAAAAAACTCCCAGAGGTTTCAATCAATGTTTCTATGACTTAACAGTGCCTTTTGGTTTTACAGTTTATTCACTGTATACATACACCTTGTATGCAGTGTGCTCTCTGCAGACAAAATTTGCCAAGAAAGCTATCCCGTTCAATAGAATTGTATGAATAGACTTCAAAGGAGGAGATTGTTCTTCTGTTCGCTGTAGTTTATATTTAAGGTCAACAATAAGAACTACAGACTTTCTAAGACTTACCTGTTCAAATCAAACAAATTGGAGAAATACAGACAAGTATACTTACTCAGCCCTTGGAAAGCAAGATTAACAACTTTCATACTTTCTAACTACTAATAATTTTGAAATCTACTTTTAACAACTAATTTGGAAGTTTACATCTAAAGGTAGCAACCCCCCTCTACCCCCCAAAAAAGACCCAAAAAACCCCCAGGAAAATATGTTAGTGGACACATGCAGGGAAGGTCTCTGGCTGTGTCATGTGGTTCAACTAAAACAAATTTGTTCAAAAGTTTTTTTTCACATTCAGTTTGGAAAGTTCACCTACTTGTAGCAGAAATATGGTTAAGGTAGACTACAATGTGGTTGTATTTAGTATTCATTTGGGGCTCCAATTTGCCCTTAAAATTGCTGTAATTTTCCACTTCAGCCCAGTTTAACTTCCATTAAAATAGATAGGATGTTTTTTGTTGTTGTTCTCATTTTTAGTAGGAGTAAACTCATGTCTTCTTCATTTCTTCTTTTTTTTTCACTTTTTTTTCCCATCCTCTCATACTCAAAATGTTCATATTCCTTTTACTTGCACTCCGTTGTGTGCAGCTATCTGCATTTAGACATGTAGTATTAAATCATACGTAGTTGATTTCTAGCTGGTTTCTAGAAATCCCTTCTAGTTGGTTTTGAAGCTGATTGACCTTTAAAGAGATGTATTTTAAAAATAGTGACTTCACCATTTCCCTTGACACAATTGCTAACAAAGTAACAGCTTAACTAATGATTTTAACTACTTTTCTACAATTTTTGAAGCATGATTAAAAAATTGCAAATCACTTATTCAAAGTTTTTGTAAAAAGCAGTTTTAATGTTGTAAAGCATATTAGCTTACATTATTATAAAAGCATTTACCTAAAAAAATTTAAGTTAGAGCAATCATTTCTAAAATGAAATAACCGTTAAACAAGTCATTCTTCTGAATTTCATTCTACTGTAATATGATTAATTCATTTTCATACAGAATGAGTGGTGAATAAAGGCAGTCATAATTTTGTACAGTATGACCTGAACTTTGTTAACATTATATTCATTGAACGTTATGCAAAACACACAGTGAAATAGTATTACTGGTAAAATGTGTCTGGTTCCATTAAAGAGACGTTTCTCTAGAGAGAGGAAGAAAATACATATCAGAACTGAATGAGGAGGGAGGACAGATGTAAGTCACTTGCTGAAAAACTTGCAAAATACAATATTTCTATGGTCCTGTAAAGTTAATGTGCACAAGGAGAAGAAAAAAAAAATAATGGTAAGAAGTAACCATTTTCTTCAGGTCCTTTCTTATTTCTGGCCTAAAGGGCCAAATGTTCAATTCGTTGTTGCTACTGTCCAAGCATAATATCCTGGCTTGCTTCGTTAATTACATGAAAGATAATTAAAAAAAGAAAAACCTTTTAGATCATTGCTTATAATACTTACGAGCACCCAGAGGTACACTGTACTGTAATATTTTGTACCTGTATAACACCTGTGTTGTGGTTTAATCCCAGTCAGTAACTAAACACCACGACGCCACTTTCTCACTCCTTCTACCCCAAGTGGATGAAGAAGAGAATAAAAAAAAGATCTCATGGGTTTAATAGGATAACAAAGGAAAATAATAAAAACAATAACAATATTAAAAACAAAACTAATAACAATAGCAAAGTGATGCACAAGTGCAATGGCTCACCACATGTAAAAGAAAAAAAAAACAACAACCCGATGCTCAGTCTGTTTCCAAGCCACCAATCTGCCTCCCAGCTGGTTTCCCTAGTTCCATCCAGAGCATGACGCTATATGTCAGGGAACATCCCTTTGGCCAGCCTGGGTCAGTGTCCTGGCTGTGCTCTCCCAGCTTCTTGTGCTCCTGGCAGGGCGTGGGAAGCTGAAAAGTCCTTGGCTTAGTGTGGGCACTACAACTACCCAGCAACAGCTAAAACTATCAGTGTGTTATCTACATTATTCTCACACTAAATTCAAACCACAGCATTACACCAGCTACTAGAAAGTAACTTAATACTATCTGAGCTGAAACCATGACAACCTGTTATATGCAGATACACTTACATGTTTTCTATTCTTTTTAAATGAAGGTTTGCTTCAGAAGTTGATATAACAAGATAGCCAGCCTGAGCCCATATTCTCTTTCTCTGTGGTTTCTAGCAGGGATATGGTACAGAGGATTTGTATTCCTCTCCTGAAATGCAGTAGATTGTCAGGGAATTACAGATGAACATCGGGAGCAGTAAAGACAGCATTTTTCCATCATCTGCTCCTTAGGACAAGTAGCACAGCATAGCTTTCAGCTAAACATACCACTTCTCTTACCTTCTCCAAAACATGATGGTGTTGTCCATCTTGTTCATCAGGAACAACTCTTGGTCTGTGTTATTCTTTAACTGTGACTGGGAATCTTTTGTGAGGTTGTTGGATATCATTGGTCAAACAAAATCCAACAGAATGTTTATAGTGTAACAGTACTGTAGCACAATGCCCACGTTCTGTTTATTGGACTAACACAGATATAACAGGAGGAACTACAATCACTTGGACTACTCCTAGCTGACATAGGAACTAACTGGATACAAATTGGTCATCATATAAATTGGTAGAATTTAGGTTCTGTAAGACCACATACAAGAAAAACAGGTTCAGACTAAGCCATCTAGCCCAGTGTTATACCATCATAGCCATAAGTTACGTAGGAAAACTTAAAAAAGGCAAGCATATGTGATACTGCTTCCCTCCTCAGTTCCAGCTCCCTACTATTTCCCTCTCAGGGAGTGTCCTGAGCCTGATGTGGTTCATCTATTCAGTAACTTCCAGTTAATATCTCTCTTCCAAGTATGTTCCAGTCTCCTCAGAAACCCTGTGAACTTATTTCAGTAGTGATCTCTTTTAGACAGGAATCCCAGATATCTGTTATTTGCATATTTTTTTTAATTTTTTTTTTTTAGTGGACTTTTTCATTTGATTGTTTGAACTTGGCACTTATTAGATTCATTCGATGGTTCCTGGATCCTGTAATGGAAGGATTTGTACATTTGACTATCTGCATTGAAATGCATTTACATTCATCATTTGAATTTATGCATTACTCAGAACTTCAGCCAATGCAGCCTTTTTCACTAGTTACTGATACAATTTTACACTTGCATGTGCATAACAATGAGGACATTAAAATAGGCCAGATAAGTCTTTCCTTAAAACTACCAGTTCTTTTCCTTTAACTAAAAAAGGGCATTTAGGAAGTTTACCCCAGCTGCAAAAGTTTTTATTACAGATCAATATAAATTAGATGTGTACTGTGTGGAATCACCCTTACTGATCAAATTAACATTCCCTTGAAGTAATTATTAGCTTCACTATCACCAGTCTCTGAAGGCATTAACATGACAGAGTGTCAGCAGTGAAATTGTCAAATTCAATGGATACTTTCTGGATTTTGCACACATTATGTCCAGAAAGTGGTGGTTAGGGGTAAGTGTATAGTTAGATCTTTCAGATCTACCATTGTAGCTTCTTGTTTGCTAAGGCCCCAGATTTTCCTGAGTAGAATATGTGTTCTCAGGAGCAGCTGAGGGAACTGGGCTTGTTTAGTCTGGAGAAGGCTGAGGGGTGATCTGATCGCTCTCTACAACTACCTGAAAGGAAGTTGTAGTGAGGAGGGTGTCAGTCTCTTTTCCCAAGTAACAAGCGATAGGACGAGAGGGAATGGCCTCAAGTTGTGTCAGGGGAGGTTTCGGTTGGATATTAGGAAAAACTTCTTCACAGAAAGAGTAGTGAGGCATTGGAATGGACTGCCTAGAGAGGGGGTTGAATCGCCGTCCCTGGAGACATTCAAAAAACATGTAGATGTGGCACTCCAGGACATGGTCTAGTAGGCATGGGGGTGTTACATTGACGGTTGGACTTGATGATCTCGGAGGGCCTTTCCAATCTTAGTGATTCTATGATTTTGTGATTCTATGATTCTTGGATTTCAGGATTTACTGTTCTCCTAATGAACTTGACAAATCACTTTTTCTTTACACTTTTCACCACCACAATCTCACGTAAATCCAGGTTTCACTGTAAAATTATGCATTCTGTTGATTCTGCATTATAACATTAAAGAATGCATATGTTGTGTTCAGTTTGTGATTTTAAAACACTCTTTCAGGTGACAGAATATGTACTGTGTACTATATTTGAGATGCAGGTCTTTCATATATTTCTACAGCAAAAAATTGTCAAAAAGGATGCAGTAGAAAAAATCATCTGGTTTAGATTTTCATTAGAAATGTTCATAGATTGTTAAAGAAATAATTGCTCATTTAATTTTAATATTTCAAGATTATACATATTAGTTTTTCAGCATGTTTTTTGTCAACCATCAACAACAGTTGGTATTTTTAGGGTATTCTGCAACCATTCACAACCAGCTCTTGTAACCCAATGCCTGTATGTGTAACAGGAAACTACAGAGCATTGTGATTGGAGTGCTTAGAAGACTGAAAAATCAAGTCAGTCTCTGTTAAAACAACACTTTACTAGACTGACATTAATTAACATCACGTGTTGACAATAATTAGTTATTACACATTGTTAATCGTTATCACTGCATACTGAAAGCAATCCTCCCTTAGCAATCATAACCTACATCGGCTGTGAATAAGCAACATCACAGAGCTGGTGCTGTGTAGTCAGCACTAATGGCTGCAGTCTCTGATGTTCTTATTCACTGAGCTCAGTGTGCACTCTTCGTGAGGTCCTCTCTCCTCATCTCCTAATAAGGAGTTTGGTCCTTAATGGTCCTACATGGTCCGTGATGCCCAGAGGAGTGTCACTTTTCCAGGCTGCAGTAGATGCCTTGTCATCTTGAGTGACTTTCTCCTTCCCTGTCCTCCATCC
>VWZZ01004824.1:28047-39234 GCA_013399095.1 Psophia crepitans | reverse complement strand
CAACTCAACTGCTTCTGATTTTATTAAAACAAAACCAGTCTTTATCCAGCTCTTGCGTATGCATGCAAAACCTCAGGAGATCTTTATTTCAACCTCTTTCTCAAAGAAAGGTCAGCTCTGAGTTCACGCCGGGTTGCTCAGAGCTATGTTCAGGCATATCTTGAAAACCTTTAAGGACTGATGCAACACAGCATCCTTGGGCCGTCTGCACCACTGTTCAACCAAGGGGAAAAACCAGCAGGCAGTTGTTTAGGTTCCCACAGCCTCTGCTTCTGCCTCTGCTAGTACTTTCAAGACCGTGCATAAACTACACATCGTAGCAGGAGCTGCTTGCTGCCAAGCTCACACAGCCGCTCACCATAACAAATTGGTAACAAAAGTTCATGGCTGGGGCCTTGCAGAGTCAGCTTAAGGCACAGATAGTACAAGTTCTGTGGCCTGTCACTAGCAATGGCAGTACCAATTTTTGGGTCACTGGATATAGAAAAGATTCTCCAGTTATGCAATGTCAGTGTGCTAACGTTTAGGTTTAAGGCAAGCTGAACATAATTAAAATCTGCTTAGTCTGCTTCATCTTTCATGGATAAAACAGGCCTCTATTTGGTGTCATAAATTTATTTACGATTATCCTGAACCATTTTGTATCGTTGCTAAATTTTATCATCTATGTACTTCATTTTTAAAGTAATTGCAAAATATGTGACACAGTAGAAGCATCAGGAGAGTACCCTATGGGATGGTCACTGATGGCATCCTATCGCAATAATGTTACAATCCTTACTTACCTATAGTCTCATATTAAATTAGTATCTTCAGACTTCTTAAAAAGTTTTTTCTATAAGTCTAAGCATATTGTAGGAACCTGATGACAGTTATCTGTATGCTCATAAACTACTTCAAAGAACTCAGGTTTGATATACTTCAAACAGCTACCTTTGAAAGTGCTGTGAATGTCATTTCCTGTTACATGTTTGTCATGGTTTAACCCCAGACAGTAACTAAGTGCCACGAAGCCACTTGCTTATCTCACCCTCCCCAAGGGGATGGGGAAGAGGATGGAAAAAATACCAACTCGTGGGTTAAGATAAAAACAGTTTAATAGGATAACAAAGAAAGATGATGATGATGATGATAACAACAACAGTAATAATAGTAACAATAAAAGTGATGCACAAATGCAATGGGTCACCACGTGCAAAAGGAAAAAAAACAAAAGAACCCAATGCCCAGTCTGTTTCCAAGCTGATAATCTACCTTCCAGCTGGCTTCCTCAGTTATATATGGAGCGTGATGCTATATGTCAGGGAATATCCCTTTGGCCAGCTTGGGTCAGTGTCCTGGCTGTGCTCTCCCAGCTTCCTGTGCACCTGGCAGAGCGTGGGAAGCTGAAAAGTCCTTGACTTAGTGTAGGCACTACAACTATCCAGCAACAACTGAAACCATCAGTGTGTTATCAACATTATTCCCGTACTAAATCCAAAATACAGCACTATACCCGTTACTAGAAAGAAAATTAACTATCTTAGCCAAACCCAGGACAATGTTTCTCCACATATCTAATAATTTTTCTCCTTTATTAATTATTGTTTGTACTTATTTTGCACCTATTATGGAAGGACTTATTTTTCCCAGAAATCTCTTTAGTGTCTTGCTTTTTGGTGTTGATTCTTATGCTCATTTTTAAAGAATTTTTAAGTAGTATGTACTAGCTCTGATACTGCAGTACAGTTTTCTTAAACAATCATCACATCCACAAGCTATGATTTGCCTTGGCCCAAACATTTTTTGATGAACTTTCTCGTTTTCGAGTACAGATCTTATTTGAAAATGAAATGTTATTGTGCATGCACAGCTACACTTGCTTTTTTTTTTTTTTCCCCTTTGAGAGTCACATTTCTCACATATTTAGGTTAAATGATTATACACTGTGCCTAGGTATGCTGACATCATTGTGAAATATTTATATACCTACATACTGTCAATACAACAAATTAAATTCTGATTAGGTATTAGGAAAAATTTATTCACCCTGAGGGTACATAAGCACTGGCACAAGCTGCCCAAAGATATATGTAGCTTACACCATAGGAAATATTCAAAACTTACTGGATTCAGCCCTGAGCAAGCTGCACTAACTGTACCTGCTTTTTGCATGGACTTCAGAAAAGTTGACCCTCATGGGTCCCTTCCAATCTAAATAATTTAGGAGTTCTATGGTCAACAGCTGCCTGAAAAACTTTTATTTACTTCACTGCTTTCCTCTACCTTTGCCATAAGTTACCTTAACTTTTTCTCACCGTAAGGTTTCAACAGTAAACTCTGCTGCGCTATTGGAAATGGAAAAGCATCTGTACTGTATCAGCTGCCCAGCAAAGTCACGTGGAAAGTCAACAGTTTATTTCTGTAGTGGGACTTCACCCTAATTTTCAGATTTCAGTTTTCCAGAAACATCCCCTTTTTCTGTTCTCCAAAAGGAGTAATTTCTCATTGCATAAGACAGTCAGTCATGATTTAAAAAACATAGTACTGTATGGGGAAAAAACCTCACACAGCTCTATTATTATGTACTATTATAAACTTCAGTGGGAGTTTGGGTTGCATGTAAAATGTAGGATCAGATCTTTTGTGTCATATTTGATGATATTGTTATTATGCACTTCTGTAGTTTAATGGTGTACATTCACATTATAACAGCAAACAAAAAGCAACTTAATGTTTTTTAAGAGAAAATTGCTTTTTTTTTTTTTTTTTTACAGCATGAAAGAATTAGATTGTAGAGCTGATATTGCACCAATGCAAATTGTAGTTTGTTGAAGTAAAGTACTTTTTCTTTCTTGCCGTGGTACATATCATTGTTTGTCAAACAATATTGTAAGTCGATTTAACAGACTAAAAAGGATCTAAACTATAAGCCAAATGTAACAAAGATAATATTGTTAAAACACTATCTACTATGCAGGTTTGTGTGTGTGCAGCAAAGCTGCTGTCGTTGCAAACCCTTGATTCAAGATGTCACCAAGTATGCTGTTTTAAGATTCCCAAACAATATGCTCTAGTTTAACAGAATGATAAACAATTGTATTTTTTTTGTTAGATCTATTATGTAGCTTCAGCTATTTTAATCTAGCTTTTCCCCATGTATTTATTTGCTCGTTTCTCCATTAGAATTCATCAAGAAATAAAATTATATGGGAAAGGCTGAATCATGTTCATTGAGCTCAAGAGGATTTTTCGGCTACACATTTGTCTAACATTGATGTTTTTCTCTGCACTATGTGTTACATTTCTTTGAAAAACACTACAGATTTTTTTCCCATTAAAAATGCTTGGTACTAGCTTGGGTTTTGAGAGTTTGATATTCTTTTTTCTGAGACAGATGATTATATAAATTTTTTTAAAGAACATCTATGTTTTCTAATTTAGCTCTATTTAAAATCTTAGATAGAATACATACTTAAGTTTCTGTCCTATGTCTAAACTTGAAGATTTTTCCCTAGCAAGGGTTGACACACCTGCTCATTTCTGATTACTCGAAGATTACAGTGAGGAAAAAGAAGGGGAGAAAAGCTCTGCAATCAAACACTGGAATTTGGGAATAGAGACACTGCTTTGTGTTTCAGCAGTTACATGGGGCAGAATTAATCTCACCTAATTTTGTAAGGCAATATTGAATCATGACCAGTCTCTGGAAATAAATAAAAACATTTAGAATGCAAGGTTTCTTAAGAAACAAACACTTCCTTCCAGACAAGCTGAACTGAGCCTAGAAGTAATTTTAAGGAAACCTAAGTTGATTAGCTCAGGTATAGATACGAACATTATAGACATCTACGTTCAGATGCGTTTCATCATGTTAACAGTTATTTTCCTAAATACTCATGGTGGATTGATCTTGGCCAGCTGCCAGCTGCTCACCCAGCTGCCCTCTCATTAACGCTCCTAAAGTGGACAGAAAGAATAAAGTAAAATGAAAACGATCTTTTAAGATGAAAAAAGACCCTTACATCTCATATATAGGTTGGATTTTTAGTTACTCTTTTCAGTTATATGTTTGTCCTAGGTATTCACCTCTTCCCCTAAGTATGTTTCTCTGCATAGTTCATTTTCTGATTTATTCAGAGACTCATAGAATAGTTTGGGTTGGAAGGGACCACAAGGATCATCTAGTTCCAACCCCCCTGTAATGAGCAGAGACACCCTACACTAGACCACATTGCCCAAGCCCCTGGCCTTGAACACTTCCAGGGAGGAGGCATCCACAACTTCTCTGGGCAACCTGTTCCAGTGCCTCACCACTCTCACAGTAAAGAATTTCGTCCTAACATCCAATCTAAATCCCCCCTCTTTTAGTTTAAACCCATTGCCCCTTGTCCTGTCACTGCACTCCCTAAGAAACAGGTCCTCGACAGGTTTCTTGTAGGTCCCCTTTAGGCACTAGGCCATGATTACGTCTCCCCAGAGACTTGTCTTCTCCAGGCTGAACAAGCCCAACTCCCTCAGCCTGTCCTTGTAGGAGAGGTACTACAGCCTTCTGATCATCTTTGTGGCCCTCCTCTGGACTTGCTCCAGCAGCTCCATGTCTTTCCTGTACTGACGATTCCAGAGCTGGATGCACTACTCCAGGTGAGGTCTCACAAGAGCAGAGTAGAGGGACAGAATCACCTCCCTCGGCCTACTGGCCACACTGGTTTTGGTGCAGCCCAGAACACGGCTGGCTTTATGGACTGCCAGCGCACACTGATGGCATATGTTGAGCTTTTCATTAACCAGCACTCCCAAGTCCTTCTCCTCAGGGCTGCTCTCAATCCATTCTCTGCCCAGCCTGTAGTTGTGCTTGTGATTGCGTCAACCCACGTGTAGGACCTTGCACTTGGCCTTGTTGAACTTCATGCAGTTTGCACGGGCCTACCTCTCTAGCCTGTTAAAGTCCCTCTGGATGGCATCCCTTCCCTCCAGTGTGTCAACCGCACCACACAGCTTGGTGTTGTCAGCAAACTTGCTGAGGGCACATGCGATCCCACTGTCCATGTCGCCAACAAAGATGTTAAACAATGCCAGTTCCCGTACCGATCCCTGAGGAAAGCCACTCCCCACCAATGTCCACTTGGACATCGAGCCATTGACCACAACTCTTTGAGTGCAGCCATCCAGGCAATTCCTTATCCAGCAAGTGGTCCATCCATTAAATCCAATTGTGTCCAGTTTAGAGACAAGGATGTTGTATGGGACAGTGTAAAAAGCTTTGCACAAGTCCAGGTAAATGATGTCAGTTACCCTTCCCATGTCCACTGACACTGTGACCCCTCATAGAAGGCCACCAAATTTGTCATGCACGATTTGCCCTTTGTGAAGCCATGTTGACTGTCGTCAATCACCTCCTTACTTTATATGTGTCTAAGCAGAACATTTTTTTCTTTCTCAGGTTTATTTATTTATTTTTAGTTCATCAACTTTGGAAGAAGTAAAAAAGTAAAATTGCTAACTACACCAGACGTATATGCTTATATGCATCTGTCAATAAAAGAAACTGAGATCCTGAGTTTCTTTTATCTCTTAGTTGGTTATTAATTGCACTGAAATATAACACAAGAATTCAAGTGGGATTTTTTCAGGAAAGAGGAGAAACAGTCATAAATTTTAACCTCTGATACTGAATCTTTCATTGTCTTTGATCTGTAAGTCTATTTGCTGTCCACTTGAATATTGTGATTCAGAAAACACAGAGGTTAATGTCAGTAATGAAGTTCCAGGTGATCTAAGGAATGTCTCCCATTCTCCCAACTAATTTTGTTTGGGGTTTTTTGTTGTTTGTGTTTTTTTCTTTCTAAGAAGAGTTTTTTGGGAGTTTTGGTGGGGTTTTGTTGTTGTTGTTTTTGTGTTTTTTTCCCTGATTATTCAGATTCTTTCATGCTGTCAATTTCATTCCCTTAGGGAACAACAGCACATGTTGCAAAGCAAAAATATTCATTTAATGTTTCTGGTTTCAAAATAACACACCCAGAAGAGCATTTCAGTGGGATATCGAGTGAAATATGACACTGGGAGGCAGTGTCAGTCTGCTTGAGGGTAGGAAGGCTCTCCAGAGAGATCTGGACAGGTTGGATCGATGGGCCAAGGCCGACAGGATGAGGTTTAACAAGGCCAAGTGCCGGGTCCTGTACTTTAGCCACAACAACCCCAAGCAGCGCTACAGGCTTGGAGCGGAGTGGCTGGAGAGCTGCCTGGCAGAGAAGGACCTGGGGGTTCTGGTTGACAGCCGGCTTAACATGAGCCAGCAGTGTGCCCAGGTGGCCAAGAAAACCAATGGCATGCTGGTCTGTATCAGGAATGGCGTGGCCAGCAGGAGTAGGGAAGTGATAGTCCCCGTGTACTTGGCTTTGGTGAGGCCTCACCTCGAGTCCTGTGTCCAGTTTTGGGCCCCTCAGTACAAGAAGGCCATTGAGCTGCTGGAGCGTGTCCAGAGAAGGGTAACAAAACTGGTGAAGGGACTGGAAAAGAAATCTTATGGGGAGCAACTGAGGGAACTGGGGCTGTTTATCCTGGAGAAGAGGAGGCTGAGGGGAGACCTGATCGCTCTCTACAACTAAGTGAAAGGAGGTTATAGTGAGGAGGGTGTCGGTCTCTTCTCCCAAGTGGCTAGTGACAGGACAAGAGGGAATGGCCTCAAGTTTCATCAGGGCAGGTTCAGATTGGACATTAGGAAGAACTTCTTCATGGAAAGAGTAGTGAGGCATTGGAACAGGTTCCCCAGAGAGGTGGTTGAGTCATCATCCCTGGAGATCTTCAAAAAACGCATAGATGCGGCGCTCCAGGACATGGTCTAGTACGCATGGTGGTGTTAGGTTGACGGTTGGACTTGATGATCTCAGAGGTCCTTTCCAACCTTAGTGATTCTATGATTCTATGAAATTTGCTCTGTTTAGGAAAGGTCGTCTTTTTGGTGAAAAAACATGTTAAACTTTCCATCACATCCACATATTTTTTTATTTCCTGAAGTAGGTAGGCAATGTTATGTGGATTAAGGCTTTTTAAAAGAAATGCAGGGCTGAAGGTATTACACAAACTGTAATCAGAGCGAGTATTTGTGTAGCATTCCATGTTGGTATATCACAGTCAATATCACTTCTAGGCTAACTTTGATGAATTTTCCAAACTTTTTTTTAAAGTCATGTTGCATTAAAAAGTTCAAGATGTCTTACCATAGTTTTCCAGTTTGAAAATCTAAATAAGTATGTCTTATTAGTATTAGTGTAGCATTTTGGTGTAATGATAATGATCAGCTGCTAATCTGATTTGCTACATTTTTTATCTGCTCACTTAGTAGAGAAGAAAAACATCTGTTTTCACCCTGAATAACACTCTTCTTAATAGCTACCTTTTCCCCAGTTATAAATCCATTTGCCCATTCTTTCTTTAAAAATGAATGGCTGTAAGTAGCAATGCAAATCTTACAGAGAACTACATAAAATGTGGGTAGAGTATACAACAGGACATTTGTTTTTTCTATGTAGTAATAAGGCAATAGAAGAGAATGAAATGTCACAGAACAAAGATTTAGCTCCGAACACTCTTTTAGTTTTGTTGGAAATTCTGTCAGTGTCTCTACTCCTTTATGTGCCTTCAGGCTGTGCATTTATGCCATCAGAATACCCTGAGGTACTAAAGCTCTGCTATTCCTCATGTCAGCCATTTCCTCTTTTTGTCTAAGCTGGGCATCTCAGGGAATACTTCACCAGCAAATCATTGAGGACTTACATGGTATAGCAGGTGTTACTTTATCCAAACTTACTGAAAGACATGATCAAATTAGCTGATATTTTACCTAACATAAAGAAAGGAGTGAGTTCAATATTAAAAGGCTGTTCACACAGGAAGAGGAAGATCTGGTCTCTAAGTGTATCTTGAGGGCATTAAAAACTTCATCTCCAAGCAGTGCAGAGACAGGAAGAAAACTGCCGGTTGACTTTGTCATCTGTCAAGGAGTTACTCAAGACTAGAGATCAAGTTGCTACTCACAAAACTTGGTTTTGTACCTCATCATGTGAGTCTTAGTGTCCTGGTTTCAGCTGAGAGAGAATTAATTTTCTTCACAGCAGCCAGCATGGGGCTGTGTTTTGGGTTTGTGCTGGAAGCAGCACTGATAGTGCAGAGATGTTTTTGCTGTTGCTGAGCGATGCTCACACAGAGCCAAGGCCTTTGCTGCTTCTCGCACCGCCCCGCTGGCGGGATGGCTGGGGGTGTGCGGGGAGTTGGGAGGGGACAGACAGGGCAGCTGACCCCAACTGACCAAAGGGATATTCCACACCATATGGCATCATGCTCGGTTTATAAGGGGCTTGGGGGGAAGAGGAAGGGGGGGCAGCGGCGTTCGGAGTGATGGCGTTTGTCTTCCCAAGTAACCATTACGTGTGACGGAGCCCTGCTGTCCTGGGGATGGCCGAACCCCTGCCTGCCGTGGGGAGTGGGGAATGAATTCCTTGTTTTGCTTCGCTTGTGCACGCGGCTTTTGCCTCACTTATTAAACTGTCTGTATCTGAACGCACGAGTTTTCTCACTTTCACTCCTCCGATTCTCTCCCCCTTTTCCAATGAGGGGGACTGACCGAGCGTCTATGTGGTGCCCAGCCAACAGCTGGAGTAAAACCACGACACTTTGTTAGATACAAAGTTCAAAATCAAGCCTTAAAACAGGGACTAAAAAGTCACACCTTGCTCTTTTACTTTCGCCACTGAGCTGCATTCTTTACCCATATTAGTGTAGTTTCACCAGAAGGGGTGAGTGCATAACTAAATTTGATTGCAGTAATCATTGTAGTAGTATGCTGAGAGAAGAGAACTGTGGATGAAAGCCCAGGGAAAACACAGGTTGCCTTGTAAGGGTGATTTGGACTCTTTATATTTTTGGTGTTGAGTTTTAAGATGAGGTGGTCCTCCATAATCAAAGGGAAACTGCAGGCATCCACATTAAAATGCTATTTCAGTCTGTGAATGCTAATATCACGTTAGCACCTGTTCAGAAGAGAATGGTATATGAACTTCCATTGTTTGGCTTTTCCTGTTGGCTGTCTAAGGCACTGAACTGTTCAGCAATGCTTATCATAATCGATGCTTCAAAAACCTAGCTCCACACACACTAGAGAATTTAAGCTTGTAGCCTGAGTTTAGGAATTTCATTTCTCAAGTACATTGTAAAAGTTAGGCATGTCAGTATTATGCTTGCCACGTTTAAATCTTCTTTTCTCTAGATTGCTTTCTTCTACAGCAAAAATGCCATTCCTGCAGTGCATTTCTTTATTATTTCTTTGATCACTCGTGTTCCCAGTTCTGACTTTGATAATAAATAGCAGATCTTGCAGCTTTTACTGCACTGTAATACCAACTGGAAAGAACTGCATATAAAGCAGTACATTTACCTTTATTTAGTAGTGGTTGTACACTACCTTTTAGTGTCCACTTTATTTTTGTAGTTATGTGAAGGCATAAGTGGAAATTCAGACCTGTGGTCTTGCACGCAGCGGTTCAGAAGATAAGATTTAGGTCTTCATATGAATTACTCATGGAAATTACAGAAAGACATGCTGGAAAAGGTGATCTGAAAATATTTCGTGGGAAAGAATAATGTCAGAAATTAAAATCCCCCCAAAAATCCTGAATACAAACAAACAAATGAACAAACAAACAAACAAACAAGGTTTCTTTGTAAAAATATATAGACAGCTGAAGAATACACAGCTCTTTAGTTTCATATAAGAACACAGTACCATGAATCTAAAATTGAGGAGCATGATGCATTAAATTGGGTTTCAGTGAAAAGATTTTTAATGTAAACTGGTGTGCAGGTTTTGGCTGGGATAGAGTTAATTTTCTTCATAGTAGCTAGTACGAGACTATGTTTTGGATTTATGGTGAAAACATGTTGATAACACAGGGATGTTTTCATTATTGCTGAGCAGTGCTTACACAGAGCCAAGGCCTTTTCTGCCTCTCACCCCACCCCACCAGTGAGTAGGCTGGGGGTGCACCAGGAGTTGGGAGGGGACACAGCTGGGACAGCTGACTCCAACTGACCAAAGGGATATTCCATGACATGGGATGTCATGCTTCATATATAACTGGGGAAGCTAGCCGGGAATTGTGGCTCAGGAACTAGTTGAGCATCAATTTTGAGTGGTGAGAAATTGTGCTCTGCATCACTTATTTTGTGTTATGGTTATGATTATGATTATTATTGTCTTCCTTTGTTATCCTATGAAACTGTCTTTATCTCAACCCATGAGTTTTCCTTTTTTTTCTTTTTTATTCTCTCCCCTATCCCACTAGGGGAAGGAAGTGAGCAAATGTAGCAAAACACGTAGTTGTTTTAGTTGCTGACCTGGTTAAACCATGACAACTAGGGGGGGAAAAACAGAAAACCAATTGTGTTATTCCTGTCTCAGACTCATTTCAACAAAATAAAACAATGCTTCTGATTTGTGTTTGGGTTCAGTTCCTGTTAAGAACCACACAGCAGGCTTGGTTTTGTATGGTTCTTAACATATCCCTAACAGATTAGTGCTGAAACTGTTGCTGCAAACTGTTCATTATGAACACCTGCAAGGTATAGCAGATGAGTACAAAGAGTATCTTTTTTTTTCACAATAAATATGACACAATGAAAGATATTGCTTTTGGGAGGCAGAGATTCATTCTGGGGTTGTAGCAAGGGGGACTGAGGGAGTAAAACTTTGGGCAGCCTCATGGTTTTGCTGTCCTTTACGTGTGGTCCTTTGAGAAAACAGTCTCTAGAATGAATGCATAATATTGTCTTGGGAGGATCGAAACTCACTGGGATGTTGAGCTGGGTGGACAATGGAGAGTTCAAACCCTTAGCTGTTTCCTGGCTCTCTTTTTTGTTTTGCTTTGTTTTGTTTTGTTTTGTTTTGCTTTTTAGCACCATAGAGGTACTCATGGTGTTTACTTATCCTTATGAAATAGAATAGAATAGAATAGAATCATTAAGGTTGGAAGTGACCTCAAGGATCATCTAGTCCAACCATCCCCCCACCACCTATTACCCACTAAACCACATCCCTAAGTACCATATCTAACCTTTCCTTAAACACCCTCAGGGATGGTGACTCCACCACCTCCCTGGGCAACCTGTTCCAGTGCCCGACCACCCTTTCCGAGAAGAAATTTCTCCTCATCT
>VWZZ01004824.1:5190-18017 GCA_013399095.1 Psophia crepitans | reverse complement strand
TTCTTCTTCCTCCCAAGCTCCTTATAAACCGAGCATGACGTCATATGGTATGGAATACCCCTTTGGTCAGTTGGGGTCAGGTGTTCTGTCTGTCCCCTCCCAACTCCTTGTGCACCCCCCGCCATCCCACCGGCGGGGCGATGCGAGAAGCCGAAAAGTCCTTGGCTCTGTGTAAACATCACCCAACAACAGCAAAAACATCTCCACTATCAGCGCTGCTTCCAGCGCAAATCCAAAACACAGCCCCATACTGACTTTCTTGAGGAAAATTAACTCTCTCTCAGCTGAAACCAGGACAGCTTCACTTATTAAACTCTTGTATCTGAACCCACGAGTTTTCTCACTTTCGCTCTTCCGATTCTCTCCCTCTTTTCCAATGAGGGGGGCTGAGCGCGTGTTTATGTGGTGCCCAGCCAACGGCTGGAGTAAAACCACGACAACAAGCCATCATTGGAGTAGAGGAACAATCGAATATCCACCTTCTGGAAAAGTTTCATTTTGTTCTTAACCAAGGTTATGATGACTTCACACAGTATTCTGTTGAGGATGATCTACTACTTTGGATCATAATATGTCTTAAAAGTCTTTATGAGCTCCTGAAAGAAACAAAAGATTTAATTAGAGATTCAATGGTACATTATACTCCTTAATGCAACAGTACTATCAAGATTCAAAAATAAATGAAGAAACAACATTACTTTATTAGTGACTGAAAAAATCTCCTACAGACTGAGAAATTTAAAGTTAGGTCAGTGGAAAACACCACCTCAATTTTTTGCATGTGAAAAATTCCTATAGATTTTTGTTTATATTTTATGATCTGAGGTGGTTTAGACTTGCTTTTTTCATACACAATAAAAACTTATTTTCCAGTGCTTCATAATTATTCATATGTTTCTTTCTTAATTTTCAGTTCTATTTTTTTTTGAGGGGGGGGAAGGGAGGGGAGGGAAGCAGGGGACTGACGGACTTCTAACTGAAATTCCCGGGGATTAACTTGCATGAGATCTAACAATTTAGCTATCTGAAAAATAATACAATATTAAAATATAATAAAAATAGTTCATGATTATTCCATTTATTTGTAATTACATTGTATGGGAGGCGTACATTATTCTCATTACTTCACTTTAAAAGCACATTCTGTGCTATGTAAAACCATAAAGCTCACGTCTCTCAGGCAAGAATCATTCTTTCACTCAGTCACACTGGAAAAGTATTTATACAATGATGGGGGGTTGTTTGTTTTTCTCAAGCATCAGAATTAACATCATGACTGATGTTACTGATCATTTCTCCCTTAGAAAGTGAAAAAAAAAAAATCAGACCTATGCACTTTTAGGACGGGAATTTTTCTGATTTTTCTTTCTGGAATTTTCTTGCCTTCATTCATGATAAAATACCTTCTAGATAAATATTTTTAGTGGTTAAAAGGTTGAATCCCTCTTTTGTATAGGCAATGCACCTCTCATGGGCATGTTACTGTTCCTGTTCTTCCAGTGAAAGTCAGATTGCTACATGCAACTTTCCTCAGTCCCATTTTCTTAATAGGCTATGTTCAATCAGTTTATGTGATTACTTATTCATAGGGTCCCAAGGTAAAGAGTCATCATCTAATAAATTCTTGAGCTCTACTTTTTGCATAGCAATTAAAGCAGATGAGGTTTTTCATTTAAAATGTATGGAATATGTAATGCTCAGTGACACAAATTACAAGTGAGGTTTTTTGAAAACTGCTTTTTTATTCCTCTTATTTAGTGGTTATGTTTCATATACTTTTTTCACATATGTTTCAGATTATGTAAATCCAAGCTTTTTCTAGGTAGACAAAAATATTTGTTCATTTGAAAGTGTCAGCATTTTGTATATCTCAGTTCCTGTATTCTCCTGACTTAGGAGTTTGACATGTCCTACTTTATATTATATTCATCATCATGTACAATTGGGGAGAGTATTTATGTATGAAAGGGTATTCACAACAGAATTAACTTCTTAATAACTTTTTACTCTTAGTATTTTCTGTTGGTTTGTATAAAAAAAACCTCACCAGAAGTTTTCACAGGTTTAAAAATAGGACCTGGATCTATACTTCATCTGACCCAAGAGACAACAGAAGAGGAAAGAAAGGAGAAAAGTGGAAAGGGAAGGGATTATTAAAAAAACTGTTGTTACTAACTTTTAAATTATTTTCTTTCTCATATATAACCATACTAATTTCCCATGATTAAAACTAATTTTTTTTTTAAATTTCACATAAAAATTTGTAATGTTTTGGATTAAAACTTTTTGTACAAAAAGCTCTTTCTGTTGTTTCCCTTTTCTGTTCTTGCTTTTTTCCTTTTCTTAGACTAGGATAACTGCTTGTGGAATATGCAGTGAACCAAGTTTTTGCTTGAATATAAAATAATAATTTATTTTCTTTTGCTTGTTTATTTTTCAGCTAAACCTACTTCCTGCTCTGGTTCAGCATGTACCTTTACAAGCACCTACACTTGTCTAATGGTGTAGGCAGCGGAAGGATAAAAACAAGAGATATGAATGAGGAGAGGACTGAGAATTGTTTTGTTGTTTCTGGTTTACATGTATGATAAACTCCAGTTTAACTATGGAAAACCATAAAATTTTGTTTCCACAGCATTTCAGTAGCCTTTTTCAGATGCAAAATAAATTAATAGTGATTCCTTGCCTGTGTTAACTGCTGCCATATAGAAATACCCTTTGTGGTGTTGTCTTGAGCATAGGAACATAGAAAGCAGATCAGGAGTACTTGGTAACCGTCTTGTCCAACCCTTTCTGTTACCTTATCACACTCTAATTTGAAACCTACTAGGTTTCTTCTACTTTCTTCGTCTCGAAATTCTTCCTTGGCACTGAGCAACTTTCTTTCAACATCCTATCAAAATGTACTCATGGTGAAATTGTATACAATTTTTTCTTTTTCTGTGACATTCCCTTTGTGATACATTTGCAGAGCAATGCAGTCTCAACTTTAGCTTTTTTTTCTTTTTTTTTTCAGTAAAGCAGGTGATCCATGCTCCTCGTGACTCTCTGCATCAGTCTGACTTCATCTTCCTTGAATAGACATCACCAAAACGGTACACAGAACTTCACGTTGAACAGGGTCTCATGCAGTGGCAGTCTGAACTGTTACTACTGGATATACCCTTCACAATGCTTTCTGACATTGTATCTTCCAGTTTTGTGCCATCTGTAAAATTTATTAGCAGATTCCTCCTTTTCATGGCAATGTTAAGAAAGAGTAGCCTCAGAATTAATCCTTTAATCATACTACTAGAAAATTCCTGAAGATTCATTGGTCTTCCTTTCAGAGATATTTACTATTGCTTCTCCTCTAGCCTTGTCTTGTACATCACAACTTTTACCACTTTGCAACTGTCATCTGTTAATCCACAAGTGCTGCAGAAAAAAACCCCAAACAACAACAAAAAAAAAAACCACAAAAAAGGAAAAAAAGCCAAAACCAAATCACCAACAAAAAAAACCCAACCAACCAACCAACAAAACCTACACGAAAACCCAAACAAAACCCACTAAACTACTACTAAGCTGTCACTTTAAACCAGTAAATACACATATACATATGGAAGACAGAAATACTGAAATCAACACATTGTGCTTCTTGAAATGCAAATTTAGCTTATGAGATGTAATTTTATTCATGTTAATGCAAGTGCCAAGTGTAATCTGATTTAACAAAAGTACAGCTGTCTGTGTTATTTTTTCGTGTGTATAAAACGAGCTATTAGCAACATTCTGACCGCATTTGCAGGACATGAACTTGTTTAGTCTTTAGCAGGCAGAATATAATAACTGGTTATGTTATGCATGCCGGCTGCCTTGTTCTTCCTAAATTGAATGACATGTATATCACACAAAATTGTTCAGAGTCAAGGGGGAGCTGCAGCTGGGAAAGGCTCTGACAAAAACAAGGAGGATTACAGTTATTTCACACCAACAGCAGAAACTGCAGAACTCTGTAGATAGAATGCCTTTCTTCAATTTGCAAACAAAGTAAGTGAGCCTAATAAGATGTTGACTGTTTCAGCTGTGAAATAGATCCAGTAAGGAGTACTTTTTTTCTTGATGGACCCCAGGTAATTCTCAACGGTACACATTACTACTTCAGAGAAGGTAAATTTTATGTATGGTTTTTTTAACAAGACAATAGCTCTACACGACACTATAACTGAGCAATAATTACCTTCTAGTTCCTGAAGGGACACGAAGATGCTTCAGTAGCTTACTAAAAGCTTGTGCCAATATACTGCTTACTTTCTCCTGTATTGCCACTTTGTTATTCTGATAACTGATTACCTTTTCAAAATTCTCTCTCCCAAAGTCTCCCAGTTTCTCCAGCTTTGCTCATTTTTCTTCCTCACCTACCCAAGTGGCCATGTGCTTCCATAAACTGAGAAAGGGAATTGTGTGGTCTGCTCACATTCAGGAGAATGAGAAGAGGCTGTGATATGTGAAAAAAACTGAGATGGATTGAGATTCCATGTAAGTCTCCAAGAGAGATAAAAATTATTATTTCTGAGACCACTATGGGGAACTCAGTTGATTGTCTATTATCTCTTCTTTATAGCTGATTCCACCCACGTCTGTGTGCCCTTAGTGCACTAATAGACATTAATGGCCCTGGCCAGCTTCTCTGCAAGCCAACCTGGCCTTTGGGGTTCCCCAGAGGTGGCTTGGGTCCTTTCTTTCCTGAAGCCCACACAGCTCGTACAGCTCCTGGTGACTGTTCCACAGGGAGCTGTCAGCCCTCATGGCACCCTGGCAGTGGGACACCCATTTGCTAATGCAGTGCTGCTCAGTTCATCTCTTCCAGCATAGGCCAAGCAAGCTGTCTGTCATATGACATAACAGGCTGTTATGTCTATAGCTCAAAAAAAGTTTCAAAGAGACAAGAAGTGTATGCGTTAAAACAATGAGAATAATCAGAAGTACGAAAATCATGATTCGTGAGAAAAGGTTAAAGAAACTAGGTTACCTACTCTAAGAAAGATAAAAACAAGGGAAAACAATTCAAGTTTTTAATTTATTGTAAGCATAAATTATTGAATGAAGAGATAACATGACCACATTGTACCTTGCCTGTGTTTGAAATGAAACAGAGTCCTGCCATTTGTAGTGCAAAATACACAGCAGTCTATAGTCAGGAAAATATTCCAGCTTGTCAGACTTAAAGCAGCACCAATCTGTAGCAATATTTCAAGTGTTCACATGAGGTAGAATTTCCATCATTTCAGTGTCCCCAGTCATGTTACTGGGTATCTCTTAAGTTTTCTAAGTCACCCTACATAATGAATAAATTGTTAGGACATTTAGCACTCCATTATTTGGTGCCCAGCAAATTATGTTCCTGAGTTCTAACTCTATTTGCTCTGAAATAAAACCCAGTCACAGAGTCTGTGTGGAAATGGTGGTGTACTTCATTAAATGCTTCTTCAGCAGAAAGTGGAATTATGGTGATCTCTAGAGGTCCTTGTTGGAGCATACCCCATCTTGCTCTCTGTTCATTTATCCTATGTTCACAGGGACATGGGGCAGAAAAGAGGGATGATGCAGTATCGTCTTCATTATGTACTCTGAAGCCGCTTGAATGAGCTCTTCACTCCTACAATTCATATACAGTTAAAGTCATCTTCTAGGTGGAGCCTAAGCTTCTAAGGTCTCTACCAAGACATAGAGTAAATGTAGCATGCCCAGTGAAATTATACAGTCCTCCTCCACTGCAACTTGTGTCCTATGAGTCCTAATTCTCTTCTATAGACTTTCCGCCTGAGGACTCCTTATGAAATCATTCTTCTAAAGAGGAATGCAAGAAAAATAAAGTACAGAAACATAAAAAGCAATGCATCATAAAACAAACTTATTATTTAAGTATTTTATTCTGGGGAAATTACAGACTCAAACAACTGAAAATCTCAGAATACTGAGTGTAGTCAATGATGATTTTCAATTTTTCTATAGGTCATTGGGTCAAAAATGGTCCCAACAGTTTTCATACAACTTTCCAAAACTCATGTGAAGTGGGTTTTGTTTGTTTGTTTCCTATGCCTTGTTGCATCTGTTCTCATTCTCTGTTCTTCTCTGTGCTTGTTTTGAAGGAAGCTGTGGTGAGCTGGGGGTTGGCCTCTTCTCGCAGATAACTAGTGACAGGACTAGGGGGAACGGCTGCAAGTTGCGCCAGGGGAGGTTTAGGTTGGAGATGAGGAGAAATTTCTTCTGGGAAAGAGTGGTCGGGCATTGGAAGGAGCTGCCCAGGGAGGTGATGGAGTCACCGTCCCTGCGGGTGTCTAAAGAAAGGTTGGTTGTGGTACTGAAGGACATGGTTTAGTGGGTAATAGGTGGTAGGGGGATGGTTGGACTAGGTGATCCTTGAGGTGTCTTCCAACCTTAATGATACTATGATTCTGTGATTCTATGACTTATCCAAAACAAGTTTTCTGATCTTAGTACAGGTCTTACAGATAGTTCATTACATAAAAAAGTATTTTTATGGTTAGCAGTCTCTGTATGTTAAAATGGACGTGGAGTCCAGATTCATTTCTTTGCAAAGAATTTTAATTTCTAGAGAGCAGCAGGGGAAGGGAGAGGGAATCAAAACAATGCTACTTTACCAGAGACGGGTGTTGTGCATTATGTTAAGTCCCTCAGACATTTCTGAATGCAGTGTATTACGTTAATGGATTAAGATTGTGATTAAGAAACTGAATTAAAACCCAGTTACTAAACTCCATATCATCTAAGTTAGGTGCCAAAATAATGTGTGCAATGAATGAAGAGATTTAAGAGCAACTGAAAAAAGTAGAGGGCAGCAGCAATTTATCTCTCATTATAGGGAAACTGCTTTTACCACTATGATGTTATACAAAAATTGGAGCTGCCTGTTGCTGCCTTACTAGTAGATGCACAGAAAATTGTTAGATTTTGTTAGTTAAAACAGGAATAACAGATCAGCTTTTCTAGAGACACAAGTAGAGAGCCTTTGTCACATGACCAAGGAGCTTCCAAACATGCTCAGAAGCCTGCTGGGGTATGTAGAAGGTTAGAGTATCCTAGAGGTCTTTCTTGAAATTGTAGCCATTTGAGTTCTCTTCAGCTCTAAACTTTAAAATGTCTGTTAGCAGTTTTGGCCAGTTTGTCCTTGAAAAAACTACTGAGATGAAATGTATTTGCAAATGACTGGGGTTTTTTAAGTTTGCTTGGTTGGGTTCTTTTGCTATGCAAAAGATAATGCAGCAACAGAACGTTGTCTGAAGGAATAGATGCTTCATATATAGGCTTATGCCTGGACTTTGGTTTGGTTTTGATTTCTGTTCTGTATGAATTTTCACCTTAAATTGCTATCATAATAACGAAGGTGGGGAATGAATCAATACTCTTGGTCATCTGAGACAGAAATCTGCTTTTCTATTACAACAATAACATTTTTACTTTAAAACATTAAAAACACACTGAAGGAAAGGAGATTTATTTTTATGATACTTTTCAGCCTGCAGTCTTATATACAAGTGTATATTACTTTAATTCTTGCTGGAGATGAATAGTCCATTATTTGCCTTTGCATTCAAGCTGAATTCCTCTCACCACTGCAAAGTCAGGCTATAAGGCCAGCATATTAATAGCTTTTTAAGGAGCTATCTCAGCACAGATTGGGAGTAGTCCTTCTTCTGTAGCTAATGTAGGGATTATGAAAGGAACTTTCAAGAAAACTTCCTGTCATATCAGAAGCCCAGGACCACTGGTTGCTGTGTAATATAAAACAGATATCAGAATGCTCCAACATATATGGAGGAGACATTGTATTGCCGAATTTCTGGTCCAGGAGCAGACTAGAAGAAACATGTCTCAAACTCACATACCTCTTTGCTCTGGGATGTGTTACATGTCCAACAACCACTGCTGAATAACTCATGCACTTCAGTGCATCTGAGCTTTTGGAGATCAAAAGTCCTGTTTTAATCTGAGTGGATTTCACTTAGGAGAGAAAAAAAAAAAAAGAAAAAGACAGAGGAATGGATGCAAGTTAGATGGCCGAGAGGCACAATGGTAAAATACTCAGGCAGAAAAGAGCACAGAGTAAAGAAATTAAATGGATGTTAATAAATATCCATGGGGAAAAAAATGTAATAAGAATCTAACTAAAATAAGCCCAGTTATCTAATGCATATATCCTGTTCTACACCACTGCTATATACAGTCCTTTGACTCATAGCAAACATTTTTTCTTAGGTTGAGCACCGAGGCCTTCCTTCATGCAAATATTTATGGAACATTATTTAGCAGCTGTAACCAAAAGACATATCTTGTTTGTGTCTAGCAAGAAGATGGGAACAATATAGTCGTTCATTCTATCTTCTGTGCTTTTGTTTACTTGGAGACTTGCTAGGGTTGCACATTGAGGCTAGAGCTGAAATAAGTGAATGTATCAGTCTAATGTTTGAATAGGCTCTTTCTATAAATGACATATAAATCAGTACTTATTGGGAAATGGTGCTGACTCCTGACAAGATTTTATTTAATGTTCAGTTTTTTAACTTACAGAGGTTGTAATATGTGGGAATTTTTTTGTTTAATTGTTTCCGCACTTAAGCTAAACTGTCTCAATGGGATCAGCTATGGTATTTGAGCTGGAGCTCCACAGGAAGCAAGAGCATTCCTCCATGAGGGATCCTCAAGTCTGGAACTTGTTCCCTTTCTTTTCCCCACAGCTAGGCTGCCAGCTTTAACAGGACAAAAATGTAAGTACATTTATGAAGAATGAGGCAAGACATATACTGACAAAAAATGAGGCATGATGCCTAGTATCATTACAAAAGTTTGGTAGTATTTTTTTCCATGAAGCAGTTCAAGTTGGGGTAGCACAAAAAGAAAGACAACACTTAGGTCTCTCACAAACAGACCTTCTCCCTCCTTCCCATGTTTCGCCTACCTTTACTCTCCAGCAAAAATTAACGTCGTGACAGACATATTTGTATGGAATATATGTAAAACATTTAAATATTATCTAAATTGTATACATGTACATATGTAAATGTACACATTTATACATTTATACATAGACATATGCACATATGCAGATTCTCACAGATACCTGCATCATCCTATGTCTCATCAACAAAGACATGAAAAAATCATACATATGTGTGACTCAATATTGTTTATGGTTACACATATACATTAGAGAGCATTAACACATATTGATTCTCATTATGTCTGTACATAAAAAATTTATTTTACCCATAATTTCATCTGTAGGTAAAAGTATAAACATATCTAATAATTATAAAACTGAATATTTTCCAATTTCAAAGTAACTCCTGAAGTTGGTATACACCAAGGACAAGATTATGAAACCCTGATTAAAACTGGCAACCAGGTATTCACATGAGTTTATACTCATTCATTTAATTTATGCTATTTGTGATTAATTATTTGGGCAACCTGGTCTAGCGTAGGGTGTTCCTGCCCGCAGCAGGGGGGTTGGAACTAGATGATCCTCGTGGTCACTTCCAACACAAACCATTCTATGATTCTACGATTCTATTCATAACCGTCCCACAATATAGCAATAACATATTTACTGATTCAGTTCTTTATAATCTTACATATGAATAAATATTTAGTAATCAATCAGTGAGTAGTGGCCACCACGTTTCCACCAAGTTGCTCTATTACTACACCTTCTCAACTGGATGGGTGGGAGAGCAGTGTAGAAAAGCATGGCAAAAGGTTTGTGCATTGAGATAAGGACAAGGAGAGATCACTCACCAATCACCATCACAGGCAGAACAGACTCAACTTGGGGAAATTTAATTTAATTTATTACCAATAAAATCAGAGCAGAATAATGAGAAATAAAACTAAATCTTAAAAACACCTGTGCCAACTCATCCCTTCTTCCTGGGCTTAACTTCAATCCTGAATTCTCTACCTCCTCCCAAGAGGTACAGGGGGATGGGGAATGGGGCTTGTGGTCAGTTCATCACATGTTGTCTCTGCTGCTTCTTCCTCCTCAGGGGGAGGACCCCTCACACTCTTCCCCTGCTCCAGCATGGAGTCCCTCTCATGAGGGACAGTCCTCCACCAATTTCTCCAACACGAGTCCTTCCCATGGGCTGCAGTTTTTCATGAGCTGCTCCAGCATGGGTCCTTTTCACAGAGTGCAGTCCTTCAGAAACAGACTGCTCCAGCATGGGAACCCCATGGGGTCACAAGTCCTGCCAGAAAACCTGCTCTGGCATGGGCTCCTCTTTCCACAGATCCACAGGTTCTGCTTCTGTGGGAGTAGGCTTCCCACAGGGTCACAGACTCCTTCAGGTGTCTCCACCTGCTCCAACATGAGGACCTCCACAGGTTGCAGGTGGATGTCTGCTCCTCCATCAACTTCTATGGACTGCAGGGGGACAGCCTTCCTCACCGTGGTCTTCTGCATGGGGTGCAGGGGAATCTCTGCTCCCGTGCCTAGAGCACCTCCTCCTCCTCCTTCTTCACTGACCTTCATGTCTGCAGAGTTGTTCTTCTCATATTCGCACTTCTCTCTCTGACTGAAATTGGTGCTTGTAGTTTTCTTAACTCTGTTATCCCAGAGGTGCTACCACTGTCACTGATGGTCTTAGTCTTGTCCTGTGGCGGGTCTGTCTTGGAGCCAGCTGGCATTGGCTCTGTCAGAAATGGGGGAAGCTTCTAGCAGCTTCTCATGGAACCCACCGCTGCAGCCCCCCCTTACTACCAGAACCCTGCCATGCAAAACCAATACACAGTCTCTGACACTAGTATGAATGCTCATGTGAGTATTTTGTCTGGGCCAAACTTCCCATAAAAAGAAATATTGCTAGCATTCTTTTTAAATGACTGCCTAATATATTTATATGTTTAACACACAGCTAAAATGCCATCCTACTATGTAACAGCTGTATTTACCTCCCATATTCATTAATTGAGTGTTAAGTATATATAATTACCTTAATGCATTTTCCTTCTTATAATGTACAATGTATCTCTAGCACGTAAAAAGTTAAAGTAACACTAAAATAACTTTCAAAAAGGATTGGGGGAAGCAAATGCCCACTACATTTATGAAACTTAGCACAAATGCAGTTTTTTGAACCACATTAATTTTCTAGATTTAGGAAGACATACTCTCCATAAATGAAGCACTGAATGCGAACTAAAATGCTGCACTCAAAAAATGCAATAGACATTTAAGAGATAGCTCTGAAAAGTGCTCCAGGGCACTTCCTACTGCAATATGACTGTAACATTATAATGACTGAGAGAACAAGAGATATGTGACATATATATTTTACCTGATTCACAAAGCTATTAGCGAAAAATTAATAACTTTAGTAAAATCAAAAAGGCAGTATGACCCTGTAATGACTATGGTGTTAATAGGAATCGAAGTGCAGGCTGAAGTAACTGTACAGTCATTTAGAGAAAGAGATTTTAAAATCTGGTCAATTTACCCTTTGACTTACCATAAATCTAAGCTTTTAGTGCATTTGTACATTATGTTCAAAATACTTTTTGCAATGAACAGTGCTTTGACATCTTTTTCTATTTAGGTCGGTCTATGTCTGTTGTGCACTTAGTATCATTTAAATATGAGGCCATATACTCTTTGTTTGTTTTTACTCCCAGTAAATCTTTTGCGAAACACCATTTGATTCAGATGTTTTTTTCTTCCACATATAGGATCAGATTCAAACATTTTAAAGTCTGTCAAATTCTTTTACCTTACCTCTTTCAGCATTGGATAAGAGCTATCATAATAAACTGACTCGCAAAAGTATTTAGCAGTAAAACATAAGGAAAGTGGTTGTCTCCCTACCCCAAAATTCAAATTATCATAACATCTACAATGTGTCTAGCTGATAACTGCCTATCTGATCAGGGACAACAAAGCTAAAAAAATACCACAATTAATTTTCCCTTCCCATCTGCTGTGCCAATGGAAACAGAAATTAGTATTCTCACCTATTATACCTTATTGATACAAGATTGAAATTTCCCATAGAGAGATTTTTCAAGTTTTCGTAAGCAGGAGTCTTCCCCTGTGAGTGATAATTGCTGCTGTGTATTGTAGTGCTCCAGACTATTACCCATGACCCTTTATCAGCATTTTCATACACTCTAAAATTAACTGGATACAGAGAACATATCAAATAATTTTCCAAAGTCTTTATGCAACTGCTTTCTTTTAGTGTTTGTATTCAGTCAGGAAAGGCGTCTAAGTTTGATAATATCACTTGTAGAAAAGAGAGAGACTTGATTTTGACTAAAGAGCTAAACCAGCTGTTATACACTTGGCATTAAGGTTGAATCTGGAGAAAAGAAAAAATTCAGAAAGGAAAAATAATAAAAACGTTCAATTATCCTACAAAACCCCACAAAAGAGCGGCTGGTGGATGTGATTGCCGAGCCGCTCTCCATCATCTATCAGCGGTCATGGTTGATGGGAGAGGTCCCAGATGACTGGAGGCTTGCCAATGTGACACCCATCCATAAGAAGGGTCGTAAGGAGGATCCGGGGAACTACAGGCCTGTCAGCCTGACCTCGGTGCCAGGGAAGGTGATGGAGCAGGTCATCTTGAGGACAATCACGTGCCATGTCCACGACAACCAGGGGATCAGGCCCAGCCAGCATGGGTTTGTGAAAGGCAAGTCCTGCCTGACCAACCTCATCTCTTTCTACGACCAGGTGGTGGATGAGGGAAAGGCTGTTCATGTAGTCTACCTAGACTTCAGCAAAGCCTTTGACATGGTCTCCCACAGCATTCTCCTGGAGAAGCTGG
>VWZZ01004823.1:962995-1161820 GCA_013399095.1 Psophia crepitans | reverse complement strand
GCGGCCCTGCGCAGAGCACTGACACACTGCTTCGTGCTTGGCGGCAGGTGCGGTCATTCCGCAGCTTTGCTCCTCCAGCAGATCTGACAGAGCCAGATACACTTCGGCGCTGGTGAGGCTGGGAGATCGGTGGGGTTTTCTTAATTTTAAAAATTAATTATTTATTTAATATATATATATATGTATATATATATTTTTTTTACAGACAGCTGATTGAAACAGGTGAAGTGACGTGCTCCACAATCCTTTTCACAACACACACGCTCTTGCTCTGACCCTCAGAGGTTTCTGGTGAGACTGTTTGTCATTAGTGTAATTGTTAACTCCTGTACCATTTCTGTTACGTGTGTTATGGCAGCAAAAGGCAGTCAGGGAGGATCAGAGTGCAACCACACAGGGAGAGTGGATGCAGCAATGTCCCCACACCCCAAGATTTCAGGAGACACGGGTTCCCTTTCCTCCTCTGCCCTTCTGACTGGGCCACCTTGGCAAGGTCATCTCACTTATCTTGGCTCATCGTTGTGCAATGAGATTAATGATGACAACCTCCTCTGTGAAACAATTTTGCAATCTACTGAAGGAAAAACATGACGGGAGTGAGATATCATTATTATTAAGTGTAGCCAAGGCATATGGTGAAAAGGTGCATGACGTTTTGGATTGGATTCATCTCTGGATGTCTAAATGTAGCTGTCTACATGAGAAATAGATACCTAAGGTTGCACTGCAGTAACTTGAGATGGGTCGACACAGGTAAGAGGGTCCAGAGAGCTGCTGGCTTTTCAAATGCAGTTGTCTCTTTTAGGGTGGGCTGAATCACTCTCCAGACTGTACTTACGAAATCTCCGTTGACTCTCACGTGGACATAAGCATCTGGTTTATATTGAAATGCTAATATTGCAGACATCTAAACCTGATTTGGAGACAGATCTTCACTCTGCCCCCTCAGTGTTGCCTTTGCCCATTGCATTTTACTGGAGCACTTCTGGCCAAGGATTTGGTTCCTTCCTGATAATGGCATTCTCTTCGCATTTCAGTTTCTAGTTCTTCATTAGCTTGTTGCTCATGGATCTTGCTGGCTGGACCTCTTTGGAGGTCTGTCTCCCCTCTGCCATGCAGACAGTGGCCATGCAGGCATCTTCTGAGGGACCTTCATAGTAAATTGTGCAGAAGATCCCCTCTGTGAAAGAACCCCTGGGTGCAAAGAACAGGGTGCTCCTGGCCGGTCTCTTCTTGGAGGTTCCTCACAGTGAAGCCAGTTCTTGCAATGTTCTTTTTTTGGGAACTGACCCACTATGACCAGGATAGTGATCTTAAATTTAGCTCCTTAAGCCATTAATAAATCACTCTATACACAACTGAATTTGTCTCATGCCAGAGGAGTGAGGGGGATTTCTAAAATGATTTAATGAATCAAGTTTTGTCCCATATCAGTGGGGGACTTGTGCTGCAGTGGTGGATGCTTTTTTTCAGGTTTTTTTTTTTTTTTAAACTACATAAAGAACTCCTGGTCTGAAAGGCCATCATTTAACACATTCAGGTCTGCAGAAGAGAGACTTTCATAATCTTCTTCAGCTCCTGATGTATTTCTGCTCCTGTTCATTTTTTCAGGAGCCTCCTGACCCATTTTGTTTGAATCAACATTGAAAGGATCAAAGACACCCCGATTAAAGTTTTCAGAAGCATGGCTGGTGAATGTGTACATTGAGGGAAAATTGTCTTCCAGCATGGAAAGATGCTTGTTTGCTGAGTCTTCAGCACTAAGACCCAATCCAAATGTATCTTCTGCAGCCTTCGGAGCCTGACGCTGTGAATCCAACTGCTGCAGCGGTGCACAGCTCTGACTCCCTTCAGGGTCTCTAATATTAATTTCATCCTGTCCAGCAAGAAGTGGGAGACTGGAGGTGTCCCACAGCACTAGTGGGGCATTTATTTCTGCTGGGATTTCCTGGCATAATCCTGGAGGATTTGTATCAAAGCAAGGTGGACTTTCTGCCTCTGAGTTTTGCAAGATTGAATTTGGGTTTTTACTTGCTATGCTGGGAAAATCTTGTCCTCCAGAAAAGAACAAGTTATTGTTCTCCAGAAAATCCACGTTGTCTAACTGAAGCTCAGCTTCCTTGGGTAACTTTTCTGAATTGCCTGGTGAAAAAAATATCCCATCCTCTATCACTGGGCCCTGTACATCCAAACTCAGTAAGTTCTGAATTTCTAGTAGATGAGCTTCAGGATGATTTCCTTCCCTGATGAGATTTTGGCTGTTATCAGCTGCAGGCATAAGATCTGGAGGAGGATGTTGAGGGTTTGTTCTACTTTCCAAGATAACTGCAGCTTCTTTCTGGTTTTCCTGTGCTGGCATGAGAGAGGGCCAACAGCGGTCCTGTTGCTGCCAAACCTGACTATTTAAAGACAGTTGGTCATGAATGTCATGTTCAGTTCTTCCATGTTTATCACTGCATGAAATGTTTGTGCCAGGAGCTAACAACAGGACATCAGTCTCCTTGCCCTCCGTAGAGTCTGAGAAACCTCCAGGGTTCTCCTGGATATGTCTAGGTAAGACCTCCATTTTTCCTGGTTGTGGCAGCTGATCATTCTTGGAGGCCTTTTGTTTTCCTTGGCTGGAGGAGCTGAGGAGGCCCTGGGGCTTTTCTGGGCTGCCATCAATATTTGGTTGTTCTGAGGATCTTGCAGGTTTTTCTCGTTGACTCGGCTTCTTTGAGGAGTAACCAAATAAAGTGACAAGGGCTGACTGGGGCTTAGTGGGTTTCCTTTGGATTGTTGTTTCCTTCTTGGAAGAGCTGCCTTTGTCTTCAGAACCAAAAAGTGTAGTGAAGGGGTTTTTCCTGAGCCCGAAACCTTTACCTGACATCTCTCTGCAGGCTTGACTGCTTTTGGTCTCTTCGCTCTGTGGGCCAGGCCTTGATGTATGCACAGTGCTTTCTCCTGGGAGTTTCAGATCCATTTTTGATTCATCCATGGGATGACCTCCGAATTTGTCCAAGGATGTATTCATTTTGGAAGAATCTAAAGTCTTGGCTGGTTGCTCAGAAATGTGAAAGATATTTCCACTAAGAACTTCTGTGGAATCCTTTGGCTTGGAGTAGCTGACTTCATTGTGTGAGGGCCAAGTGGCACAGGTTCCTTTCACAGGTGTGTCTGCTGATAATGGAAAATCCTTGCCAGGTGATTTTATATTATGTCTTAAAATAACCTCTTGAGGGCTAGTTATCTGTGGGCCACATGTGCCATGAGGTTCTGTTTCTTGTGGGCAAGACACACTGTGGTCTTCTGTCTTATCTGGCAAACCAGGTGAAGAGACTCTGCTCTTTTCTGCTTTGTTGTCCTGAGATGTATGCTCAGGACTGGGCTCTTTCAGAAATCCTGATGTACTTATTGGTTTCACTTCTTTTGTCTTCTCAAATTCTGTCCCTTTACTCTCAATTCCAGGCAAATGACTTACGCTGGGTGGCTGCGTATTCTCCCCCAAAGTTACTGGTTTCTGTTTCCCAGGGAACTCATTGGTGTTTGCCTTTGATTTCTCATTCAGCAACTCAGCGATCTCAGGTGATACACTCAGCCCTTCCGGCTCCACAGAGCCAGAAGATACATAAGAGGTCCTTGACACACCAGAGAGGCAATGGGCTTCTTCAGCTTCATTTTCAGGGGGATCAACACTTTCAGCTCCACATTTTAACTCTATACTTGTGGTGTTTCTGGTTTTGGGCACTCCTGGCACACAGATAGACTGTGGGCTGTTCATTTTCTCTCCAAGTTGACACTTGTCTCCTGCAGTATCTGGGATGTCTATGGTCAGTTCAGGCTTGTCATCTGTCATTGCAGGCATTGTGTCTCCTTCGCTGGGTGTGCTTAGAGACCCACAGACCTTGTTTTCCTTCACTGGGAGCTCTGCAGCAGAGAGGATGCAGCCCCCTGAGCCCCTCAGGTACATCCAGTTGGTGGGTTTAGTGCTTTGATGTGTGGTGTGGTGGACAACAAGTGAGCCATGAGGCAGGGATTTCACAGGCTCCAGAACTAGAGGGGAAGAGATAGAGACAGGTCTTCTCTTCAACTGGACTTTGCCCTGCTGGATTGCGGCCACTTGTTGGGACACCTTGCCCCCTCTCTTCCCTTTGGGCATGTCCCCATCTCCAATCTTTTCACGTTCTTCCTGTTCTCCTGTCTTGGGCCAGGAACATGCTTGCTTTCTTTCTTTGGTATAGGTGACACCAGGTAAGAAGCTTCCCTTCCCCACTGCTTCATCCACTGCTGATTTTCCCTCCTGGCCCCTGAGCACCATCCTGCCTTCTCTGCTGCCTGCAGCCTGGTAGGTTTGCAGGCTCAGTGCAGGCTTTTTCAAGGAACGTGCTTCCTTTCCAGCTTTTCCATCTACAGCCACCAAGGCTGTTTCTGAAGGTGACCAGCCCATTCTGAGCTTGTTCCCTAAGAGGACAGACCTGCTGTTCATCTCTTGCCTGTGCGTAGGCAGGTGCACGCTGCACCGTGCATTGAAGGATGTGGGTTTCTCCCTTGTCACAGTCTTCTTTTTGGCCCTGTTGTGCCAGTCCTGGGACTGTGGTCCTCTGCCTACCGTTGCCACTCGCTGAACCTGATGGTCTCCTAGCCGATGCTCCAGCCTTTCTGTCTCACTTCTGCTTTTACCTCCAGCCATCTGCTTGTAGTGGACTTGGCAGTAAAACACCCCATGGAGGGCAACGTAGTTTTGCAAGCTGTAAAACACACATTGGCATAGCTGTTAGCGGCTGTGCGGGGAGGAAGGATTAACAGTAGCGCTGATGGACAGATTTTCAGCAAAACGGTTTTTCAGTGGAAATTGTCGGGGAAGGGAGGGTGTCTGAAGAATGAAACCTTTCAAAAGTAGTGTCGGTTTTCTGAGGATATGTTTGATTTTTCTTTCAAAAAGCAAAATGTGAAAAATTAAACATTTCCTTGCAATACCTCTGGGAGCTGTAGTCCAGGTTATGTGCAACCTCTCTCTCATTTATGGGCCAGGCTTCACACCAGCACTTCACCTCTCCCCCTGTATGCACAGGATGGACCGTGTGGGTAAAACTGCACAGGGCTCCCATGATACATTGACTGCATGAATGGGAGAAGGTGTCTGTACAGCTGGAGGGCCAAGAGAGTTGCAAGCAGCCTCACAGAAGAGGACCGGGGAGTTTTGGTGACTGACAAGCTCAAAACAAGCCAGCAGTGTGCCCTTGTGACAGAGAAGCCAACTTCATCCTAGGCTGCATTAGCAAGAGCCTAGACTGCTGGTCAAGAGAAGTGACTGTTCCTCTGCATTTGGCACTTGTAGGACCACATGTGGAGTACTTTGTCCCGTTTTGGGGTCTTCAGTGGAAGAAAGCCATTGACATACTTGAAGGAGTCCAGCAAAGGGCCACCAAGGTTGTCAGGGGTCTGGAACATGTGTCATCCCAGGAGATGCTGAGAGCTGGATTAGCTAGGTCTTATAAGGAGAAGGTTAAGAGAGAGGAACTCATTGCTCTGTGTGTCTGTTTTATGGGAGGTTACAGAGAAGCCAGGGCTGGAGTGCTCTTGGAGGTGGACTGTGACAGGATGAGAGGCAATGGGAACAAGTTGTAACATGGGAAACTGTGGTGAGATATAAGAAAAAAACCTTTTCACTGGTGGTAAAATGCTGAAACAGGGGCCCCAACTGAGAGGCTGTGGAATGCATCCTTGGAGCCATTCACACCTCTCCTGGACATGTTTCTGAGCTATCTCAGTATCACTTCAGTGTCTGGTAAAATTATGGAGAAAATGTGCTGGGAGTTATTGAAAAACACCTGAAGGACAACGCAGTCATTGGTCACAGCCAACACGGGTTCGTGAGAGGAAGGTCCTGTTTAACAAACTTGGTTTCCTTTTATGACAAGATCACCCATCTGGTTGATCAAGGGAATGTTGATGCTATTTTTTTTTTATTTCAGTAAAGCTTTCGATACTGTCTCTCACAGTGTCCTCCTGGACAAAATGTCCAGCACACAGGTTGACAAACACACAATGCGATGGGTGAGCAACTGGCTGAGGGGTCGGGCCCAAAGAGTTATGGTAAAGGGGGTTACACCAGGCTGGTGGCCAGTCACTAGTGGGGTTCCCCAGGGCTCCATTTTAGGGCCAGGTCTTTTTAAGGTTTTCGTAAATGGCCTGGATGTAGGACCAGAAGGTGTCATGAGCAAGTTTGCAGATGACACCAAATTGGGAGGAGCTGTNGGATGGTCCCACTCTGCCCTGCGCTGGGGCGGCCTCACCTCCAGTGCTGGGGGCAGGTTTGGGCACCACAGCACAAAAAGGACATAAAACTATTGGGGAGTGTCCAGAGGAGGGCAACAAGGATGGTGAAGGGTCTAGAGGGGAAGGTGTCTGAGAAGAGGCTGAATGCCCTGGGCTTGTTCAGAGCTCATGGGGCCTACAGCTTCCTCCCGAGGGGGAGCCAAGGGGCAGGCGCTGATCTCCTCCCTCTGGTGCCCAGCGACAGAACCCCAGGGAACGGCCTGAAGCTGCCACAGGGGAGGGTTAGGGTGGAGATCAGGAAAAGATTCTTCCCCCAGAGGGTGGTGGGGCCCTGGAACAGGCTCCCCAGGGCAGTGGTCACCGCACTGAGCTGGGCTGAGTTCAAGCAGCATCTGGCCAACGCTCTCGGTCATCTGTTCTGATTGGGCTGGTCCTGTGTGGGGCCAGGACTTGGACTCGATGGTCCTTATGGGTCCCTTCCAACTGGGGATATTCTGTGATTCTGTGATTCTACCTGCCCTCCTTAGACTGACAGGAGCCTGCGTGGAGACTTCTAGAGGTACTTTTGAAAGTACCTGACTCCATGAACATGTGGAGCACCCAACCGACTCCTCCTAATTAAATTCCATATGGACATTCCCAAACTGTAAATATTTCTTGTATATTCAGCTCACCCTTGCACAACCATGCAAATTGCTGATCCACAGGTGTCTACAAGTTTGAGGTGACTGGTTTTCAGACTCTAGAGATGGAGATGTAGATTGTGTCAGGGAAACTATCTTCCCTTTCTCATTTCCTGAAGCCTGCCCTGTTTGAATTATCCTTGGATTATTGTGATGTAAACTACTAGGACATCCCTTAGAAATAAATGCACCTGGGTCCTACCACTCACCTCAGCTTCCTCCCACAGACCTGGCAGCAGAAGCACGAGTGGTGCACACAGACTTTGTCAGTGACCACGCGTTCCATGGAGTAGACAGGCTGCAGACAGGAAGCACACACATCTTTCAACATGGGCTGAAGGAGAAGGAGAAACTGAAGTCAAATAACTGAATCATGACCACTTGGAAATGCATCTACAAACTAATTTGCTGAATCTTCTGCTTGTGTTGGATTTTCTTGTTGATGTTCTCTTGTGGATCTGTTGTGAGAGTTCAGATTCCTGTCTGACTCAATTTACTTGTCATCTTGGATAGGTCAGCATGAATTTTCAGTCAGGACAGAACGACAAGACACCCTGGGACCCCCAATAGGAGAAATTATTAATTTGATTGAGAGCAAATGGTTCACTCAGTTGGATCATTTAAAATATCTGAGTGAGGTAAGAAACATTATTCAGAGGCTCTGACTTAAAACCTCTGGCCGGGCAGCTCCTGAAATCACTCGTATCGTATGGCTGCTCACACAGACCACACAGTCCAAACCCTAAAAAGGCAGCATGTCTCAGTGTTAAAGCTTCCACAGCTCCATAAACCTGGTGTTTACTCCGGCATGTTTACCCTGTGGAGTTTATTTTATGCCATGACCTGATTCCTCAAACACCACTTTATGTGAAGAGCCCAGGGAATCTCTCTGGAAAGCATTGCCACCACCAGCTATTTTATTAGTGAAGAGAGGAGGCTTGGACATCAGCCTAGCTGCAGAAACAGCTCCAGGTTGTCTGCAGTCCAGAGAATGTTGGTGGCAATGTGGTTATCTCTGTGTACCCCTTTTCACTGTGGTGTGAAGCAGAGGGCCAGCTTACCTGGTGAGTCCCTCTGCAAGACCAGTCTGTCCAAAGCCCCAGCTCAGCCTAACCTAACTCTGACTGACCCGATCAGTGTTCTGGGTACTGATACTCCCTCACATGAGGGCACCTCTGCCTCTTTATTGAGGGTAATTTCCCACAGTTTGATTAGAGTAAGTTTTACTGGTGCTCTCTGATCCCTTTGGCTTTTTGTTCAATATGTGCTCACCTTGGTTTGCAGTGTTGTCAGCTCAGAGAAAAGGCAAGTTTACTTTCTGCGCTTGAGTGGATTGATGGCCAGATTTTGGCTTTGACAAGAGCAAACAGGTTGCCCAGAGAAGCTGTGGCTGCCTCTTCCCTGGCAGTGCTCAAGGCCAGGTTGGATGGAGCTTTGGGCAACCTGGTCTAGTGGAGGGTGTCCCTGCCCATGGCAGGGGGTTGCAACTAGATGGGCTTTGAGGTCCCTTCCAACCCAAACCAGTCTGTGATTCTACGAAACATGAAAGGTGTTTCTGTATCTCAAGAGATGAGTTGACAAGGGAACAAGAACCCTGTCTTTTATTTGCAGCAGACACCTGGGGGACCAATTTTTTTTTAAATTACCTTTCCTTTGGCTGAACATACCAGTAANACACCTGGGGGACCAATTTTTTTTAAATTACCTTTCCTTTGGCTGAACATACCAGTAAGGTCAAGTCATCTTGGTTTTCCTGTGATAACACTTTCAAGAAATTTAACACCTTCAGTTTTCTTCCCTCTTTGTAGAGGGAAGCATACAAACAAAATCCCTGTGTTTCCTTCAGTCTGCAATGATCTCAGCGTACCTCTGCTATTCCAGTCCTCTACAGAGAGGAGACCACATCTCTGTAAGTGTCTACGTATATAATGCATGTCTAAACTCGCAGTATACTCAGTGGAGGTCCAGATAAGGGAATCTAGCAGGTGATACACCTACCCTGTAAACAGGTCCATGTAGTTGGATAAAATCAGTCATTAGGCAAGATGAATTTCACCAGTGTGAGTACAGACCTGGGCTGGTGCCAATGGGAGGGCAGTGCTTGTGAAGGAGAAGCAGAAATATGCTTTTGTGCAAAGATAGATCTTTCAAGTGTAAAGAAGCAGAAACCAGATGGAAAGTGATTCCATGTTAGTGGATCTCTCTAAGACAAATTGAAGCTCTACACCTTCAGCACGGATGTTATTTCACCGGAGGAAATGAGCTAGCTATTTGGCAAAGCGCAGTGAGTGGTGGTGGGCAGCTGCATCGTCTGTGACGATGGAGCAAAGTGCCAGTCCTGGTGATAATAAATCTCAGCCAGTGGATCAACTTTGCTGTATTTGGCAGTGCAGAGGACAGTTACATCTAGGTCCTCTGGCAGGCATTTCCTCTGACAGTGACGAGTTCTCGTGCAGTACAAACCTGTGCGTCTTGGCAGAGGGGAGAGTAACTGTTGACGTATCTCTCTTGCACAAGAAAAAGATGCTTCCCTTTAATCATGACGGGGGAAGGAAGCAGAGCTGTTTAGCAAACAAACAAGGTCTCTCTAGTCTTAGCTGGGAATCAATGTATGTACTCCTGGAGTGTGCTCCCAAAGTGGGATAATCTTTTATAGGGGATGCAGGTCTCTTTCACCAGGGGATTTATTTTAAGTGCTCCCTGTCTGATGCATGGCAAATACTCTTGCTCTTCAGATGTATTTTTATCAAGCCCAGGAACAAGCCTTCCTACTGGTTTGGAGGATAGAGAGGTGATTAGCAGCAATCGAATGGCACTCTGGGCAAGGAAGTTATCTGAAGACTTTTGTGAAAAGCAGTTACAGAGTGTTTCTGGAAGGCTCTTCAGCACACTGCTGATTACTGCCATGAGGAAAGTTGCAGCTGGCTTATGGCTTATCAGTTGTTGGGTTTTTTTCCCTAGGTGAATTAAAATCTTTTTAGCAGGAGAGGTCAGCCTGAAAAAGCTTGTGTTGTTGGTAGGTGGAGAAGATGGTGAGCACAAAGCTTTCTGACCTGAGTATCCTCAAGGGAGATCAGTGGCTGAAATGGATCTGGGAAGGGTAGTACTTGATGTAGGCACTTCTAACACAGCGTATTTCGTGCCTACTGCTGCAAGAGAACCAGATCTGTAGCTGAATTTATCTTTTGACCACTTAAGGAGGTACAGTTAGACAAGGCCATCTGTCCTCTGTCCACTGGCCCAGGTAATTCTCCCAACCGTTTGACTCTTGAAAATACCTGTCACTGTGTGAGAACGTGGTGACCCACTAGGGCAAAGAATGGTGAACAATCTCATGTCTTGTATGCATAGATCACAGAAAAACTATGACAACTCATTTGGGATTTGAAAGTTTGTGTGTGCTCTGCTGGTTTATTATTGCAAGGTCTGAGAATATGAGCTGATCCTGCAGCTCAGATTTGAGTTTCAAATATTTGCATTTGCTTTTTTTCTCCAGCTCTTTCAGTGCTTCAAGGAGCCATGTATGTTCCTGAGATAATACAGCATCTGTCCTCTCATAATATTTCAAATCCTGGCTGATGGAAATACCATGAAAGAAACCCATCTCATCTTAATCTCATAAATGGCTCATTGAGACATTTAGAAATCCTGTAAATACAGAAAAACAAACAATGAGATCAGTATTTTTAAGCACTGGCAGTGCAGGATATCTGGGTTTATTTGAGTTCCTGTGGAATCATTTTCAATGCCCAAGCAACCTGTTTGCAGCTTACTAAAGCTGCTCGGCAGCTGTCCTTAAAAATAAATGAACGGAACGTGTGTTATGGGCATCCTGAAACAAGTTAAGATAAGAAATAATCAAGGATAAGAAAGCAATGTTGGAAAAATTTTGAAGATCATCTCCAAATTACTAATACTCCACTGTTTCTGCAATTGGTCCTACTAAAACAATTGGGAAGATCTAAGCAGTTGTTTTTTTCTGATTCCCTGAAACCAGATGCGCTCAGTTTATGATGATCTGCTTTTCTGCCTCAAGCTTTGGTGTACGCTTTGGTGGAACTGAAAATTATATTCTTTTGTCATATCTTAGTTTCAGATTTACTGAGTCCTAGAGGCAAACCAGAGAGCTCTGGGTGTGTGCCTGCTTTTCTGGGGGTTGAAACAGAACTTGGTCTACAACACCTTGAACAAGGCATTCCATGATGTGAGATGTTATTTGCTATTTAAAAAAGTAGTTATGAACTCAAGGATATGAAGTGGTAGATGCTGGAACAGTCCCTTCCTCCCCAGTGTCCTGCTGTTCAGTCATCAGTGTGAGCTCTTTTCCCTCAGAGAAAAAAATAAAATATTACCCACAACATCTTACTGAAACACGGTGGGTTTTTGAATAATGTTACTGAATTGAATATTGTCCCTGACATTGAATAAAGTCTCTTCTGCAGAAAAATAAACAATTCACTGAAAGATGAGGTGGCTTGCTGTAGAACAGCCAGAAGGCCTTCCGTTAGACCTAGGGGTTGGTAGCCTAAGTCTGAGCCAGGCGGTAGGACACAGCTCCCTGAGAAACCATCCAGTCACTCTGTAGGCTCCTCACCTTCTCCCACACCTGGAGCAAACCCCGTGCTCACTTGCTTCATTCCCAGACTGAGGCCAACCTGTGACGTGCGTTGAGTCACAGCACTGAGCAATGGCTGGTTCATCAGCTTGCGCCTCCTTGTAAGGCTTATGGAGGCACACCACCTCAGCTGCCTTCTTATGTGGAAGAAATGAGTACAGGCAAGTGTTCAGACCTTTCTTGGTGTATGCATCCTACCCAGTCTCCACACACCTGCACAGGGTCCTGCAGTGGGTGGTGTGTGTCACCCTGGACTCAACTCAGTTTTCAGACAAGAGTACGAATGCTGCTTGCCACAGGGCTGTTAATCCATCCACGTTGTAAAGAAGCTGTAAACTAAATTCCTCTAGTGATTCATAGACCGTTCATTGAGAGGTGATTTCTAGGTACTTTGAAAAGAATCAAGCGCTCAACAAAAGAAACTCAACCAGACCCAAATATTTTTAGAGGTAATGTTTACCAATAGAACGCAGCAATAAAAGTTTAAAAAAAAAAAAAAAGCCACAGAATATCTAAAATCTTGAGTTGAGAATGTACAAAACAAAGTCATAATAAAAAGAAAACTGATTTACAAAGTCTCAAAATGAATTTAAACAGTAAACATATATGAAAGCATGGAAAATCTAAAATAAGGTTTTTGTATATATTGAATAATAAATTACAATTCTAAAAATAAAGAAAGGAAAGCAGTAACCATTCTGACTCAAGTGGAGAATCTTTCGTAGCATCTTTCTTTGGGGGAACATCACTGATAACAGCTGTAGATCTTGGCTTGACAATTTTCAGTAGCATTGAGTACTTTCCAGGAACTGAAAAATAAACTGATAAATGCCTCACCCAACCCCAACAGTGACAGCAATTTGACTTTTTTTTCCTTTTCTTTTCTTAGTGGCTAAGAGTAAACCTATCCAACCCACCCATCAATATGAGCATGTGTATATACATCTGTTTAGGATGCCCTTCTTGGAAAGTCTGTATTGAAATTAGAAAAATAAGATCTCATAAAGGTGTGTGTTTGCCAGTGACCAGATTGGTCGGTTCTTTAATTGATCCTACCTATCCTTTCTTCTGCATTACTTCAGAGAGTCCTGATATACCACACTCCCCCTCTTAGCCCACCAAAACACCCTGGGGGAAGAAGCTACCCTACGGTGCCCATGGATGGATTTTTCCCTTGTGCTTCTAACAGTGTCAGGGCTCTGAGTTGTCATGCAGCAACAAGTCTGTTGGGTTGGCCAGGTGAAGGCTGACTCCTTCAGTGTCAAGGCAGACTGTATTTGTCCTGTCTGCATGCAAACACCAAGATGTTGACCTTGAGAAGTCCTTAGGGTGTAGATGAATGCCTGTGTGTAAGCTGGATAAACTAGGAGATGTTTTTATTGTGGATTTTCTTTTTTGTCTTAAACAGTTCTCTCTTGCTTTCCAGAATCTCCTATTTCTTTGGTTTGGAATTTCCAAACGTGACAAAGACCACTCCTGGCTCCTGAAAACTACCGTTGGTGCGGAAATCTTCGCCCGGGCTCTTCAAGTACCTCCGAAACATAGGTGAGGCAGAAACCTCATATTGGGGATGAGAGACCACATCACACGTGGAAGACGTTTGTGTCTCAGATTGCTTGGTGACTGTGGTGGATGAAGTGATGATTTTATTTCCAAACTGGTCCATTTCCTCGTACTGCTCCATGACCGTCCGAGTGGCTCCATAGAGCTTGGATCCATCGGGCCCTGTCTGCAGCTCCAAGATACTTTTCTGCCTTCGTGGATTTTGCGGGCTGGGAACATTCAGGGAGCGGTAGTCTGAAAAGCCTCCTTTCATCCCACAGTGGCAGCTACCTTTGGAGGAGTCTGGAGGGCACCTCTCTTTCTCACTGATCTGATGGTTGGCATTGCCAAGGGTGTGCTGCTTCCCTGAGCTTAGCCCAACTTTTGTTTGGATAGGCTCTGGTCTCTTCTCAGAGGGGGTCACCTCACACCCAGCAGACCCTGATGATGAATGGTTAAAGGAGCTAAAGCTGTCCTGAGCAAAAGCATCCTTCTTTCCTGAAGTGTCAAGACAGTCTGGTGAAGGGATGTCCCAGGGAGAATGTGCTGTCCTGGGTGAGTCTGCTGGTTTCCTGGCAGCAGACTCAATGGAGATGTAGGAAGGCGAGGAGGGAGAGCTGACACGAGATTGAATGAGATGGGGGACCTCAAGCTCTGCCTTGGTTACCTCGGTCTTTTCTGCCACCTTTACACCTCCCACAGATGTTGCCTCCCCTGTCTCCAGTGTGGCTCCCTCCTGCTTGGCTTTGCTTGAGACAATACTGATTTTGCGGATATTGCTGCTGCTCACAGAGCTTTGGGTGCTCCCCAGAGACTCCTTGAACAGCCCTGAGAGTCCAGCAATGTCTGACTCAGACTTGAGACTAGAGACAGAATAAAGGGCTTTCCTGATGGCTTCCTCAATGTCCAGGAGCCGGGCAAGTGTCTGCTCCTTCAGGTGGATGATCTCAGCACTTGCTCGCTCCAAATCCTCAAAAACCAGCTCCACTGAGGAGACACTGTCAGTGTCCTCCTTTGACAGTGTTTCAGCCCTATCCTGTTGCTTGGACTGGTGGTTCTTCTGACGAACCACCCAGTCAGGGACCTTCTCAAAGAAGCTCTTCAGAGCTTTCACATCCACTTTGCTTGTCTCCTCCTCAAACTCCTTCACCCGAATCAGTATCTCTTGCAGCTCCTCTTGTCTCCTGAGGTTCTCAAAGATCTCCATAGCCTCCTTGACATTGCCTTTCATGATCTCCTCTTTGTGTACTGACAGCCTCTTCCGACGCTCATCTTCTGTTTCTCTCTTAGGTTTTTCTCTCATAACGACTGCTGGCTTCTCCTGGCCAGGTGTCTCTGCCTCTCCATCAGGACATTTCAATTGCCCACTAGTCCCCTGCTGTTGCTCCTGAAAGGAGTTCACTGACTCTTGATGGAAGGACATTGAATGACACATTTGCCTCCTTTCATTCACCTGCTGCATGACTCTCTGACTATCCCATGATCCATAAGAATTAGACACACTTTCCTTTTCCACCTTGGATGAGGCATTTTGTGCAATGTCATCTCCTCTCTTTGGAGGAATGGTGTGACCCACAGGGGAAGTGCTTGGCTCAGTCTGCCCTGGCACATTAAGTGTATGGGCTCTACCAGGACAGGTTGGATGTGATACTGAAGAGCACCCATTCTCATCTTGGCACAGATGAGATCTTGGGACATGCCTCTGAACCACCTCACCTGGGCATCTCCTTGGAACTTCTGCTTTCCCACTCATCATTCTCTGCTCAACTTCAAAACTAACCACTCCATTTTTTATTGGCTTCAAAGTCTTAGCACTGTCTGATTCTACCTTTCCTTGTCCTTGTTTGCTTGCCTTGTACCTTTCCTCTGCCATTTGAAGAGGGGTTTTGGTAGTTTTTCTTGGCAGCTTTCTCTCAGGGCTCGTACCCTGAACTGTGACAGGCTGGTCCACAGATGTCTCCAAGGTACAGCACTTTACCTGAACCTCCTCATGGCCTGATTGTTCACATACTTCTGTGCAGCTTAATCCCAGCTCTGTGGAGGGAGGCTTTGGCTTGCTGATCTCCCTAAGGCCTGGAGGCTTTGGTGGCAGAGGTGGAGGGATGGCTTTGGTTGATCTACTTGTGCTGTTATTTGCAGAGGCAGAATGTGCCTCATGTAAGAGGTGCTCAGGTTTTGGAGGGGGGACAGGTTTTTTCCTCAGTGGGGCAGTAATTTCTGGTTTTGGAGAAGTCCTGGGCTTCTCTGCAGGACTCTGGTCACTGGGTTTGCAGGACAGAGAAGGGAAGGCAGGAAGAGGGGTCTGGAGCGGTGAAGAACATCCTGGGACTTCATCTTTGCTGGTTGGTAGTGGAAGGACACCTTCTCGTGTTGCTTTAGTTGAGGGTGGGCAATGCTCTGCTTTCATCACAGCAGCTGAGGGAGGAGGAGGAAAGTCATTATCAGCCTGCGACCCTGAAGCCACTACAGCTGTCTGGTTACTAACGACTTGAGTCTCATTTTTCTTTTTACACACAGAATAGGACTGCCCTGCGTTTCTGTATATCATAGCGGCTTTAAAATCCCCTCTGGAGACATTAACGTTAGACTTTTCCAGCGACTGAAGTGTGGCTTTTAAATTACCTCGGACAACGTCCTCCTTTTCTACCAGGCGCTGTTCTGTGGCGGCACTTTGCAGTGCTCTGATAGCTGTCTGTACATCCCCTCTGACAATAACATCTCTTTCTTCTTGCTCTGATTGCTCTTTGTAATCAGACTCAACAAAAGGGTTTATATAGGTTTTCACGGGCGTGGCAGTATAAAGGCCATCCTTAATGCTAAAATCTCTACTAGGCACAACTTGGCTTTCCTGGCTCAATAGTTGTCCTCCCTGTACTTCCTCTGAAGCACTGACCTTTTTGTGTGATGTTATGCTCTTCTGAGACATGCTTGTGTGGGTCTTGGATGACTCCTGGACTCTAGAGGTGGTGGTCCTGATGGCAGTGCGGGTGCTCTCCTGGCTGGTGGATGCAGAGTCTTGTTGGCGTATGGTTGATTGAAGGGTCACTGTCCCCTGTGTGCTGGCTGCCTGCTGCCTGCAGGCCATGTGGACTTCCTCCCTGTTCTTCTGTAGCTTGCTCTGGACATGGTGTTGAATGTTTTTTGCTTCTGCTGTTGCTAGCCTCAGGCTTTGCATGGCAGCCTGAAGATCACTTCCAAGAGCCTTTTCTTCTGGCTGCATCTGGCTGGCTTCCCCAGTCACAAAACTCTGCTGTTTCCTAGCCACTTCTCCTCTCTGAACAGTCACTTGGGTTGGAAATTTGCCTTGCATCACAGCTTTGGGTTCCTTCAAGCTGGTAGGGGTGGCTTCTTCTTTCTCTGCCTTCTTGCTGACATCTGTAACCCTTTGAATTGACTTAGTAGTCACTTTAAGCCCTCCCGACAGAATTTCTTCCTTTCCCATCACCGTGGGCTCGGGCTTCCCATGACATTGCACAGTGGTTCCTGTCACACCTGCTGCATGCACAGCCTCTCTCTCTAATGCACCCTCTTTGCCCACGCTTTCACGTGTGAATACCTTTTTTGCTCCCTCCATAGCCCCTGGCTCACTCCCTGCTATTACTTTCTCTATTTGTTCTGTATTTGGTAAGATAAGCATCTTAGCCCCCTGCACAACCTGTGGGGCACTCTCGCCTGCCCCCTGCTCTGCTTGGGAAGAGATGAGGGACTGTATCTCTGACTCCTGCTGGAGATTTTTCAGATAGTTTAGATCTCCCTTCTCAATGCAGCTTGCAAAAAGCTGGACATTTCCCCTCTCATTGTCCTCACGCTTAACGGTTGCTGCTGCTTTCTGCTCCTGAGAAGAAGCCAACAGGTTCCCTATGGTTGACTTCACATCCCCCTTGACAACCTTCTGCTGGACAGAATGGAACAGAAGGGAGTAGAGAGTCATCTTCACTGATCCTGACTTTGTCTCTTGTAAGACCATTCCCTTTTTGATGGAAGCATCTTGACTGAGGAGACCCTGTAAAGCCTTAGCTACGTTTCCACTCAAGTCCTCTTTGCCTTTAACAGCTTCACTCTGGTCCAGTAGCTGCAATGGGCTTACTTTGATCTTGCCCTCTCTATCCTCCTCCACCAGCACACTCTGTGCTTCCACATTGGTTCTGTGCAGGAGCTGCAGCATGATCCTTTGCAGGTGGCCTCCCACAACCTCCTCTTTCAGGATCTCTGGAGCACCTGGGCTGCTGAGCTGGTACTTCACCATCTTCACACTCTCCATATCATTAGCTTCGATAAGGATTCCATCGTGCTGAATAGCCTGGCAAGTGCAGAGTGTCTCTAAAGTCTCCTTCATGGTTCTTTCTTTCAGTTCTGTTTCCATATTACCTTCAGAAGCACTAAATTTATCCAAGGGTGTGGTCTCAAAGAGCCATGTTGTACTTTTCACATCTGCACGAGGGATCACTTCTTGGGCCCCAGCACTGGTCGTCACTTCTGGGTCCTTAAGGGTGTCCATTGGCTGGGTTTCAAACAACCAAGTACAGCGTTTTACATCCCCTTTCTGGCTGTCCTCTCTCTGCACTGTACTGATAGATGACCCTCTCTCTGCATCCCCGTACAGGGAGTCCACAGGCTGGTTTTCAAAAAGCCAAGTGGATGTCCTCACATCACCCCGCTGAACATCACTGACACTGACCATCCTCACGTACTTCTTCTGGCCCACTTGCTGGGACTCAAAGAGCTGCTTGTTGGACTGAACATCTCCCTTCTGCACGTCATCTACAGTTCTGGGCACAGACATCTTTCCCCCTGAGAAGGAATCGAGAGGCTCTGTCTCAAACCTCCACCGGGCAGCCTGGACATCTCCTTTCTTGATGTCCTCTTGGGTGACAGCCCTAATCACAAACACCTCTTCTTCCTTCTTGATCTGATCCAGAGGCTTAGTTTCAAACAACCACCGGGCTCCTTTCACATCACCTTTCATGATTTCTTCTTTCTGCACTGAGGTGACCTCATGGTATCCCCCTTCTTTGTCCTGGATAGCATATAAGGGTTGACTTTCAAAGAGCATTGTGCAGGACTTGACATTAGCTTTGCTCATAGTGTCTTTCTGGATCTTCTGGAGCTCTGTCTCATCCACTTTGTCATGGATTTGGTCAAGAGAATAGGTCTCAAATATGAACCTTTTGCCTCCAACATCTCCCCCCTTGATATTCTTCTCTGGAGGGATTTCCTGGATGCCCTCAGAGCTGTCCTTCAGGGAGTCCATGGGGTAGTTCTCAAAAAGCCAGGTGAACTTGTGCACAGATCCGGCTTCAATTGTCCCATCATCCTTCTGGGATGTTGTTTTGGTGGCTGTATCCAAGGGCTTAGCTTCAAAGAACTCCTTCACTCTGGATACTTCTCCAGACTGTATCTCCACACGACTGGAGTACCGCATATTTTTCTTTCGATCAGCTTCACTGACAACACCGCTGCCCAAGGGTTCAGTTTCGAATAGGTGCCGGACAGTTTTGACATCAACTCCCTGTAATTCCTCCTGACTATATGCCTTACTGACTTGTAAATACTGCTCCTCCTGGCCTTTCAGGGAATCCAGGGGCTGAGTCTCAAACATCCATGTGTATGACTTCACATCAGCTTGGGGCACAATGTCATCCTCTTCCTGCTTCTTTTCAGCCTTCTCATATAGGGTTTGGATGGGCTGGGTCTCAAAAAGCCACCTGCAGGTCTTCACATCCCCCCGCTGGGAGATCTCCCGCTTCACCAAGGGATGTTCCTCACCTTGCATAGCTTGGTGATGAATGACATCCATGGGCTGAGTTTCAAAGAGCCACTTGGCTGTTCTGACATCACCAGCCACCACCTCTTGCTTTGTGATCCCCCGTATTATATCCACTTTCTTGGTGCTTTCATCAAACTGGTCCAGGGGCCTGGTTTCAAACATCCATTTGTAGTTCTTGACATCACCACTGATGATTTGCTCTCTACTTACAGAGGTGACTTCATGGAAATTCCCAAAGCTATCCTTGATGGCATACAGAGGTGTTGTCTCAAACAAGATTTGGTTGGCTTTGACATTGCCAACGGGAATCTTCTCCTCTTCTTTGGTGACAGGCTCAGCATCAGCCTGTTTAATGCTGTCTAAGGGTAGAGTCTCAAACAGGGTCTTGAAAGACTTCACATCACCTTTCACTACCTCTTCTGTGCTGGTGGTTGGAATTTCTTCTGCAAATGCCTTGGAGATGCTGCCAAATGGACAGGTCTCAAAGACATGTTTTCTTTGCTTCACATCTCCCTTCTCCTCTGCTGAAAGCTCTACTTTCTTTAACTGTCCCACCTCAAAATTGTCTTTCAGTGTTTCCATTGGCTGGGTTTCGAATAGCCAGAGTGTAGATTTCACATCACCTCCAATGACTTGTTCTTTGGCTACAACGCTTTCTGAAGCTTCTCCTTTCAGAGAATCAAGAGTCTGGGTCTCAAAGAGCATTCGTTGCTTAGTGACATCTGCCCCTGTGACAAAATCTGTTGAAGCTTTGAAATCCTGCTCTTCAACTGTGATTTCTCTGATGGCATCCAGAGGCTGAGTTTCAAATATCCACCTTGCTCCACTGACATCTGGCCTTCCAATTTCTTCCAGTGAAATCCCACGGATTATTTTCACTCTGGAAGCGTCCTTGTTGATGGTATCCAAGGGCTGAGTCTCAAACAGCCATCGAGCCGTTCTGACTGCATTGCTCTGAATTTCTTCTCGGCAGACGGACTTGATTTCATGAATGTTCCCAGTCTTGTCTCTGATGGCACAGAGAGGCTCTGTTTGGAAGAGTCTGATAGTCTTCTTAACATCACCTTTTAGCTCCTGGATTTCTGACTTGAGTTGTAGGATGCTCTTCTCCTCCACTGAGCAGCAGCGTCCTATAGCATCCAAGGACTGCGCTTCAAAGAGCTGTCTGGCACCTTGCACGTCACCTCCTTGGACAGGCTCCTTGAGAACCGCCTCCTGCATTTCGGTTTCATCTGAATACAGTTTGTTTAATGAGTCTAGTGGTTGGGTTTCAAACAGCCACCGGGCGGTATGCACATCTCCTCTGGCAAGGTCTGTTTCTGATACCTTGGCTGGTGTTGACAGGCTGTCCCCATTGATTGACTGGCTTTCAAACCTCAGGGAAGTACTTTTCACATCCCCGCCAGGAATGATCTCTTCTTCTGTCAGCTTCTTTGTGGCTTGATGGTCCCCAATGGAGTCAAGTGCCCAGTTCTCAAAGATCCAGCGCATGGACTGAACCTCTCCTGGAAGAACTTTGTCCAGGTTCACAGATGCCTGTGCGTTGGGATCTTCAGTATTAAGCACTTCTGCCAGGTCCTCAGACACAGCTTCTTCCAAGTTCTTCCTGAGCTCAGGATGCATGTGTCTGTAGAGCCTCTTTAGCTCATTCACTTGACGCTGCTGGTAGAACTTGGAGAAGGCTTGCTTTGGAGGAGGCACAGGGAGTGGGTTGGGATCCTGGTTCCCTGGAGCGATGACCTGGACTGAGCCAGGGGCGGGAGGGGGAGGTAAATCGTCTTCCATTTTCTTGATGGCAACTTTAGATGATTTCTGAGCCTCTGCCATCTTTAGGGAAACAGTTTTAAATGTCAGCATCATCTCTTACCCCCCAACCCCATGGCCATTAGTAGTGAGAACGGCAAAGGAAAAAGCCATCCAAACAAGGGAAATCCATGCACCTATAGAGGTCCATACCTTTGGTTCAGTAGCACACAGCACTCCAAAGCACCACACCACTGCACACGCTCCAGGCTTGGTGTTAGCTCTGGTTCCACAGCAACGCGCTCTAAAGCAAGGTCTTTAATCCAGGCATGTGTGGTGGTTAGTCTACAGTCCTCAGCATTCAGTCCAGCTACAGCGCAACAGAGATGCCCTGTTTGGACTGTATCAGCAAGAGAGAGTGACCACAAGAGTAACATGAAGAGGGCTTCCTCAGAGTAGCGAGCTAAAACTTAACTCCTACCTCCTGCTCCCAAATGTCCAGGGCAGTGTGAGGACCGACAGAGAGTCTGGGGACACAGGATATGGGTGCAGGAGAAAGCCAAGGAACCCTTTGTGAAGAGGTCTCAGGAAGAAAATGGGGAGAGGGAACCAGACAAATGTGTCAAACTGAGATGATGAGGACAACCTATTTCTCGGTAGGCAGCTGGCATGGTGGGCTTTTGGTAGCACCATGGGCTGCCCACTGCACAGGGGAGAGGGTTTGGGGAAGGACATTTGTCTGGCTGATGATTTCTTCTGTGGGACTCACACATGTAACCCATGCCATCATTTGCATAAGAATGACGCACAGTTGTACAATTAGAGACTTAAATAAAGCTCTTTTGACTTGAAGACTTGTACAGGCATGAAGCTAACTAAGGTTTACAAACTGCTGGAGTTAGGTTAAATTCTGTGCTCTGTAAGGAGCAAAAAGCATGGCTGAGGGACCAGAGGTTGGGGTAACACCCAGAGCTGGGGGCCAGCAAAATTAGACCTGTTTAGACTCAGTCAGCCTGAGCTCAGCTCAAATTCATAGCAACGCTGGGACAGAAGGTACAATAATGACGGGATGGACTCTGGTCGTTTAGCCTACGTTTGAGCTTCACTTCCCACATTTTTTCTCCTTAGCTTGGTAAACCTGGGCGCCAAATGCCGAACTGAATACCTGTGACCTGCGCCGGCTTGGCGTTTATCCAAAGGGAAGGTAGCTGGGGCCTATAATCATTATCTAAAAGGGACTGTAATCCCGGTGGCTTCCCTTTCAGTAAACAGATCTGCTGACCCTTGGCATGCCTTTGGAGTTACGTCTGTAGAGTTATGCCTGGAATATTATTAGTTGTTGCTCAAAGCAATGGCATGCAGTGTTATTTCACTCTGTTACACACAGATTTTTTTCTGGCTAAAAATAACTATCGAACATTAGTTTAAAAGAAAAAAAAAAAAAGGCAGAATACCAAAATCAGCATATTTTGCGGCAAGTGTAAAATGCAAATCTTTCACATGAGCCAACATACTTTGAATGCATTTTTAAAAATAAAGGGTTTTTTTGAATCTGTGAAGAACTTCTGAACATGGGGAAAGGCAGTTGGGCAGCTGATAGCTATATTCAGTACGAAAGCGCTCCTCACTGCCTTGTGTGGGTATTTAAATCACACTCCACCGCAGTCCACAAATATTTGGTTAGATAAGGGTGCTTATCTTTAACATTTCTTACCTTGCTTTTCTTCTGGCTGTGGGGAGAGCAAATGGAGTTGTCCTTCACAGTACTCTGGAAAAGACAGGGGGAGAAATTACATCAAGCTGCGTAGGAAGACAAGCTGTTATCTGTATATATGTGTGTGTATATATATATATGTATCCACTACAGAGACCTGAAAACCATTACAGATGAGGGGTTTTTTTGGTCACTGGCAGTTCTGTACAGCTGGGAGAAATTATCTTATTCCAGATCAATAGGAAATAATTGTTTTCAAAAGTCCCAATCAACAACATGAAACCCCAAACACATTTGTTTACAGTCGGGGTAAAACAAAACAGGCATTGATTTCTCCAAAGTTGGATTTAGCCTGTACTTTTGTTTCTACTTTAATATTTTTAAAATAAAACTGATCTACATTTGTAATTGCATTATGGATTGTGAAATTCAGTGTTTTGAAATTGCTTTTCTTATTTTTATCCCAGATTTCTATTTTTTTCCAACCAAAACACCTTACTGGAATAAAGATGAAATAGAAGATTTCAATTAGTACAGATTCCAGTGAAGAGATACTTCTAATGAAGAAATACTTCTCAGCAAGCAGTACGGCCCACCGTACACTGCTGAGCAGGACACACGGTTCTTGTGCGTTTCAGTCCGAAGTGAGACCCTCGTGAGCTCGGATCACGGGGCAGCCTTTACAGGAATCTTAACCTGCTTCATTGCAGGTAACTAGTTGTAATTTTCCAATCACATTCTCCGCTTATTTATTATCAACTTGGGCTCTTCAGTCTGGACTCCTCCAGTGCAGAGCCCTGATACACACTCGAGAAATTGTGTTTCTGGGCAGGGACCCTGCAAAAGGTTGGAGGTGGGAAGGAGCATGACTGAGCCTGTGGAAAGGTCCAGATGTGAAATCACATCCCACCTCACTCCTGGATCACCAGTGCTGGGGAAATGGGGAAAAATGTAGCTCCATGCCTCATAACACTTAAAACCTGCATTATCCTATGGTCCAATGATCATCACAGGGAGGGTGATTAAATCCCTGGATCCCAGACCAAGGGCTATAAATGGAGGAACACAGGGAGGGTGCACTGTAAAGTTGTGCCTATGACATATATGGACATGTGTACGTGCGTGTGTTGGGATGGGTAGAGCACGGAGGTGCACGTGTTGCTGGGTGCTGAGTATTTCCTCCATGGATATGAACATGTAAATATATACATCCGAACAAAGTGGAAATCTTTTGTGTGAAGAAACCGTTTGTATGGGCTAGTGAATGTAGGGGTATGTGTATGTTTGTGAATATAATGTGTGTACGTGTGCGTGTGTGTGTGTGTAGTGTATATATCATATTGGCACTTAGGGAGATGGTTTAGTGGTGAACTAGGCAGTGCTAGGCTTACGGTTGGACTCAATGATCTCAAAGGTCTTTTCCAACCTAAATGATTCTATAGTTCTCTCACATCCATATCAGCATCTCTGTTAAACAATATTTGCAAATGGCAAGGGAACATTGCCAAAGGCAGGGAGGGGGGTGTGCTACATTTTTCCACATTTACCAAGCCAGACATGTTCTCTCTCACCCTCTTACAGCCACTTGCTGGGACAGGACATTGTTCGGATGCCGCCGGGGGAGGACGGTGGCGCGTGGTGCTTACCGGCTGCGTGGGGCTGCTGGCGTGAGCAGCAGCAGCAGCTGTCTGGGAGAGATAGAGCGCCGACAGCTCCTTCACGGAGGGCGCTGAGAACCTCCCTTGTCCTTGGTGAAGTATGCGGCTAGTGTTGTCTGCTGTGTCTAAAAATGACCGCGTCCTCTCATCTGAAACAGGGACAGACGTGCACAGTGAGCTATGTGCCAAAGACTTGAAGGCACGGACAGCCTGGAGCATGAGCATCGCTTACCGAGGGCTTTGCCGCACGCCTCTGCCACCTCCACACTGATTCCCCTGGCAGCCTCTGCCCTGGTCCCCCAAAACATAACATTGTGCCTTTTGGTTCAGGGAGAAAATATGGACATTTCTACCGCTTTCATGGCTGAAACAGATTTTGAGCCTGGATGAGAGTAACACACGTGATGCCACCATCCTGCCAGGGGGGCACAGACACCCGTCCTCGCATCCCCGCACAAGGCCATCACCAAACAGGAGTGAATCAGAAGACGTGAAGAAGCTATGCATGTTCAACCAATTCCCACTTTTTTTTTGTTCTGTGGCCACGTCACTCTCCCACCAATGTGCCTCACAAGCAGTTGCACCCATTTATCTTTACGTCTCCCCTGGGGACTCGTTTCAGGGAACTAGGGGACGAAGCAGTTATGAGACAAGGATGCAGCACGGAGTCTTTGGCAGAGCCAGAGGACCAAATCCTACTCTTAGTTTAGAGATCTGATATCATATATCTGTTAGCCAGACCTCCTGAGGGATGCCCAGAGGGACTGGATGGTTGGCTTGGTCATGCACTTTCAAATGATGCTGAGGCCATGCTCCCTCATTTCCACCCATCACACTCCCTCCCCCTTGGTCCTTGTCCACAGGAACTTGCTCTCCCTCTGAACATGAGAGCTGTGTCCACCTCCAGAGAGAGGTTCATATCAAAAGTAGATGGGTTCACTTTCTAAAGAAAAGGTCAACTCCCAATTCTAGCTAGGGAATTTCTTTTTGCCTTACTCTGCTAACTGTCAGCAGCAGGGCCATCTCCACCGCCCACCACACACGTGTATAGAGCCTCACACCTATATGATGCATCTTAGTCCTCCAGGTTAGCCAGGGCTGTAATTTCTCTGTTATTGCTGTAAAAATGCGAGAAGGTTCTCCTTTTATCTGCAGACTTGCACTGCTGCGTTGGGATTTAGTGCGGTATTTGCAATGCTTTCTGTTTGAACAATGGGCTCTCTCTCCACAAATCCAGCTATTGCACAGCCAGGAAAGGGCTGATGTACTTTTTAATATGTGCACACTAGAAACACTACAGTAATTCTAGCATTCTTTGCCGTCAAATCTCAGTCTCCAAATCACGAGATTTTGTAAATAACAAACTTAATGACTCTCTTCTTTGTTTTCTGCATTTTGAGTTCAGATTTTCAAGTTTTCCTCTAAAATACTGAAGGAGATTTACTCTCTTTTTTTTTAAAGTGACAGCAGCTAATGTTATACACTAACAGGATTCCAGGAGCTGATGCTTCAACTGAAATACCAGTTCTTATGGGGGCAAACATGCCCCGCAAAGCCAGGAAGGTAAGAGCAGAAGGACCCCAGTGTGCTTGACAGACACTGGTCAGCATGCTGCTGAAAGGTGCCAGACCCCAAGGCTTCTTTTGTCCTTGGTTCCAGCTGTTCCTGCAGATGTGCAGGCATTTTGATGCAGAACCAAGGCAGGATACATGAAGAAGCAGTGGGATACCATACAGATTTAGCTGCCCAGTTCTGCCAGAGGTCACTAGGATGCAAGGAGAGGAAGCAGAAGAAGAAATTTCCTTAATAATTTTTTTTTCCAAGTCACCATGTAAATATGGGTCCTCTCTCCCTGATTTCTGCTGTCCGCAGCTTAAACACTGAGTCAAAATTAATTATTCATCTACAGGCAGTGGAGCCAATGTCACTGCTGTGGCAGATCTGGTGCATCTTAAGATAAGCGAGATAAACCACCCACTGATTGCACCAGTTTTTCCCTGTTCTGCTCAAGAGATGCGAGACTTTGACTAGATCCTTGGCTTTTTGAGATGAACAGCACCCTGGAAATGAGGAGGAGAGGGTCGAGGCATCGCTGAGACACCAGTTTTATAGGAGCTGACACTGGTATTGGCTAACCCAAGCCCCTCTATCTGCTGCATCGGGCTTCTCCCTTCATTTGAAGGCTCGAGGCATACATTTGAAGGGGTTCACTCTGCAAAAATGCAAAATGAAGTAATTGCCAGCAAAGGTACCTTGGATTTCATGGTCTTTCCTTCTGGCTGCACCCTGTGAGCAGAGCTCTGAAGCATGTGCTGAATTAGCTGCAGAAAGCTTTGAAGAGGGCTTTGAGAAATCCTGTCTGGGAATCTCTCTTTTCTCCTGCATTGCTGAGTTGCCTACTGGAAAGGCAAAAGGGTTCCAATCAGTCTGGAAAACAGAAGCTTTCTTCCTTCCAAGATAACGACGTTTGGCTAAGCCTTCCAGTAAGAGCAATGGGGAGGGCTGGGGAGAGTCAGCCTTGCTAGCTTTAAAGCAGAAGGAAAACCAAGAGGAGATTTGCAGCCTTTTTCGGTTGGGAAAATGAACACAAGTTCTCAGGAAGGGCATGGCCAAAAAAATCTCCCTTACAAACTACCTTTAGGAGATGGGAGCACTTCACAGCAAGACAGGAACCCGGCTTAGGCTGACAAGAGCATTGCTGCCCTTAACCATTTCAATGTTAAGTGCTTAGCAAAAGCATCCCCGTGTCCTAGAGCTGGGCTGATAATGTTTCACGGTGTCCTCCCACCCCAGGCTGTGGGTATTACTGCTGAGCTGATATAATTTGTATGGGTCCGTGGGCCTGCGGGGCGAGACGCTGCACAAAGAAAAGCAACGTGCCCTTCCAGCCGAGAGCGAATAATGCTGCTGAAGGAAGATTTCCAGTCCGCGCAGTGGAAAATAGCACAGCCTCAGTGCCGTCTAGTCCTACGACCGTTGGCTTGTGTGGATGAAAGGCCACAGGGCTTCGGTTTTAATCACGGATATAATTAGACACAATGCTTCCGCTGAAGCCTTCCCCTTATCGCTGCCTTTGTTTTCTCTCCTTTTCTTTTGACAGTTTTGCAGTGCACAGGCTATGCACAGCCCTTTGCTTATCACTTACCCCAAACTGCCTGCCTTAGATACGGGCTGCTCAAACCCGCCGGGCGGGCGGCTGGCTCTGCGCTCACAGAAAATCTGGTGGCTCCATGCAGCTCTGCTTGACGAAACAGGCTGCTGCCACCCTCTAAATTGCTAATTATAGATAAGAGTGAAAGAACAACAGTTCATTCTGCTAACGAGAAAGCCGAGCTGTCGTGTGTATGTGGCTAATGGCATCCGAGTGGCACCTAGGACATCTCAAGGGTTGTGAGCACGGTGCTGGTGCACAGCGTCCCTTGGCAGGGAGGGGGGAACTTCCCAGCAGGGGATGCCAAAGGATGTTATGCAGCTTGGGCTTAGGGTGTTATTTGTTGTGTATAAGGTGGAGGGCATGGAAGTCCAGTTCAAGACCTGTGCTGGGCTCCATGTTTCTGCCTCGCCGAGCAAAAGAGCTCCACTGGCATGTTCGGCATCTGTTCCTCACTAAGTGATGCATCCCGCGCGGCGCTGATTGACTAGCACTGACTGCAGCCCCAGAGATTTTAAACCTGATACCTCAAGCATTAAAACATCCCCCGTGAGCTAAAATAGAAGAAAAGAGCTCCTGAGGACCCCCTCCTCCCGTCCCACCCAGCGGCTGGCACCGCCGCCGACAGCGCTGCTAAGTGAAGGATGTGGGGGACGCTCCTCCCCTCTGGGCTTTGTTGGCAAAATATCCTTCGTGCCAGCGTCTGGCGCCGGATGAATCTGCACATTTCATATGAGGGGCTGCAAAGTTGGGGCTATCCATAGGGAGCAGCTGTCAGGGTTTCTTCAGCTCTTTCCTTGCCCCACACACATGCAGCTCGGGCTTGGCTTGCAGCCTCTCTGCCCCATCAGCCGTGCCCCCGGTGAGCAGGGAGGGAAACTTGCAATGGGGAAAAATCATCCCTCATATTCATTTGTGCTCGGTGATCTTTCCAGACACAGGGAGAAAAGGCAAGGCATGAGGGGGAAAAAGTGTCTTAAATATTCATGTAAAAATTCAGTCACTTCCTCTTCAGTTATTGCCTACAAATCGCTCGACTGCTCTGTCTCCTGCTGGAGATAATATTACAGGTCTCTTGAACCATAATCATGTTACGCCTGACAGTCAACTCCCAACAAGTGGAAAACAAATCACTAATAATGCTTTTCCCCTCCTTCCACCGAGAAAACCCCATCTCTCCAAAAACACGGCAACTCCGCCTCGCTCTGCTTTCTATTTAAACTGCTTTATCCTATAGAGAAACGACACTACCCACCTGCTGGTGTCCACCACCTCTGCTGCTGGCACTCCTTCACAGCCCGGCTCCCACCAACAACCCCAGTGAGCTACCGAGTGCCTGAGTCACGTATTAAAAAAGGAAGCTGCAAGCTCAGCACCAGTCTCCTGGCCCGCCTGGCCAACCACATGTCATCGGCTTTGCTCCCAAAATCAGCCGCCCTGAGAAAACACAGCTGCTAAGCAAAGCCCTTTGTGTCGCCGCGTGCACCCCACGGCGGTCTGTGAACTGGGGGTTGTGTAACGGTGCCTGAGATCAGCCATGGGCTTGCACGGGGCTTGCATGAGATGGATAGCCCGGGGGTGGAAGTTGTACCAGGGTCTTCTTGCCCTCCATCGCTTGCCAAAGGGAGCGGTGCTCCAAAAAACATCTCATCCCAGCCAGACAAATCCAGCATTCTCAGTCACTGCTCAGCATCTGCCTGACGTTGACCCTCTGCAGACCATCACTGGGTTTGCCATGACGGCTGCTGGACCCAACATGTCCAAGGGAATGGAGGTGGATTAACATGGAAATGTTCCTGGTTCCCTGGATTTGTGGTGCTCTGGTCTGGCTGTTCCCTGTGAATTTAGGGCCATTTCTGCCATTACTCCCAGCCTGGGATGGGTCATGGCTTACCCCAGTGATGGTCATTACCAGCTGCGACTCTTGACCCAGGCTGTGTGGCTGGACATGTGACGTGTGCCCCCATTCCCACCTGCTTGTCCCCAGCATGTGTGTCGGTGCAACCTCAACAACTCACTGTCCCCCTCCTCAAGCTGGAAGTCCATCCCTGCAGATGAAGACCTCATTTCTAAAGGTCTCTGTCCCTAGATGTGGGAGCTGCATGTGCTGAATCACATCTACCTCATCCTCCTCCCAGCTTTGCTTCTCAGAGAATCTGTCTCCTGAGAAAATGGGCTCCAAAATACAGGCACCACTCCATGGCTGGGCTGGGGGAATTTGCGCGGATGGGTAAGCACCCATAAAAGCTGGCTGGGAAACCACTGCTGCTGCTTAATCTGGGAGCCTAGCAGCCCATTGGCGGTGCTCAGTTGACGGGGAAAGGTTTAAATCTCTCGCCCCAACCCCTACACTGGTGGCCCTGGTCCATAGAAAAGCTCTGCTGGAGGAGGTGCACACTGAAGATGGTCTGGGAAGAGGGACACGCTGCCTTGATGCCCCAGTTTGGAGGTTGTCAAAAGGGTGAGTGGTCCTGGGATGTTGCAGTGAAGGGTGTGAGGGGAAGGGTAATCCTGAGGGAGGGAGAACATGTCTAGCTATTTCTCATTGGCCTCATGACCTGCTCTTGAGGATTTAGCGCATGTTAAAATGTCATGCGTTGTTTTTTCCAAAGGAGGGGGAAAAATGATGGGACAAGGCTGCAGCAGGGAGCACTGATGGGATTTGAGGCAGCCTCTAGTAAAGAGTGAGGACCAGTGATGCTCTAAAACATCCTGCTTATCCTCACGGGTGCTCCCTCCTGACCCCCTGCTCACACTTTGCTCTGTTTGCAAACTGCAGTGTTTTCTCTCATTTTCAGTTCTACAAAGGACAGCGAGGATTTGAAATTCAAGCCTTTTCTTTTTGCCAGGGATTGGCCAATTATGTGAGAGAGCGGCAACTGTAAACATGTTTTTTTTTAAAAAAAACCAACAAGTCATCTGGTTTTTGATCGTTTTGTCCAAGTTACCTTTTTGCAAAAACTACACAGGCCGGGAATCGACTTTTAAAAGTGAGAACCAAGACTTCCACATGCTTACCTAACCAACTCAGATGTTAACACCACCACCGGTTACAGATAACTAACAAAAATCATACAACTTAACAACACTTTTTTTTTCTGATTCCAAACTTCCATGAGTAGGCCTTGTCCTATCAAATATGGTTGTAAAGCATCACGTAAAACAGATCCCTGGTTTGCAGGTGGGGGGTATCTCTGGTGTAGATCATAAATGTCATGACTAACCCCCAGAAAAAAATATAAATAATGCTCTTTTGAAAGGGTTTAAGAAGTATTTTGTGCCGTCTGCAAGCCATATGCTGCAATCGCTTGAGCGACTCTGGCGCATAGAGCTAATACATGAATTCTGGAGTGAGAAATGGGATGAAAAGTATCAGAACTGGAGAGAGGTGCTAAAAAAATAAAATAATGTAACTAAAAAGCAGCTGTGTTGAAGAGGAAATAAGATTTAGAATAGAATTATTTCATGCTTTAGGAATTGTCTACCTAATTATAGTCAAACAATTAACATTTTGCATATATATAAAGGTTCATTTGCAAATCTGAGGGGGTGGGAGGCGGTGAAGGAAAAACCAGCTACTGAAGAGTGTGTTATTTCCTGCAGCCGTGTTTCAAAATCTCTTACAATTTCCTGCACCTCTGAGCTGAAGGTCCATGATCTTCAGTCATTTCTGCAAATGTGTTTGGCCCCTTGGTGTCAGCTGGACTTTCCTTTGCAAGAGCAACATCACAACCCCCAGGTAATTTAAAGAGCTCCTGAGAAGAGCTGGGAAAATTTAGCCTCAAGCAGAGCTGAGTATCTGCCCCAAGGCAGCTCGGGGCTATTTCTGGGCTTTGCAAAAATCCAGGAATGTGGAGGACACTATTCCTGGTCCCAAAAAATGCCAAGAAGCTCTGCCCAGAGACAGCTGCGAGTGGCATTGCTGGTTGGGGACGTGGCCTTCCCGAGTGGGCAACTGCTGTGGGGTTGGCTTTCCTTGACGGGGGCCCTCAGCACCACCCGGGGCGGCTCCCCCGCTCTTGGGGTGCGCAGCGCCCAGGTAAGGCGGCTGCAGCCCGGCTATGTGCTGGGCCCTGCCTCAGTCTCCATTTCCTCGGCCGTTCGCAAAGGGTTAATAAAGGCCGAAAGGGTGGTTAATAAATCGCTCCCCCAGGCTGTGTGTCGCTGGGATCTGGGTACCCAGCACTGCCCTCGGACATGCTGGGGATCCCGCGTCAGGCCCCGCTCACACCCACACTGTTCTTCTCTTTATCTATTATTTATACAGGCAGTTTTCACTGAAACAGCGATATCCAAAGAGCGTGGATTCTTTTCCCCTGTTCCTGTTTCACCTATCGCTGAACTCTGGCCGGCAGCAGGACTATTTTTATCCCTAACCGCTCTGCCGGGCTCCGTGTCCTCTGCGTGTCCTGCCTTCTCCCGTACAGTACCACCTCAGCCCTTGCGGGCTGCAACGCGGGGTGACCATGGATAGCAGCCTCCCTCCCTCTAAAATCCCCTTCCCCAGGGAAAGCAACACCAAGCTACCCGCTGGAATAACCTCTGCCTGGGGAGAGGGCTTCTTGGCATGCCGCGAATACCAGACCTTTTAAGGGAAGCCCTCTCTAACCACCCTGATCAGATACCTTGGGAATGTCTGCGCAGGCATGAGCCCTGCGAGCATCACCGGCTGCACATCCCGCCTGGGATGCAGAGTACGGCCGGGATCAGGGCTGTGGCGTGCATCTTTAAGCCATGCCATGGTGTTTACGTGGGGACATTGCATGGATACCGTGCGCCTCTGAGGAGCAGAGACCTGCCTTTGCTTTCTGTTCTTATCATAGTGTTCCCATGCTGCTGTCAGCTCTTTATCACCAAGAAAAAAAGTAAAATATCAGGTTGTACAGTACTTAATTCAGAGATTCCTGCTACCATGTTCCGACCCAGGCGTGGGACTTTTCTGGTGCTGAAGGATTTCCATCCTCTTATAAACAAGGTTAAAGCATCTTAGCCTGGTTTCCCCACAAAAGCAGGTTTTTTTAGTATCCTGCAAAATACTGCATCTATTCAGGGGATGAAAACAGCCTTTGTAAGACATTACTCCAAATTTCCACCTATGTAGGTTCCCTTAGTTGCCACTACTGAATTATCTACCACTTTGCATGGACGAGAACACAGGTTTTCATATTTTGCCTCCTTTTACCAAGTGAGGTACCAATTCCACTTCTCTTTCCCCAAATCCCTGTTTTCTAATAAAAGCCTGAAGCTACTTCACATATTTTCCAGCAAAGATTTGGGTGAAAAATTGAGACCTGGAAGGAATTGGGGAAAGTCAAAGAATTTTCTCACAGTAATCAGCAGGATGTGTGTCCTGGAAGGAAACATTAGCCACCGTCAAATGCATGAGCCAAAAAATATTGCTTTCAGGTCAGGCCGTGGGGGTCACACAATGAGTGATGGGCAGCGGCGAGACCTGGACCTGGAGTCCCTGCTCTCTTCTGCTGGCCACGACACAGACCTTAGAGCTAAAAGGCTTCGGTAAATGGATAATCAGGTATGAGGCACACACGCGCACACAGGGGTAGGTTCCTGCTCCATCTTACAGAGCTGAGCAGGTTGTTAGAATTACTTTCCATACACGAGCACAAATAGGGTGTGGTATGGCCGTGTTAATGCTGTTAACCCAATAAACTCCTGAAGCCCTTTATTTGGCTCAGGGTCACAAACACATTTCTCAACCCTCCTTAGAGACCGGGAGAGAAGAGTGAGAGAACAAAGTTCCCTCCTTAACTAATCCTACTTTGCCTCTTGTTCTCTAGGGATGTAAGATGAAGCTCATTTCCCTCTGAACATTCCACATTTTGCTGCCTGCTGCCTACCAATCCTGAACACAGCTTTGATCTGGAGGATGTCCCCTTCACCCCCAGCATCCATCTGCTTCAAACAAATCCTGTACAGATTCTTTCCCCTATTGCTGGTCATGGTGACAAGAGTCATGGTAAATAACAGTATTTTTTTTGGAAGGAGTAGACACTGAGGTCTGGCCCCATGAGTTTAAACCTCAAAGCTAGGAACTTCAGCATTTTGGGACAGCGGAAAAGCTCACATGTACAATGCTCTGTTTATGCCTTGAACATGCCCAAGCGCCCTAGGTGCCGGTGCTGAAGGAGACTGAAGCCACCATCTGCAGAACACAGACATCACCTTCTGCAGCAGAGGGTGGGATTTACCAAGCTTTGGGCCGTCATAATAAAATCCATGGTTTTCCATGAGCTGTAACACCACTCTCATAGCACGAGTCGTTAAGCATCCTCATTTGCCCTGCATTTTAGCATCAATCTGAGGTTCATATTCATGCAACACTTCACCCCCACCCCTAATCTACCCCAAAATTACTTACAAGGAGGTCTTGGTAGTCCCAACAGCTGTGCCACGCCGTAGGCAGCCCCAGTGGAAAATCTATGTGAAACTCACAGCCGGGCAGCCCTTAGTGTATCCTGTGAGGAGCCCTGCTCCAGTCCCCACACCCTCCGTCCCGTTCACTGCCTCCAAGTGGTCTCTGGCAGCAGGTTTTATCGCCGAGCACTGGGCTATGTTGAGAGGATGAACCACTTGGTCTATTTTTAGGGAAGAGTGAAATTGCTTTTCCACCAGGCTGAGTCAATCATGAGTTTTAGCCGTCCTACATGGAGACTGGGAAAGTCTGGGGGCCTGGCTTATTTTCAGAATTGATTCATTCAAAATACCCCTGGTGTAATCTGGTACGGGACAGGGGGTGCTTCCAAGCAGTGTTGCAATGGGGAAGAGGCATTTCCCTGACTCACTGTCATGTCCTCGGGCTGTGACCTACATGGCCAGGCCCCTCTGCCTCTGCCCACGGCCAATGTTTTAAGGGAAAAGCTAGGAAGGTGACAGGTATCGGCTACATTTTCTGTTTCCCTATTTCCTCATTGGTTCCAACATTTTAGAACCAAGAAAGAAAAAAATAAAAAATCATTATAGCAAAGTGAGGGGATGCCAAGAAGGACAATCGAACTATCTGCTTTAAGGTCAGCTGGGAATCATCCCCATCCTTGCAGTCCCGCTGTTAGCAGTGGGGCGCTGCAGATCGCTGCTCTGGGCGGTGTTTGAAGAGGGATAACGGCACAGCACGCAGCCCTGGAGGGCTCTCGATGCCCTCAAAGCTCAGCTGGGCAATGGGTGCTATTTTTAGAGTATTAATGGTGGGTGCAACTATGTGCCAGAGCTGGGGACCCCGGCCTGGCCATGCTGATTCACAAACACGAACACAGCCAGTGGCTCTGGGGCTTATTTTAACAGCCTGCCTTTACCAGGCTGGGATGGTGATAGGGCTGAAGTACCCAGCAATGTTTGAACCAGGTCCAGCTGCTCTCTCTTTGGTTTACTTCTCCGAAACCTTTAGAGAGCGTATGGTTGAGTAAATCACCATGTGGCGATGAAAGACGTGGGTTGGCTATGTCAGTACCAGAAGTCACCATCGCCAGAGATAAAACACTGCCTCAGAGGTTCTTAGGATCACAAAGCGCAGGGTGAGGGCCACAAGATACCCACGCTCGGTCCCACCCTGCTTGTACCCTCCCAGGCCATGCCCATGGCCCACAGCACCCAACGCCAGACAACATGGGACTGCTGAGATGGGGCGGAGAGATGCACGGCTGTGAGCTGTGCTGGACCACATGGTCTCAGGGCAAGAATCTTATCTGCTTTATCTGCCAGCACGGAAGCTGTCTCAGCCTTCCTGTGCCCCAATGCATCATTGACTGGACACGTGACTGGACACGTTCCTGAGTGATGTGCTCTAGGTGGCCCTGCCTTGGCGGGGGGGTTGGACTAGATGATCTTTTGAGGTTCCTTCCAACCTCTGTGATTCTGTGTCTGTGTGATCATCCAAAATACAGGGTAGGGGTACTTCCCTGAGGTCTTTCAGCCTCTCTGCAATGTGTTTGTACAATGTGTAGCACAGGGACGTCTCCACTTCAGCTGAGCAACTCATTGCTGCTGATTTTCCAGCTTGAGATGCCTAAGTTTTTTGGTTCCCTCCTCCTGAATACCTTTGCTAGAGTTTTACAGGGGTGTTTGGAGGGGCTGCTGCCCCCCTCATTTCCTTATAGGTCTGCAGGTATCAGTCCCTGGAGAGAATGCTACACATCAACCAGGCTGCAGTTCCAGCATGCAGTGAGGTTTCCTTGCCAACATCACATCATCACATCACATCACATCATGTCCATCTCCAGATGACCATCTGCTTTCACCAAGGCTCCTGAAAGGGCCCAGGTTCTCCCTACCACAGCCCAGTTTCTTTAAACATCCTGCAAGGCTACCAATTACCAGTCCCCTTCCGTTTGTGCTAAGCCTGATGCCTAGGAAGATCATCACCCCTCCTGAAGTGGTCTTGGTGTTTGTTGCTTTCTTCAATAAAGGATGATGAGAGAAAAGGTCTAAATTAGCATGGGCTGAAATTTATCCAGCTGGGGGTTGAGGGGATATACAGCCACCCTTGTTCTGCTGCGTGCTGAGAAGACCGTACACTGTGAGTGATGGCTGGGAGCAAGGCAGCACTAAGCAGCTGAGGAGGTGCCAGCTGAAGTGGTCTGTGCTGAGTACATCCCACGATGTGAAGCAGGAAAGCGAGGGATGTTGTTAGGAGGGTGACAGACAGGTCTTTGATCGCCAGCCAGACTGTGAGTCAGAGGGCTGGGGATGGCAGGGGCTGTCAGCAAACACCCGCCCACTCAGGTAGCATGAACTGGGTGGTAGGGGTGGCAGCAAACACAGTAGCAGGCTGGGGACAGGCATGTCTTATTTATTCCATATGGGTGGAAGGACATAAAGGAAGGAGGCAAAGGGCAGAGCCTATCAGTCAGCAGCTCATGACGGGCCAATGTGTGTGTGCGTGTCCTTGCTGCATGCATGTGCCCAGCAGGAGCACACAGGGTGCATGCATATATTTACGGGGAGCTTTCCCTTCATCTGCCTTCATCTGCCTGTCTGTTTGTCTGGCTGCAACGTACAACATACGTACACAGGGACAGTGGTCTGCCTGCTTGCACGGCCGGCTGTTTGTGCTCCTGCTGTCTCTCTCTCCATCACTAGGTGGAGGACCTGGTCGTCCATGCGTTGTGACTTCCATGCATATCCCCCCATCAGTGCCTCTGCAAACTGCTCCTGCAAGCACTCTCCTGCAAGCCTGCGAGATCTCAGCTACCTGGCAGCTCTACACAGCTCCCAGGGAAGGGAAAGGGTTTTTCTCCTCTTGTCTGGCCAGTTACAGGAGTCCTGACATTCAACTCCTGCTTGTCATGCTCATGAAAAGCAACTGCTGAAAGGGAAATGAGCTCCTAAGGATTGACTTCAGGAACCTATATCATTGCAAGTGCCAGAGCTGCCTTGAACTCAGAGCCATCTGTAGCACAAACACAGTTTTTTATCTTAAACCAGCATTCTCCCCCCACTTTGCAGATCTTTCCAGTTCACCAGTGATGTTTTCTCAACGCCGTCTGCTGAACAGGGTGCTGCAGAAGGGGGGATGCTGACTGCAAGGCCCCAGGTCATGGGAAGATGGAGGGTGACAGCCGCCCTTCGCTGCTGGGACTGAGACACGGTGTTTGGCGGCTGCTGTGCAGCAGCATCCTTGCGGAGACCAGTTTTGGGACAGAAGCGGGATGGTTTCATTGTCACTAGATGGCACCGCACCCCTCTGCAGGAGAAAGTGTGGGTGCTGTAGTGAGCAGGGGAAAAGACATCCCCTGCCAAGCAAACGCTGCAACCAAGCCTGGGTCTCCCTGCGCGCAGCATGGGGAGCCCACTGTTTTCTGCCCTCTCCTTCGCCTCCTCCCTTGCTTTGAATATTCCCTGGGGTCGAAATGAACATGGAATAGAAAGGGGGAGGGGGAGGAGAGAATTAAATGCATTTAAGAGGCTGCCTGGATGCTCTGTAATTCGCAGTCACATCATGCCCCCGTTTCATCTTTGCGCTGCGCTGAGGTAACATCCTCGTGTGCCCTTCAGCTGAACGCACTGAATAACGGAGCTGTATTAACACACACGTGCACAAGCATACGTGTGCGTGCGAGCTGGGAGGGTGGCACGCCAGCACGCATGCCCGTCTCTTTCTTGGCCATGATTTTCTTCTGTCTCACTGCCAAAATTCATCTAGAAGTTGTTAATTTTTAAACCCCGAGTACTCAGGAGATTCTACCTGCAGCAAATTAGCTGATGCCTTCTCCTCTTTAATATTAAACAGCTCAAGCTTTCAAACATTCCCCTTTGGGGAAAATGGTTCCTTGATTTACCATCTTCCTTCCTAGCAAGTATTTTGTTCTATCATGTAAGTCCTCCACTGCTCAGTTTAATCTCGTTACTGTTAACTATCGCCACTTGGACCTCTTTAATTAGTGACTTGGTCTTTGGTGGCAGCTTCCTCTGGATCATCTGATATTGCCAGCGTGGTTGGGGATGTAGCCCACCCGGTTTAGCTGCCTGGAAATGGGAACGGGTTTTTCTAAGGTGGGTAGCAGCCTTCCCCTCTGAGCAATGCTCAGGACTCCAGCAGTGTCTCAGAGGCGACTATGCCACGTCTGGAAAGAGGTAGAGCAACCGGTGCTTTTGACTTCATGTGTAGTCAGTCAGCTCTGAACTGTTGCATGGACATGTATTTGCTGATAAGCCAAATGCCAGTCAGCAGAGCTGTCTTGAACACTGCCAAGCTGTTGTCCTCCATGTCACGGTGTCCAAGACCGAAGAACCATGCTCTGTGCTTAACCTTACAAGACTGTGTGGCTTCAAATCACTCGACACTGCCTTCCCCATTCCAGGTGACTCATGAGCTGGGTGTCCCCTCCTCATCCCTGGGGCAGTCCCTAGGTGATGGTGAGGAAGCTTCTGTAGAAGACCTCCCCTGGTCACTGCTGGGCATTGTGGAGCACTGATGTCTCTTTCGCTCCATGGGAATGACCAAGCACAGAACAGGCATAGTTCTGAACACGTCTTGTTCCCAGAAGAGGTATGGGACAGCTGGTTCCTGTTCTTTTTTAGGAAGCATTACAACTCCTGTCTCTGAGCAAATCCAGCACCTACATCAGAGGTAGCTGTCATATTCCCAGCTCCCTGGCTGCAATTGCCTCCCCAAAAGGACCCCACACCACGCAAAGCCTAGCCCTACCAAAGCAGCATTGCAGGAGAGGACATGAAGTCTTTGCTATTACAAGGCCTTTGAGTCAGGGGCTGGAGAGTGGAGTAAGGCTCTAAGATAGGCCATGATTCATCATTCGCCACCCAAAGGAAAAGATGTCCTCATGCTGAAAAAGGCACACTGCAGTTAATACTGTGATAGTGTTTGGCATGGTGACTTCACGGGCTTCGACATTAAAAAAATCCCAGCAATATTGTGGAAAATTCATCTCCTTCATTTCTCCATGTGCTTGTGTAAGAGACTTCTTTTCCCATGCAGTTGGGTAATGAAATGCAGCATCTCAAACCCAGGCAGCATGTGACTTTTCATTTCCCTTCTTGTGTGAAAGAAAAGGAAGAAACGGGAAGGAAAGACAACAAATCCTAGATAGATGGAATATGGGGTCCCTGGATTCTTCATCCAGGCCCAACGGAGGCAGGATGGTCCACTGGTCTCAGATGCAGTCATTATGGGATTTTTGGTGAGCTCTTTCTTTTTCCCCCAAAATCAAACTGCAAAGTTTGGTAAAATTCAACCCTTTCCCATGCAAAGCTTCAGCTTGGATCTCTCACTCTTCACAGATGCCTCTTGCCTTGAATATTCCTGACCTGCTTTAGTCCCGATGATATCATAGTGTTAGGGATCACTTACATGCCCTATCTTAAGCCAGGGATGACTGTATCTGATACACCCTTGCTGCCAGATTCAGAAAGGAGCCCAGCCAAGACTCCTTGGTTAGGTACAAAGGAACCTCTCCCTTTTCCTATCCTCCAGGTTGAGGTACAGGGAGATATTACTCATCTCTAACTAAACATGGACATACTTCTGCCTTGGTATTTAGTACCAGCTATTTTTAAGTGCTGGGATAACAGCACAGGGAGAATCAGCGTGGCTCTCACTGGCCCAGATCCCAGCTGCGTTGGGATTTGCCAGCTCGGTGCAATGGGACCGATGAGGGCTGGAAGGCTGCAATCTCAGGGTTGTCTGCTCTCTATGTTCCCTGCCCTTGGCCACACTCCTGCATGGCCAGTCCTGGCAGTACCCACAGGATCTCCAGAGAATTTCCCAGTAAGTCTCTGCGTTGGGATTACGTGGGAAATATAGCTTTGCGCAAGGACCAAGTAGACCCTTCCCAGTTGTAACTATAGACCTGGCAGTAGAGTAGCAATGACGACCAGTAACCAAAATACATTCGACTCACAGCGTCTGCCCATGGCTGAGTTATCAGCTGTATCCGGCACCAAGGAGATGTTCGCCTGACTGTTGTGGGACATCTTCCCTTCCTGTAGGGGAATGATAACGGGTAAACAGCTAAATTCCCATAAACAGAGAGGAACTGCACAAATCCCTGCTGTGAGGAAGGCAACTGCACCAGAGGCTTTCCAGAGGCAAAGGTGGCCCTGACATTGCTTCTACATATTGTGTGTAGTTTGGACTTTTTCCTTCTGTAGACCTGGCCAGGCTTGGCTTTGCTCTGTTCTCTCCAAGGACAGTATTACACAGCTTTTTACGCCCCCCCCTCCGCCCACCTTCCAGAACTAAGGGGTGTTTTCTCTACTCATTCTTGGTTTTGAGGCCACCGTTACTGTTCTTTCAGGGTTAGGTTTATTCATCCAATTCCTTTACCTGCTCCCAGAATTATTTCAGCATCTCAAATCCAGTAATGACTGATGTTGCCCTTTTCTGTACTCCCAGGGAGAGGACCAGTCCCTCCTGTGCAGCAGTAATCACTGGGGTGATATCATATGGTGGTGAGATGAACGTGACCATTTCAGATATGATTTCATCCATAATCAATATTCCAGATGGTAACAACTTCATGGCATTCTCTTATTTCCTTGATGCAGATCTCTCTCCAATCTAGGCTGCCTATTCCTACCAACTTCTTCCCTCCAGGAAAAGAATCATGGCAAGGAATAGTTTGTTGAACACATGACCCGTGCCCCTGATACCATTAAATCACCCAGACCTGAATGGGACTAGAGATAAACTATGTGGGAGCACAGAAATATTGATTCTGGACTGAGAGAACTGGGCCAAGGAGATGTGGTGTTGTGTCTGGGCAGTGTAACAGGGCTGGAAGGAAGTTTAACCCATAAGTGGTTATGAATTTCTGCTTGCTTGTCGGTGTTGCCTGCCTCCAGCCATTGTTAGCTGCTTGCATCAGCTGGCCCTAACATCCATTTCCAGCTCCTTTGATACTCTGGTATTTAATAGTAGAGTCAGGTCTACCTTTCACTTGTCACAGCCCATGGTACCTCCTTTCCACTGGACACTGTGGCATTGCAGAATCTGGCCCGAGGGAGACCCAGCATATATTTGAGGATCTGGTGATGTGTCTGCCAGGTTTTAATAATACAAAAAGAGAGGTGGCCTCCATGCCGTGGAGAGGTGATGTGCCAAGGGGTTTGATGTGGTAGGCTCTGTTGCTTACCCTCACCACATCTCGGAGCAAGCTCTGTCCTGATGGTAGCTCACAGCATGGCCCCCCCTGTAAGCCTGTCTCTTCCACAGGACAGCTCCCATGCCCAGGGACTGGCATCAGTTGATGATGAAGCACCACCATGAAGCCCAACCACTTAGAAGGACGGCTCTGGACACCCAAAGAAAATAAATTTCCAGGAGCTTGCAAAGACAAACACCTACTAACCTTTGCAGGAGACTCCTTCCATTTGATGGTGGCAGGACTCCGTTGTGTCTTCCTCTGGATGCTCTGAAGAGAGGAAGGGAAGGATGGGTCTTTATGGAGTTTGATCTCCACACTCAGGGGTTGGATTGTTGTCATGATTCTGGTATCAGCCTCCCTCTCCCTCAAAATGCCATTGGAAGATGATGTCTTGAGTGGAGCAAAATGTAAAGTCTTACACCGTTGAGTGGCTTTAGGAGCATCAAAGCTGGTCAGAAGTCCTCTGAGATTCCTTGTTGAGGCATTGACGTTAGGGTTGGGAAGGTCCTCCATGGACTTGCTCCAGGACATACCACTGCGATGGCTTTGAGATAGGGCATGGTTTTTCCCCATTGGACTGACATTACTCTGTGAGAGATACCTTCTCTCCATGAGCTAAAAAAAAACCCCGCAAACAAACATCAAAATAGGCTCATACCTAATGTCAATAAAAAATCAACTGAAGTTTTCATTTCCTGTTCTTCTACTCCAAGCATCATGTCTGTCAACCTTCTAACTTTTTGGGGTGAAAGAGTGTTCCATCACTTTCTGTTCTATGTTCCCCAAAGTAAATGTCAAGGACACGATCTAAACACCCTCTGGGCCTTTCTGAAGTGTGAGAGAAGTTTCTGCCATATCTGTTTGCAGTGTATCCTCCTAATTTGTCCATGGTCATGCAATGAAGCCTTGGAATAGAAAAAATATGGCCACTGGCTGTCTTCCCTCTTGGATCATTGTCTTATCTCTGTCTCTATCATCTTCCTCTAGGAAACTGCGTTTCCGTACAGTAAAACCCCTCTCATAAGAAAACTCCAGTTTGATCTTAAAAACCTGGACTGGCAATAAATTTTTTCATATTCTGCCTTTTTTCAATGAGGCACAATTCAACTTTCTGTGGTTAGTGGGAATGAACCCTGTCTTCAACAGGGAAATTGAATGAAGTCCAGAGTATCTGGCTTCCTGTGTGTGATTTTATCATTGTTATTCCAGGCTGTAAGAGGCCCTTATGCAAATACAGAGCCAAGGACTGCACCTTATGTCAATGAGTTTGCAATCAAAATATGACATACAAGACACTGGGAGATGCACCTTTACCATGAAGTGAGAACAGTAATCACAGCTTCTAGTTAGGGGGGAATTCAGTTCAAGATGCTGAAATGTAGACATCTAAATGTAGCTGTGAGCAAAATCTACTTGTGAACTTGATGGCTAAGTCCCACTACAGTCAAAAGTGTCAAGGAAGTAGTTTCCGCACCCTACGGTAGACAGTTTTGTTTGGTAGGTTCTTAGTGCCGTTTGAGACACACACAGAGTAACCCCAAAAGCCTCCAGCTGCTGGTGCATGAGGCCAGAGATGCCTCTGCGTCATACCTGTCAGCCCAGTGTAACTGTCCGGGTGCCTTCATGATTTTCTGTGCCTTTCTCACAGGTTAGATGCTTCCCTCACTCCCTAACCAGTGCTAAATCCTCTGCCAGGTCCTACACCTCTTCACGGTCTTCCATTAAGCTTTACCCCTGCAATTTCTTCACTCCAGAGCAATCTGAATGTTATATGCGAAACTTTCATCCCATCCTCAAGCATCTTATACGTGTCAGTCCACCTGTATGTACTAAAAGGGAATTGGATCTGACCTGCCATGAGATGTTCTCAGAAGAGCACCAGATATTACAAAAAATGCTAGGTTTTTGTTTGTCTCTAATTGCCAAGAATTGGAGCATTATTTTGTTAGGACATGCTCTGTCGCACCTGGTCTGACCCTTTGGCTCTCACCTTGGGATGTTCTTGCTTAGACATGTTGCCTTCACAGTCTAGGATGCTCTGGTACCTGCAGGAAAGACAGGAGATGGCACCTTAATCCCTTTTGTAGCTGGAATGTATTTTTCCATACAGTAGACCGGCTCTTTATGCCTCTACCTTCTGGAAAATATCAAACCCAACGGACTTCAAATGCAATCTTAAAGAGTGAGAGATTTGTGAAAAACCCAAAGAGGATGGGGTTTAGATCTAATGGAGGCCTCTCCTCCCAAGCTCTGTACAGATGTGTCCCTGGAGCAGCCCGTCTCCCCACGGGTAGAGGGTGTGCTGGAGGGGTTATATTGGTTGAAAGTGATGTATTATTGCACTTTGCTGATACATGGCTTGCAGTGGAAGTCAGGCTTTCCAGAAGGTCAATGCGTTGTTTATTTATTCAGCTTTAACTTAATGTAAAGGGATTTATCAAGTCAGTTCTTGACCTAATATAACACCAGTGATGAGTGAGACCTTTGCAGAAGAAACCACATTTCTTCTCTGCCTTGCTGCGGAGAGTGCACTTTCAACTTTCTCCAAAGACCCTGTCAGATAGATGACTACTTACAGTGAAAACTGACCAAGTTTGGGATATTTTGAACTAAACTGTCCCAAGGGGAAGTTCAAGAGACAGTCTTGACAGCTGCTCTGTCACTCTTATGTTGAGGGAGAGGTACTTAAGATTCTGTTACTAATCTTAATTTGTCTCACTCTTGGCAGCGTTGTGGTCTGATCTCAGTTATGGTTTGTAACCAGAAGAGAAATTAGCCCTTAAAGGTCTTGGTTTGAAATGTGAGTCTCCCTGGAGCATTTTGGTTAGAGACAGCTGAGAGAAACCAGGAGGGGATGAGATGTCCATAACCCTCTTGTCTCCTCATCAGCTCATCTCTCCAGCATTTGCTGGTCTCCCTTGTGGCACCTTATAGACTATCAAGATTAAAAGCTTTAATTGTCCATCTGGGAATGCTGCAGGCATTGGGGTTGAGGGCAAATTCCTCTGTGTCATTGTATTTGGAGAAGTTTGTTGAGTGTGTCTGGCTTTTAAATCAGGACTTTTCTTCCAAGACTTAATAACGCATTGGTGATATATAATAGCTAAGAGTACTTATGGCAGAAAAGCACTTGCCGCTAGCTTGAGACCTGACACGCTGGGATGCTGTGCAAGGGAAAGACCTTATCTAAGTGGGATTTGTTTGTTACAGAGGTGGCAGAGGGAGAGTCCACCCTGGAACCCCCCAGATCTAAGGTGAACTGCAACCGTAGATTAACCACCCACCTGGCAACCAGTTCAGAGACGGACACAGATTTCCTCAGAACTGATCTGTGCTCTGGACTGCTCCTTGGAGAATGGCACAGAACAGGAAATGACTGAGCTGGCCTCAGCTTCTCAGCTTTTTCCATCTTCTCTGTCTGCTGGCATTGAAGCGAGAGAGCAAAGGTTACGGTGCTGGAAGTGGAGATCCAAGGAAAAGAGGCCAACAGTTAGTGCATCCGTCTCCACTCATGGGATCAGTGCATCAGTAAAGGGCTGTGGAACAAATGCTGCCTTCACTGATACATCTGCAAACCTCATCACATAAATTCATTTTTGAAAAAAATAAATTAAAGAAAACACAATTTAAATTAAACTACTCCTAATGCAGGGAATGGGTCTTTTCCACCTCTGCCAACCACTTTTCTCATTCTCTTAGATCACCCAGTTCATCTCTGTGACAGGAAGATGGGAAGAACCTGAAAAATAATTAGCTTTAAACAATTCAAAAATTATTTGACGGCCATTTTGTTAAATGGTTAAAATGTTCTTATGTTTCCAATATTGCACAGACCTGAACCAGCTCTGAATTCGGGCAGTAACTGGAGAATTAAGCACCTCCTGACCTCTTCTGCCAAAAATGTTCTTGTTTTCCAGGCTTCAGAAATGTGCAGCAGAAGTCTCAGGCATTGGGTTTATAATGACCGATCTGACACTTGGAAGTACGTTAGGTCATCTGGGGCTCATTTTCTGAATTTAGACAGAGCTCCTGGGACCTACACATTATATGTAATTGCTCTTTAATTACTGACCAGACATTCGAACTATGGGGTTGTTAGACACTTGTATTTGGATTTTGAAAGCACTTGCTTTAGAAGCCATGTTGCTTGCAAAATATGTTTCATAAGGGATTTTTGTTGCGCCGGACTGAATATCAGGCTGTGCCCAGAGCCAGCGCCCACCCGTGTTCGGGTGTTTGCGTCCAGATGCACTCAAGAGCAGCAGATTTTCATGGGGAAGGGAGCGACATCCAGCCTCTCCTCTCATGTCTGTAAGACATCTGAAATCACGACCAGAGGGAGGGAGATATATATCTCACTAGAATTTTTTTTTTTTCTTTACAGGTCATTTCCATGATGTTAGAGAAGAGACAGGTTTGTTAGATCACAGGCAACCACCTCCCACAGTCCAGGGATTGTTTCCCATTTTTGTGGTGGTGTCTAACATTAAACAATTCCAGGTGAAGACCCCTTGAGGGATTTACTCAGTGGCAGAACAACTCTGTTAGTAGCAAAGTGTTCCCTGATTTTCCATTTATATCCCTCCTTTTCCTTAAATACAGTACAGGCAGTAGATGGAAATGCTTTTCTCAGCCCACCCTGAACAGTTCCCACAATCAGAGCAGCATCCCCCAGTTGCTAAAGGTTTACAGGATTTTTCTGATATTAATTCATTCCATCTCCTGTGATCTGGGAGGGTTTTTGTGTAAAATCACTTACATGCTAGAGTGCTTTCCTCCACCCGAGATCTGCCATTTGATAGTCTCCTCGGGGCTTTTCAGTACTACGCTTCTGACTCCTTCCTCTCCCCCTTCTTTACAAGACAGGAGGCAAAGTCCCTTGGCAAAGCTGCAATTAAATATTAAAAGCTGATGTGGGAACAGGGATGGTGTGAATTGGAGAGCTGGCACTGAAGAGCGGAGGAGATGAAGCCTCCTCCCTGCTCCTGTCAGCCTGCTGTCGGTTATTGAGGTCTCATTCTTCCCCATAAAAACACGGGGTCAATTCGGATCCCCGCTGGGGCACGAATAGCCATCTAGACCCAAATCTAGATTCTGATTTCAGTGGAAATCTGCTGGAATCCACCTCCCCACCTCGTGCAGAAATGAGCTCCTCTGCACGGGAATTTTTAAATGGATGCTTCTGGCATGGGTTCTGTATTCATACCCCAAAGCAACAAGTTTTTCAGCTCAGCTTGTGGTCCCCTGTGCTCGTGGCTTCACTGGGGAGGTTTTGCGTGAGCTGCAGGAGAAAGCATCTCTCTGGAGTGTTGACAGCTCCAGGGAATACACTGCTCCTCCTGGCAAAAACGAGAGGCAGGACAGGCCTCAAGGGAGGCAGGGTCCAGATGAAATGAATTGAAATACTTCAATATTGGGGGCAAGAAAGGGCAGGACTGTCTGAGGAGATCTGATTTAGGGAACGTTTAAGTCTGAGGAAAGTCTGAGTTTGGCAAAAGTAACCTCTTAGCCCTCTCAAAAAAGCATCATGGCCACAAACAGAGCTGCTTTTGCACCTAACAATCACTGGGTTCCTGTGAAGTTCTTGCTGGGGATTTATTCTGCACGCGCTGGAAAGTTGACCAAGCAACAAAGGTAGTGCACGAATAAGAGCAGACAACAGTGCGCTGGTTTATAATGAACAAGAAGGGCTGCGTTTGACATCAAAAGCTGGAAAAATCATTTACCCAGAAATGCCTAAACTAAGCAAGAAACCTTTGACATGAGGAGCGAGCGAGTGAGGGCAAAGCAGAGACCCGGATAAACAAACTGCTTTACAAAACAATAACTTGCCCTTCTCCGTATGCTCTGATTCAGCTCTTACTGAAACAAAACCTCTTCATCGAGCTTTTCTTTCAGCCCCTTAAAGAAACTGAGAAACATTAATGATTTTAATTCTGTATCCTGTGGGTACAGGGAGTCTGATTTCGTATGGCAGACTCTTCCCGTGTTCTCAGTCGCGTTCATTGCAGTAGTGCCTAAGGACCAGCCTAAAGCACAGCCCTGGCTTTGTACATACTCAGGTCTGTGCCAGGCTTGAACCCTTCACTCTTCTGCTTTGCTTCCAGGGTCTTCCTCACCTGCTGGATGTCTCCCACTGAAAAAGATTCAGTTCTTGGAGGATTTTGTAGGATTCCATGCACTGTAATGGGAAAATACCACTGACTTTAGTAGCTGCCTGGCTATTAGAAGACAAGTCTTATGGAGGCTAGAAGGATTTTAGCTGCATGGGCAAAACCAGGCTCTGAAGCTGGGATGCTTCCTTGTTGGTTATTTAATTTAGAGGAGAACGTTTTGGCTGACAGAATGAAAGAATGAATGTTATAGTCGACCCAATAGTGAGTAATAGAGGATGCTAAAAGACCTGTAAATTTTTTTGGGGACTACTGCTACCCAGTTCCTCTCTCCATAAAAAGGCTGTATGAAACAATTCTCTGCATAGCTCTAAGGTGCACTCACTAGAGAAAGTGTTCTGAAACCATTTTTGCCAGCATTACAGTGCCTTCGGCTGGTTCTCCAGCTACTGTCTCTGCTGGGGGCCTTGCTCAGCTCACAGTGATTTTAGTCTTCACTATTTGTGTGCACTGTGTTTGCTCTGTTGACAAGCATCTGTGGGAAGGTGAGACTGAATTGTTCATGCTGGGTAGTTTCTGTGAGCTGAGAAGAAGAGGTGAGTCCCAGTCCAGAGAGAGTCTCCTGGGTTAGAGCTATGCACACCCGTACACTGCTGAGCTGCTCTGTCTGACCCCCTTGGTCCTTGCTGTCCAGGACAAAATCCTCCAAGTCCTATTCCTTGCTTCTCCTCTCATTGCATTATTTTCATGTAAGTAGCCTCACTGGTTTGCATGAAAAGGTGTCTGAATCAGGTTGACTTGTCTCCAGGTACAAAATCACGGCAATGGGGGACTACCTAGAGAATGGAGGGGCTGAACATACCAGTACCCAAACCAGCTTTTCCTCCCGCCATGAAGGAAGGGAAGTCATTACTCTTGAAGACTCTTGGGGTCTGTGTCTTGCCTTGTGAGAAGTTGGAGGAGGTTTCTTGTAGAAACTGGGAGCTTTGATGGGACATGATTCTTTAGCTTCAGCAGTTTCCCCAGGTGGAGGATATGGAGTAAAGAGGTGCTGTGATGACCCCTCTGCACATGTTCCTCTGTGGTCCCTAAACGCTCTTTCCAGTCACCAGCCCAAGCAAAACTTTTCCTGTTTGGGACACAGATTTTCTTTTGGCTGCTCTGCTCCTGTTCTCCAAGGCGAGCAAACAGCTCAGTACTGACTGTGCTCCTGGAAGGGCCGTTCCAGACGTCCTTAACTCTAAATAAAATGTGGTGGCCTAGTATGCCAAGCTATAAAAAACAAAATATCTCGTCTGTTTCCTGCAGAAAGGTGAGAACAATCATATAACTTAGGTACATCTCCATCCCAAGGATCCCTCTGTGGGATCTCACCCTCGGAGAGAAGATAGCTAAGAAGTTTTAAGCCAGGCTTCTTCCCTTTCTCTCCTTATTGTGATAAACAGCCAGATCACATCCTTTTCCCTCAAGCAATGGGATTTACCCTGCAGAAAAAGAGAAGGGAGCTAGATAGTCCTTCAGATGCTTCCACAGGCCTGGGCAGCAAAGTGATGCCACTGGCATGTTCCTCCGCAGGGTCACAGCTATACCTACCAGAGCCATCCTCCCTTCCTTGGCCTGTGGTTGCCATGCAGACCTTCACCATGGTAGGGGCTGGAGCTTTATACCAGGCACTACGAGGTTTTTTTGCCTGCCCAGGACATCTCCTGGCCACCACACTAGGAACAGTGAGGCATACTTTTTGGTTTTGTTTGCTATGGTCAGACACCCTTTGGAGACACTGAGGACACTTGGTTTGGCCAGCTCGGGCAGAGCAGGGCATCCTGGATGGATGCTGCGGTTCGGTGTCGCATCCCCTGCCAAGGTGCCGAGCTCCCCGGTGGGAGCATGAGCAGGGGTGGGCAATGCTGCCTGCAGCTTGCCTGGGCAGTAGGCAGCAGGCAAGGCAGCCGTGTGAGCCGGGCAGAGGGAGTACAGGCAGGGCACAGAGGCAGCTAGAGGAGAACTTTGAACTGGGAGCTACTAATAGTTAACACAGATGATTATTTCTAGCTGTGTCAAACAGACTGACCTAAGCCCCCGTGAGATTTGTGCTGACCAGACAGGGACAGTGGTTTACATAACCACCTCTATTATTTTTTTTTTTCTGCTACTTTTTTTTGCAGTTGTATAATGTTGTTTTGATAGCTGTATTCCCACTAAAACCGGGCCTGTCCCTCTTTCTCTCCCCCATGCGCCCAGCCTGCGCTGCCCTGCTGCACACACATCCGTGCCCTGCTTGTCGGGTGGCTGCGTGTGGGGATGGTGGGATGGCGCAGGGTGCGAGCGAGCACGAGAGGGAATAAATCAATTTGGGTGTGAACAGACATCTGCGATTTGTTATAAACAGACTGATGCATAAATGGTTTTCTGAAAAATACTGGTTGTGACGTGCGTCTCCTCCGGATCTGATCCCCTGTTAGGCAATTTACAGCAAACTATCTACAAGCAGTGGAGGAAAGAGCCAGGTTTTGCACTCTCTCCAGCATGTTCTCCCAATTTTTTAGGGGGTGAGGAGCAAACGTTTGCCAGTGTGGCCTCAGGGTTGTGTATGTGGCTGCACAGCGAGTGTTTAATCCTGTAGCTGAAGGCACTGCGCAGCTCCAGGGAGCTGATGCTGGCAGAACCGATCTCTTTCCTTTGGTCTGCTGGGTAGGGCTCTGCACTAGCAGTTTACTAAGGATGGGCGCATTAGGGGAGGAAAAACCCCTGCAAAGTCTCTGCTATTGCTTTCTCTCCGCTCTCCATCTTTTCCTTGTACAGAGTATCTGGATCCTCGCAGTCATTTCCATAATTATTGGTTTCATGTTAAGTAACCAAAAAATTATCTATCAAACGCACATGTGGAACTAATGGGGCTTATTTGAAAAGACCTGTCTTTGCATTTACAGCTGGTGCATTGCTCGGTCCATTTTAATGAGCTTCCACGGCATTGGCACGTGCTGGGGAGGGAGCTCACGTGTATGCCTGCCCCAGGCTGCCTGTGCCCCCCCGGGACCGTGGGGCTCTGGTTTCACCTCAGCACGCTGAAACACAAATGCATGGTCTGCAGGGGCAAGGATGGGAAAACTGCTGCAAGAACCTCCCTGGATGCACACTCCCTTGGAACGCTCCTTGCTGCAGACTGTCAAGTCTTTTTTTCTGATTTTTTTTCATTTTAGGAACCAGGGTGGAAAGCTTAGGAGACTAGATTTTCTTGGGGATCTCCGTAGTGGCTGGGTTTTATGACGGCTGGAAATACCGTGGCAGTTCCACTTCAAGAAGTAGGATGGCCTCTGGCTTCCTTAAGGAAAGAAAAAGATACGAAAGTTGAAGTTTTTTAGACTCCACAGTCTCAGGTTCAAGTGGAGGTTGGGTTGCAGAGGTGGCCAAGGTTATAGGGTACAGGGTGTGAGGACATCCAAGGCAGACTCCAGCTCCTGCTTGGCCTCAGCATTTGCAGAAACCTTGGCAAGAGATGCAGCAAATTAGGGGCATCTTGAACTTCAGTGGAGTCAGGACTTTGACATCAGCGTTGCCATAGGTAAGGTCACCCACCACAGAGTGTGTGAAGGTCAAGTTCACCCTAGGCTGTAAGAAAATGAAACACTCCTCCCAGCATTTGAGAGCAGCTTTTGCTCTCTGAAAAGGAGAGAAGGCTTCCGATGGCCTTCATTTTAGAGTTTTAGGGTCTGATTTTGAGAACGGGGCTTTGCATAGCCTGTAGGACCTGATGGGGTTTGTGGGTGAAAAACGAGGAAGGGAGGAAGAAGGACGGACTAGAGCTACCTTCAATTTTGGAGTACAGATAAACCGATACAACTAAAAGCTGTGTGACTGTTCTCACCCCAAGCGCCCCGCTTGTCCCATGCAGTGCTTTTTCTCAAGGGAAGAATCTGTGTTTTCATTCCTTAGTGTATAAACCATCTTCTTCTGGCCGTGCGGGACTGCAGCGTCCCTTTGGGCTGGTCGTGTTTTTTGTTCACAGGGTTTTCCCTGTGGAAGGGGGTGATCACTTGAGATGATTTTATGAAAGTGTTTGGAGGTGGATGTTTCTTCCACCCTCCCCAGCAAAGTGCAAACCCGCAGATTGTTCAGCCTTCAGTTTCTCATTGAAAATTAACTTTTTTTTTTTTTCCCCCCTCTGGGAAGCTCTGAAAATTAAAACCAGCAAAAATACATTTCTTGTGAGAAGGAAATATTTCCTGGCTGCCTCTAAGACACGGTGGGGCTCTGCGTGTGTGCCTGCACATTACCAAGTGTGAGTCTTCTGTGCTGTTCTCTCTGTGGGCATGTGTCATTTTGCCCAATGCAGGGCAAAAACTTCTGCTTTCCCCCCCTTTTTTTTCTTTCAGTGAGCTGCAGAATGCACACTGCCCTGATTTTGATGCTAAAGGAAGGGGAAAGGCAAGGCAACGGCAGCCCCTCAACACCTTTGCCCCCTCCTCCCTGGCAAACGCACCCTCGCGCACAGTCTGCAGGGTGGTTTTGGCTCGTTTGAAAGATGCGCAAAGGTTTGGTGACCATGGGGGTGTGTTTTTTCCTCTGTGCCTGCACTAAAGGCTCTTGGCACTGCAGATTCTTGTACCTGGAAGTGTTGACTCAGAGGAAAGCGGCTGCTGCAGAGCAGCTCAGGGGGAGCTGCTCCCTGCCAGCCCCAACCACGAGCCTTGCAGCAGATACGTGGGAGATCTGTTAAGATCTGCCTTGGAAACGTGAGCAAGCGTAAATCTAGGTGAGGGGGAGATGCTCCCCATGTCAGGCTCAGCAGAGTGGACAAGGGGCCGAGAAGCAGCTCAGGTCCTGCATCACTGCTGCCAAAACCCACGCTGTACGCAAGCCCCAAGCCCAGCTTTGCTCGTCTCCAGCTGTTGGCGGAGGAAAATGTGTGTTGCTTCATCGCTCTCAACTGGGGGTCTGGCCCTGAACGTATCTGGAGCGTAACGGCTGCAGAAGGCCCCGGGGGTGCTGGGGGGTGTTGGAGCAGCTCCCCAGGGCCCAGCCCAGACAACCCTGCTCCATCTTCAGCCTCTCTCCAGCTGGCTGGGGCGCTTGGCAGCTGTCATCGCCTCCTCTCGGTCCCTGGGCTGAGTTCCCTCCTGGTGCTGGTTAGGAGCAGGGAAAGGGTTTTGGGCCAGGGGGTAGGGAACGGGGCAGAACTGCGTCAGTCTTGCACGTGTCCTCACTGAGGAGCTGTATTCCTGAGCCCTACGTATTAATCTTGAAAGCCTTCACATTGCCAGCTTGATGCGGCTGTTAAGAAATAGATCTGGCTTCGTATCCGCGTGATCCTTTGGAAAGATGCAAATAAGGAGGGAACATTTGCATACTGAAGTGAGATCTGAGTGAGATTTATTCAGTATTATTGTTGTTGTTATCAGTAGCGGTGGTGTGCTTCTGCTAGTCTCTGGAAGGCAGGAAAGGTAAAAACAAAAGATCTCTTCCAGCCACCTTTTACCTGTAAAGAAAAGATTTGTGAAGCCTGAAGCCTCCCAGCCCATGGTGCCACCATTTACTCAAAATACAGAACGTGATCTCCAGCCATGAGAAATGGTATTTTAAAGGATTCAGAGGCTGCCTGTGTGCATCCCACAGCTGTCAAACACATGGAGCCCTGGGGACGTCCCCACCAGGAGAGAGGTCGTCTGTCTACAGCGACATGGGGACATATGGAAGCGTGTGTCGGCAGGCGAGGTACATCATGTGCCCTCAGGAGCTTAACGTGCCTCTGACAAGACGAAACCCCGTGGGAACTGCGGGCTGTCGATGGAGAGGAGTCAGTGAGCGCAGATCACTCATGGTGGTGGGGGAGGTGGGTCTGGCAGTGCTGCTGTCTGCTCAACCAGATACTTTTGCTGCCTGTACAGCAAACTCAGCATTACCTGTGGACAGATGCTGCGTGAATAAACCCTCAGCTGCAGAGGCTCAGACCCCTGCTGCGTTCTCCCCTCCCCTTGCTTGTGACCTCTTTGCATTTCTGAGCTTACATTTCTTTGTTTACATCCCTGTTCTCTGTCTCGTCTTCACGTCTTCAAAGGTAAATGCTCTAAATACGGTGTTTGTCAAGCAGCTTGCTTGTGTTTTCCATTATCAGTATTTTTCTTCCCCACGGGTTGCTGTAATCCCTTTATCCAGAAGGACTGAGCATTTGCTACTCCCCTGATCCCAGAGGGTCTCATGGGAAATGGCCAAGGGTAGACCCAAAGTGCATCTGGGGAGCTTGTCTGCCCAAAGAAGGCAGTCTATCAAGGATGGTGGGTTTGGGTGGCTGTTGAATTATTATGTCTAAATAGTTGTATTCCAAGAAGATCTTTTTTCCTGTGAGGGTCTTCCTGAACCACCTGTCCAGAGCTGCCTGCTGCCCATGGATGAAGACCTGCATCCATCACCTGCTCTCCCTGGTGTATCTCACTCACAGTTGGTTGAGTACAGGAGGCAGAGCCTGAGAGATGTTTCTTCTATTGAGGCTCAAGAGTCCTGTTTGAAAACGTACGTGTGTCCAGGGGCAAGGCACCTTGGTTGGAGCCCTTTTCCACGGATGAATGCTGTTTTTGTCATACTCTTCCATTCTGTCCTTGTCCCTGGAGGAGTACCACACCCAGCAGAGGGAAAACGTCTGAGGAGTGGGTGACTTATTCAGGTGTTAAAAGCTCCTTGGAAGACGCCCTAAGCCAGGTTCTCATGGGCCTCCGTGCTGGTTTTCCTGATGGTGTGGTGTAGATCGTGCTGCCTCTGCAAGGTCCTTCCCACTGCATTTATAGCAAGAGATGAAGCTTCTCTTTGACTACACTGTCACACTGGGACAGCTCTCTGTTTCCCCCACCTTCTGCCCTTTAGGTAGCAATGGTGTTCCTGACTTGAGCAAAACGATCTGAAAGGAGCGTGCACCTACCTGTTTTCGGACAACCGACCCACTTGACCGCTTCCGAGGACACAAGAGGGCGCTTCCACCTTACTTTTGGGGAGCATTTCCTCATTTGCAGGCATTTTTCTCTCCTTCACCCCATCAGCTGGAGAAGGTTGGGTAAAGGTCTTTAAAACAGGGAAATTGCCTCCACGTGTTTGCAAGGCATTCAGCTGGAGGCAGCTTCATCCTTGCAGAATTTTCAGAGCCTCCCATAGAGTAATTAATTACATTTATTTATACAAAATAGGGGGTTGTCTCCACTTCAGAATTTGATAGATTTTCAGAGGATATCTCAAAGGAGCTTGGTCCTCAGATATGCCATTTTGATCATTCACTGCGAGAAACACAGATTATGGCAAAATGGCATTGCTGAGATCCTCTCTGACTGTAACAGAATTGATGGTTCCAGGGAAAAATTGATTTAAAAATAGGAGCTGGGAGCCTGTGAAGGGAGAGGGGACAGATTTTGTACTCCCTGCCCCAGTGGGTGCAGCAGCTGGGGGGATGAAGCGTACACATCAAACATCTGGTCTCTCCACCACCAAGGAGGAGGCAGAACAGGTAAGAAAGCTGTCAGAGCTTGGGAAACTACCCCGTCTGCATCCATTTAATAAAGCTAATTTCTTTCCTAGCGTTCTTTTTGTGAGAAGGTTGTGGCCTGCTGTTGGCTGTACCCCAGCCATGCTCTGGAGATGGAGACCACAGGACCCCTGACCTCCAGGCTGACCTGCAGCGCACAGAAACATCGTGACACTGGCAGTAAAAGGTGCATTTTATTCACTGCTGAATCCAAGAGCTCCATAGCTGGTGTCTGAACAACAGCCTGGATGTCCAAGCTGTACTGCATAGGGCGTCTTGATATTGCCATGTTGGCTCACTCCTGGGACCTGGATAGTCTCCTGTGTTGGAGACGGCTTTCCTTCCTCCATCCCCTGTCAAGGGATGCTGTAAGACTGTTTCCAGACAGGCTGTCCCCAGAGAAGCACAGAGTTAAGGGACATCCCTATCATGGGAACATGTTTTGTCTTTCACTACAGCTATGAGAGCAGGGAGTACTGCAGCTGCACTTAATTACCTACTCATAAATAGAGCCCAATTAGCTAGCGCCCAGCTTTTCCTGTGTATCTTTATCCCATCACCTCTGTTTCAACACGGGGAAAACAGCTTTTCCTTCATGTGTTTGGGCAGGGATGCTTTTGCTACAGAGCTGGCAGAAAGGGGCAAAATGCTTATAGCAAGAGCAGGACTGACCTGGAGAAGGGCACAGAGCATGCTGCCAGCAACCTCTCTCCATACAACCTTCAGGAGAAAATCAAAGCTCTGGGGTATTTTTTCATCACCACAGCAGGGCTTTAGGATTTCCTAGGGCCGCATGGTCTCTAGGATATAGAGGTGGTGTTTTCTGTGAGTGCTGGGCCACATTGGATGGGTTAGTGCCTGTTTTTTGTTTGGTTTTAACTTTTTTTTTTTAGAAAGAGACTCTTGAATCGAGATGCTTTTAAGATGCCTGTCTTGCAGAAAATGCTGTATGGGAGGAAAGGTTATTTCCTGAAAATCAGACCAACTTTTCTGGTGTGTAAAGCTGTGTTCTGGAGCAGGATGCTCCCAAAACACTAGTTGCATGTGAAAAGATTTTAAAAAGCATTCTAGTTTCAAAGGAGAAACAAAATCCATTAGGACAAAGAAACCAAAGGTGCTTGGCACCTTTGAAAATCAGATGCCTCTGTTTAGGTCCTCAAATACAGAGACTGACAGAGAGACCTGGAGTTGGTGAGGGGGTTTGTAAGCAGCTCTACCAGGCTCTGAAACTGTGCGCTTACTTTTCAGCCAGCTACAACTGAATTAAACAGATCATTCTTCTCTGCTGTCTCATGCCAGGTCAAATCCAGATGTGCATCAGAAGAAAGAAATTTGGGGCAATCAGGATGAGGCTGTGTCTGCCTACTTCTCTCCATGTCTCAGCCCCCATCCTTAGCCCCAGCCCAAGCTTGGCAACCCCTGATCTCAGCCTGGTCCTTAGGCCTGGAGCATCCTCTTATAGGGCTGGAGGTGGGAGGCAGGAAGGAAAGCCAAGGTGCCTTTGAGCCCAGCTTGCTGCCTTGGTGCCTGATGGCCTCCTTCCTGCACCATTGCCTTGGGGGATTTTGTTCACAGAGCCATGGCCAAGGTAGTAGAAGTGCAGAGCAGGACATCTTGCGTCCTGGTAAGATCCTTTTTCGAGACCAGCAGGTCACAACCAAGCAGATTTTCGTCCTCAGCATGCACCCTGGCGTTGTTTTGGCCTGGTGTAGCATGACCCCAGGCAATGCTTGAGTCTGGTTTGGATGTGGCCACGTTGCTCTGGGTTTCACTGTATGGATGTATGCAATGTCTTCAGGACTACAGACTGACTTTTTATTAGCCAGAGGCCTCTCAGACTTGGGGTTTATACTTAAAACCATGCTTAGTTCTCCTTAATATGCATACAAGTGTCCTGCAAAACCTAAACCCTTCCATTGAACATCTGATCTTTTCTGAAAGAAAGTAGGACATCTAGGTGGAAGAAATACATGTGGTTAAGAACCTTATCATTAGACAAGCACTGTCTGGGCAACCTTTAAGATGGGTCATGCTCTTGTGCACGAGGTGGCACAGACACTGTTTTTTTAAAAATTCCAAAATGACAGTTATGTCTCCATCAGCAGAGAAATGTGGCAACATCTTCCTCTTTATAGCCCTACTGCTATCTGTTGGAAGCATCTTCCCCAGGTCTTGTCCCGTTTACCCTGAAGAACATGTCTGAACCATCCTTTCTTCTAAGCCTCCACAGTTTAAAACCTTGACTTCATACCGGGCAAGAAGATGATGGGGAATTTCATTAGGGGAACCTGCACCTATTTGTCTTAGTAAGCAGGACCAGTTTATTCTGGGTCCTTTGGGGGTCTACATGCTCCATTTTAGTTACTTCTCCAGGAACTGACCTTGTAGTGTTTTCTTACTGTTGTTTTCACATTTGCAAGTTGCCTTTTCCCACTGGGCTCCAAGCTTGCACGGGAAAACATCCAGACCAGATACCATAAACCCATGAGCAGCATTGCTTAATGTGATCCATTTTGCAATGTTTCCACCCGTATCTGTTTATCCCCCTTGCCGGCCTTTTCACAGCAGGGCGGAGGCATTTTGCTCTGCAGCTCTTGGCAGTTCCGACCTCTGCATTCACAGGGACATGCTGGCCAGGCTCGGCCGAGCACAGATGTGAGAATGTATTGCAGATATTCTCCACTTTTTCTTGACCATATAAGGGAACGTTGCCCTTCCTAATGCTGGGGAACAGGGGTAGTATGAGTAACTTGGAGGATTAAGAATGAAATCTGGAGCCTTTTCCCTCTCCTGGTCGCAGGCTCGTGGGCTGGGAAGGTTTGTTACCATCTGAAGGCTGGTGAAATGGGTTGGCTTCTTGCTGTTCAGCTCCCCAAGCTTGTTCTGGCAGTTTGTTGGCAGTTCTGAATGGGTCTGTGGATCCAGCCTGGATGGAGTCGTCCAAACCAGGGCTGGATAATACTGAGACAGCCTGCACGTAAAATCTGCAGTCACTCACTGCGTCCCCACTCTGTGGCTAAATAGGGCACTCAAGTCTGCAGGGCTGAAGTCCATCTGGCTCTTCACAGTCACTTAAGCAGTGTTTTCAAACAGCGGCTGCCAGGGCACCCTCCTCTGCTGCTTTGTATGCCAAGAAAGAGAAGACCACCCCTTGTCTGCAAGGGACATGAGTTCAATGTCTACTAACCATTCCCAGCTGCTGCTCTCAGCCAGGGAAGCCTCATGGATGTAGGGAAAATATGGGAAGGTGCTCCTGTAGTCCCACCTCTGCCCTGGGAATCTGTGGAAGAAGGAGTGGTGATCTGTTCAAGGGGGGAGAAGCTGGGAGGTGGTTTTAACACTGTCTTGGAAGTGAGTGAGGTGACCGTTCCCACAGAATGTGCAGAGCTGTTGGATTGATGGGAGTGGAATTAGTCAGGATGTTGGGATGACGCTCAGTAAAGGCCTCCAAGGTAGCCCATGACAATTGAGAAGCTCAGCTCTGAATTGCCTGTGCTCCTGGTGCGAGGCTCTCAGCAAGGTTAAGAGGCAGTGTGAAGCACCTGGATTCAAACTGCTATGGCCTACATTTGCCTCTGAGTTTGGCCACCGTGTCCATGCTGCCTGAGCTGGTAATATTGCCATTTTCTGGTTGAAGCTGGGCCACCCTCCTCTATTTGTATTTTCTGTCCCGTGTATTCCCCAGCCTTCTCTCCTTTGTCCTGTCAGCTCCTCCCTGCTGGGAGTTGAACCTCTTTCCAGATGCCTGGCTGCTCTCCCAGAAGCAGCACAGCACCATTGTAATGTGTAATTAGGTTGGAATTCTCCTCCAGCTCCATCTTTTATTTAAATTACACCAATTGTTGGCTATCCATGAGATTATAAACCCAAGCAGACCAGGGTCCTCACACTTTGCCCCTTCTTTCCCCAAGATATAGCCTTTTAGCATTTTGCCTGGCAATAGAGGAAAAATATGAATAATAATAATACCTAGAACTGAAGGAGGACGTATCTTGGAAAGGCAGAGTAGTGCAACATTCATCTTGTGAATGGGATGGGGCAAAAGAAGTGTTGGGTGAGTTTACCAAGGCTACCTGGCACAGTAACAGCAGAGAGGTAAAAAAGCAGCGTTTCCAAGGCAGGTCCTAATCCTCCTTCCAGTGGCCAGCACTAAAATAGCTCCAACATATGATCAGGGACGCATCTTTCATAAACAGTTATTAGAAACAGACTGCAGCCAGACATCGAAATAATACTGAACACAGTACAGTAGTGCCAACCTGGATCTTCTCTTTAGTGGATAAAATCCAAAGAAAGCACAGAAGCATTTTCAGAAGCCCAGCTTGGACAAATCCTACTGAATGGACACTTTAGAGATGGCCATCTCTGATAACCTCTTCCACCAGCTGGGAACTGGAGGGAGCTGTGTCTTGAAGGCTGGTTACTGCAGTCAACCCTTCTGAAGGCAGCAACTGTTCAACTTCATTAGGGGATTTGACCTAATGTAGGATAGACAGATCCCACCAAAGAGCCCAGAACACTTTTAATGCCCAGAAGAAAAGACCACCATCCCTCTTTGGTACCCAGTCTTCGTGAATTTACTGTTACATGCCAATCTCTCTGCCATTGAAAGGGCTTGGGGCTGTATCTGCAGTGGGATAGCTCCATGTACTCCAGCTGCTGATGTGACCCTGGGCAGGCAAAAATACCATGGAGATAGTGACTGCTTTTGTCAGGTGTTGAAGGGTAAGAGGGCTATCTAGGAATTTCCCACTTTGGCTGCAGACTTCAAATGTATATATAAACGCATGGGAAAAAATACAGATACAGGTAAAGTAAAATTGCCAGGTCTCCCTTGTTCCCATTTCCCTTGGGTTGGTCCTCTCTGCATTAAACCAAAACTAAAACCCCCGAAACATTGGACTGGGTGGTTTGAACACCATCAGAGCAGCTCTCTGACTGTCTGACATCGTTAGACTCCATCACGCTCCTTGTCAGTGTCGATCTAATCCATACGGGCGGGGAAGGCAAGTTACGGTGAAGATAAAGCCAAAGTGCTAAAGGGTAACAGCCGCACGGCTTTTTTTTCCTGTGTAGCAGTTTCTGTAGCGGTGACAGCTTTTGGATTGCAGGTCCAACTCAATGTCTGTCAAAAGGATGTAATTCTCCAGTGTCGCCTGCTATGAAGCACAGCTGACATCCTCCTGCGTGCCTCAGCTGATCCCTGTTTTAGATGTTCAAGCATCTCAGCTCCCCGAGCAGACCCTGGTGTTCACCAGGGAGGTGGCTGTCACACCAGTGGGGACTATTCAAAGACTCGAGGTGCTGTAACCCCTGTTTGGTGCCTGCTAACGATTTCACCTCTGTGTCCCCTCTGCCAAGGATGCAAGTCTGTTATGCTCCCAGTTGTACAGCTCTTACTGTGGCTGCAGCAGGAACTATTTTTGGCTCCAGTGTTAGTCTATCTGCAGAAGTATGTGTAAAAGTGGCAGCACTCAGATGAGCTTAGAAAATAAAGAGCATCAGTGGGGTAGCTCTCGAAACCACCTCCACTGTTTTAGGATCATGCACAAGAAAGCCCAGATCTTCATCCTGATGAGGTTTGCAATCTGTATCAAATCTCAGAAAGCCTGAATTATTAGGAAATGACACCCTTCCCCTAGCTTAACTTACGTGCTGTCACTGTTGATCGGTACCTTAAGTAGGGAAGGGCATAGCGAGAGTGGAAGACTAAGGGATGGAAGTGCAGTTCTGCACAAAGTTTGTCCTGATCTGGGAAAGGAGAGGAAGAAGAGATCTGAGGAGGCTTACTGTAGCTCCTAGATACTACCTAGCACTCAAATAGTGACTTCCATGCTCTTCAAAAGGTCCCTTATCTGGGTATCACACAATGCAGCCTAGCTCTCTGCTCCAGCAAACAGAACCTAAAATAAGACCTCATCAAAACGTCATCAAACAGAATCTATTGGGGTTAATTGTCAAGGACGCAGAAACCTTGTGCAGCAAATGCACTCGCTGTTCCCTTCATCGCTGTGTGCTTCGACTGCTCTAACAACGAAACCCTCTGTGTGGGCAGCTGAGACTTTCTCCAACACATCCCCACGCAGGTGGCTGCACGGTCAGAAGGACGTGTGCCATGTTGGGTGATGCATCTATAGGTGAATTTAAACACAGCCTGCAAACAGAACCAAAAATAGGACCTGATCCAAATGTCATCTTACCCTAGGTATTTCTTCGTCTCTGGATTTTTTTTTTGCTTTCTTTGAGAAGAGTCTCACTGAAATGAGTGGGATTGTCTTGCATAGTGTTTATCAGTCTTTTGCTACGTGCAGGCTGTCTCTAGAGTGTCACCACAACACAAAAACTCAGAGTGGTGTGTAGCTGCATTGTATATCACAGAGATCTTCTCCTGATCTGTGGCTGGGCCTTGCAGGAGGGTAGGTGTGGGTGGAAAGACCTCAGCTGTAATGCACATTTCTCTCCCTTGGTTCAGACCAGACTGGATCAAACCACCTGCTTGAGCTATGCATTCTCCACCGCCAGTCACAAAATTACGCGAGGTCTTTTCCAAGCAGAAATGAGTTTTAAACAAACTTTTTTTTTTTTTAGTTAGAAGCAACTGTTTTTGAATAAGTTCCTGTCTTTCATAAAACACATCTCCTGAGCCCTGAAGTCTTGAGCTGAAAAATGGACTCACCTCTCTGGAATCTTCCTTCCAAGTCTTTGAGACAATTCTGCCTTGGATCTGATAGGAACAACGTAGGCATGTTGGTGACATGACCAGGTCAGGGACATGGTACTGTACCTCGGTGAGAACAGGCTGCTAGTGGGACCTCTCTGTCCAGGCGTACCAGGTACTGATGTCCCCCAGGTGGAGGATTAAGGGTCAGTTCTGTGTGGCACATGAAGCTGGAGGGGAAAACTGACCATAATGCGGCATTGCAAAAGCAGGTCTACCTATGACAAAACTCACTTATTCGAAGTCACACATTTGGTGCACAGGTCTGAACAGGTCCTGTGTCCTGACATCTGATGTAGATGTCACGGTCCCTGTATCTGGACAGGTCTAGACCTGTGGTAGCTTCTGGTGGGTTGTATTTTGCTCTTTCCTGCACTCTGTGGGCCGAGATGTCCAACCAGGCTATGTGCCGTGAGCAATGGACTCTGTGAAGTATTGTTTCCTTTCACCAGTGAGAATCACCAGTGTGTCCTGCTCAGTACACAGCTGATAAAATCTCGAAAGCAAGAACCTTTGCCAAAATCCCAACAATTCCCATAGAAATCTTCTACTAAAACCACAATTTATATTTTATTTAAAAAATTTCAAGGTAGGAAACAAACAAACAAAGCAAACTGAACCCTAGATCTACTCCAGTTGAGTGGATTTAGGCACCTGTATTTTATTTTTGAGACACTATAAGTGGTTTTGGACTTGAGATGCAATTCTTCAGTTCTGAGAAGTGGCTCATGACAACCTCAGTTCCTACCTCCCAAGTAATTCTTAGGACTGATGCTCAGCATGCAAGCTATGTTAAAGATGTACCACATCTCTTGAAATTCCTGGTATCTCCAGGAAACCAAAGAGAAATGGGAAGCCCTGCCCTGATTATTTTTTCCAAGCCATATCTGGTACTATTTTGTCTGTTACAACTCCTGCTGCAACATTTATGCTCATGTCACAAATAAGGACAAGTATTTATTACAGAGTGGCTGTACATTCTGATTTGGCTGGAGATTGTCCCAGGAGGTGAAGGACATTCCCACCGTCCTGAAAATAACCCTTGGGGTGCTTGGTTTTAATCAGGACATGAGTTTTCTCCTGTATGCTGATCCTCTTGAGCTCACCCCTGGGAACCAGCCCATCCTGGGGGACAGGGAAGTGACAGCGCTCAGCGTTGGTGTTGGCTCTGGTTCTAGGGCACGTAATCTGATAAGGTGAGTGCCCTATGTCCTGACATCTGACGTAGATGTCACAGTCCCTGTATCTCCACTTTTTTAACACTCACTGTAATTTGTTATACACCCTCCTAGAGAGATTAAACCATTTTGAGGTCTCCATTGCAATTGGCACTGCCTGTAGGCTCTGCTCTGGAGAAATCACCCTAGGCAGATGAGGCAATTACCTATTTCTTTTTTACCTACATGGACTGGGAGGTGGAGAAGAGCAAAGTGCCCAAGGTGGGACTAAAACTGACGCCTCTGTGCTTGATAGCTTAATAACAAAGTCAGCTCTCCTTAGCTGGAGGTAACTGGAAAAGAAAACCTACCTGCGCTGCTTCTGCTGAGACTGGTGTAGGGTTTGGGCTGGGTCCGTCCTCACACATACCTGCTGAAGCGGCAGATGTCCTAAAGCCCTGACAACCACAGCAGAGCTCAGTCTGCTTGCAGCCACGGAGAATCCATCGCCTTGCATTGGGGATTTTGCTGCCATTCATCAACTGATATCTCAGCTGTGACTACTTGTCAGAGAAATTTTACTGTGGATGCTTTATCCCCTTACGACTTCCACTGGACACCTTGATTTACAGCTTCCAGCTCTCAGCCCAGATGGAGCAGCGCAGGGATGGTATCGGGTGATGCAGCCTGTGCAGGCTGGGGAAACGCTGCTGTGTCACCAGTAATGGGCAGGCAACAAGAACCGTCTGCTCCCCTTTTTCCCTGTGACCTGAGGAAAGAGGGCTAGCTCTGGGGACCCGCTCTCTGCCTGAACATCACCCAGCATGCACCCTACTGCCCACTGATGTCCTGTGCAGCAATTTTACCTCCTGGGCTCTGGAAAAAGGCTCTAGCTCTCTTTGCTGACCCACATTCCCTGTTTCGCTGTCTTTATCTCACTCTGCCCTTCAGCAGAGAAGGGGAGGGAGGGAGTGCACGACCCCGTCTCTGCCTCCTATGGAGGCTGCTTGGCGGGGCTCGGGCTGCAAGCGCAGTGGATGAGACATCCCATCTCTGAAGTGGCTTTCCCCTCAGGAGGCAGAGGCTGCGTTGATGTGGGCTCTGGCATGCCCGCACATCCGTGCGCCGGAGCGATGGGCTGGGGAGCGCAGCCCCGTCACGGGCAGCAGAAACCTCTCTCCGTGGCGTTGCATCTCCACAAGCCTGATCCAGCTCCCTCCCCTATGGCTCTGGCACAGTCAGTCCCACACATGTGTCCCCTGTCACGTTTCCCGGTGGATGTTGGCTTACACAAGTGCTAGAGCAGGCTGCGGGCATCTGGCTGGCCAGGGCAGGGACGGAGGAGGACACCACCTAAATTCATGGTGCTCTGGGGCAGGTGAGGAGAAGCTGATGTTCAGCAAAAGGGTGGTAAGTATTAACCTCTCACCTGCCAGTACCCGAGGCACTAAGTGCTAGCTGTTCAATAGGCATTTCTAAAACCAGGAGGCAGATTCCCTGCTCCCGATGGAGGCATGGGTCAAGCCCTTGTCAGCACCTCTGGGCACAGCCTGGCTCTGCACGGCTTGCTGCAAGCCAAAACCAGTCACAAGCCACATTAACCCTGCAGAGAGGCAGGACAGACTAATTCAGCCCCCAGGATGCCTGGTTGGGTAACGGCAGTGTGCTGGCTGCATTCACACAGACCTGCTCAGCCCACAGCACGGGCTGCATTTGCTGTGAGCTGCTGCCATGGTGGACCTCAGCCTGCAGGAGCTAGGTTCTGCTGGATCTGCATATCACTCCTGAAGGAGCTCTTGAAGACCTTTTAAGATAAGGGCTAAGTCAGAGAGCAGCTGTGTAGGAGCTAACATGAAAGATCAGATTGTATTGGTAATCAGTAAACACTACATCAGATATTCAGGATGTGGAGAGCAGGGGATTGATCTTTATTAAAAACTCCTATTCCTTTATTTCCTTACCCAGGATAGCGTTTACACATCTCAGTGCAGGGCGTGAGGAGGTTTCTACTGGTATGTGTTTGGGCAATCTCATTATTCACGAATGACAGAGCGAGGCAAAGGGAGTGAGTTATGTTGGCCTTTGCAGACAAGTGGCAATAAAATAAGTTTATGGTACCGCCTCCTGCACCATCACATATTTATGTCCCGTATTTATCTTGCTTTGTTAGTTGTTTGTACTTGCTTGTCTTGCAAGGCCGTCCTGCAAGATCCTCCATTCCCCCAGACTAGCGAAGAGCTGGATTCTGATATCGCAGCTCACGCTGGGCAGCAGTGCCTCCACTCCAGCTCCCTGGAGACACTCAGGCTAAAGTTCTTTTTGGCATCAGTGAGGGCCAACCCAACCTATATGTTGGCTTTCTCCAGGTTCAAGCCAAGTGTCTCTGCAGGCCCTCGATGGCGTTGAGTCCAACCTCTCTCAGCGGTCTGGGACAGGACCTGCTCAGCAGACTGCTGAGAACTTGAACCCAAGTGGTGCATCCCATACGTACCTGCTCTGGTAAGCAAGGGACTTGCTCCTTGATTCAAGCTTGCATGTCTGAGAGGTCCACTGTTCCCCCCATCACAGTTGCAGTGACACAATTTCACTTTTCACATAGGACAAGAGGGTAAGTGTTGGCAGGTGGCAGTTTTATGAGCACCACTGTCTCCAGTTTCCCTGTGGATTAATATCTCCTGATTGATTTTTTTTTTAATTGCCTGTATTAAGAGCTCTCATTTTCCTTGAATAAAACCCTCACTTCTTCTCACACTCCTCAGGCTTGCCAGAAACCATGTTTCACTGTAGAAATCAACCCCTCTGGATTGCAAAATTATTAAGGACAAATTGATTCCAGGAAATTAATTTGCCTTTGTTCATGCACTGTAGCTGTCTATGAGGGATCCTCCCCTGCATCTGGCTAACAGGTTCAAAAGTTACTCAGTACAAGAATGTATGTAGACAGGTTTGCATGAGTGAAAATTTCTTGGTGGGACTGGAGAACAACATTTTGATATTTGGGATAAGAAAGTGTTTTATTTCTCTTCTTCCAGGATGTCCTCTTGAGATCTGTGCTGCCATCTCTCTCTCTTGCTCCCTCTCTAGGAAAAGGGTAGTAGCATTTTAGAGATGGGGGTCTTACTGTGACTGTTAATCTCACTGCAGGCCCGCAGAAAGCAAGAGGAAGAGTGGGAATTTGTTCTGTCCTGGAAAAGAAAGGAGAAGGTTTGGGGTGAGCAGGAAAGATTGCTCATGCAGGAGGACCAGAAGCCTTTTCACGCTGGGAAGAATTGCATACAACACCACTTGTGTTGCAACTTGCAGACTGGACAAACACGTGTTTCATAGAACCATAGAATGGTTTGGGTTGGAAGGAACCACAAGGATCATCTAGTTCCAACCCCCCTGCCATGGGCAGGGAGACCCTACCCTGAGGTTGCCCAAAGCCTCATCCAACCTGGCTTTGAACGCTTCCAGGGATGGGGCAGCCACAGCTTCTCTGGGCACCCTGTGCCAGGGCCTCACCACCCTCACAGTAAAGAATTTCTTCCTAATGTCCAATCATGTATTGGACATCTATGTTTGCATATCATAATGTTCCTGTGGCCAAGGACAGTTGGCTTCCTTGGTATCTGACAACACCAGAGTTTCTGCATCCCACGGAAGGTGCATCTCATGTCAAAGTGAGATGGAAGGGGATCAAGTCCTGACTGGAGAGGACCTGATTCTGTCATCTTTAAAGCCAACAATGAGATTTAGCCTGCATCCCCAGGCAGAGGTCAAATGCATGGTTTTTCTTCTAGATCCCAACTCTGCTTTTCCCCCATTTTTCTGTTCCTCAGCCAGCCCATGGTGTGCAGCCACAATACAAAGGCATGATGGCGTAGCCCTTTGTAGCAGCTGACAGTAGCACACAGTCCCCCTTCTGTCCCCAGGGGCTGCTCTGCAGCGTGATCCTTCCGTTGTGCTCCAGCCCTGTCTGGGGGGCAGTGATTTGGCTTTGCACATATGAGTTACCTGTGGAAGGACAGACATCTCTAAGACCCAAAGTAGAGGACAGTAAATTATGATAAACAGAGCTTTCTATTTCACTTCATGAGGATGTAGTGATAACTCCTCTCCAGGTGGTCTCTGCTCCCCTTTTCTGAATTATTGGCATATATTCCCTTTCGCTGCCGGCTTCAACGGCTGCTGCTAACTGAGCCAGTGCCCATCTTTCAGCCCTGAATAATCAAATGACTGGCACAGCTAACAGAAGGACAGCCTCCCTCTAAGACACAACGGTCCTGATGCCCAAACACTTTCAAACACAGTGAGGTTGAAAGGAGAGAGCCAGGTGGGCAAAATGCCCTCGCGGTGCACTGTGATTTTAAACACATGATAGCGAAGGTGAACAGCATTTCTGCTGCAACGTTAATCCTATGTGACTGCCTGTTTCAGCCTTGCATGCTCACTGTGGCTCTGCTCTGCCTTATCCACCTGCCTCCCCTTTCCAACCCTCTACTCCAGCAGCCAGGAGCAGGAGAGGCTGCAAGAGAGCCACATTTGTCCTTTTCATGGTGGTGATAAGGTGATAAGCTGAATAAAATAGTGGAGTCCCCGTTCCTTCACCTCCTATGAAGAAGGAAATCCCATCCCACCAGTGAGTACAAGTCCCTGGAGAACAGGGGTTTAGCAGCATTCAAGATAGAGGATGCCTCCTTCCATTACACCAACCCATCCTAACCCCAAAGTCCTGATAATGCCTTCCAAAATGTTGAGTGATAGGCAGACAACTGGAAATATTGTGGTATTTCCTTGGTGTTGGTCCTGTGGAAGATTTAAAGGGTGTCACTAGATGCTGTGACACAATCTCCATCTTCCCTTCATGCCATGTCTCACACTTTGCACTCACATCAGCTGCCTTCAGCAAATTCTGCGCTGAAAGACATCGCAGATGCACTCAGCAGGACTCGCCTGTGCGCAGCAAGCGTTTATGTGTCTGCAGGATCCAAGCTAACACCTTTTCTACGGACTGCTCGGAGCACGAAAGGCAGCGGTCGCACGTAGGGAGCCTACCTGGAGCTCTGGAAAATTTTAGCGTAAAAATGAAACGCGCTGATTTGGGGAGGGAGAAAGAAACACAAAAGGTCTTAAGATCTCACTGATTTCTCCTGAGACCCTTTTCTGTACACAAAGTGTTTCCTGCTCTGTTCTTGGAAGCATTACCCTTGGCTGGGCCTGGCCTTTAAAACATTACCAGCTGTATGCAAAATAGAGTGCGAAGTGCCAAAAAGCCCTGCAGGCTATTTGCGTTTGGCTGAAGCTTGCTGCGTTGGCCAAGCTACAGAGATACTCTGTTCATCGGCCTTGCAAGGAAAGCAGCTACTTCAAGCTGTTTGGTCCTGTTTATACACAGAGTTACCATGGAAGTCCCCATGCCTTGCAGCTTTACACACTCACGTATCCAGGGTATGTTCTTCTGGGACCCGATCTGTCTCCCCTCTCCCCTCTCATCTGGTGGGTTATTGGTAGGAAATCCTGCGTTGAGGTTCTTCAGTAGATGTTGGGTGCAAACTGATCTACGTCTGTGGTGAAGGGCTGTTTTGTGCTGCATGGATCCTCTCTCAATATGAGCAAAAGCAGGTGGAGCAATGGGATACCTGCTGGGTTGGTGAGGACATTTTTCCCAGGGTGAATTTGGGGAGAGCAATACGAAGCGAGTGGCAAATCCTGCAATGGCATGCATAAGAGTAACTGCTTTTTAGGGGACTTTAGGGAAAAGGTAACAACCTTCACAACATTTCTGGTTAAGAGCAGTATGTTTGTGTCCTTGAGCTACCAGCCCAACTAATAAGGATGTGGATTTCTTGCTGTGTCTTTCTTCTATTCTTTTTTAATTTACCTGTTGTATTAAGAAGACTTCTGATAGCTGAAGACTTGTCATTAATCAGCTCTTGCAAACATGTCATAGGCAGACTGATTCATGGGCATGGCATAGCTGGATGCAAGGGTGTAGCTGGAGGCACCTCTTCTCCTGGCTGCCTCCAGGTTTCCAGCTTAGGGCATTTTACATCTCTGCCGTGGAAACGCGTGCTGGGGCAGACTAACACATTGCTTCCTTAGCCTTGTACCAAGGCCCAGGATCATCTCATGTGCTTGATGGGGTGGTCTGAACATGGCCTTCTGTACTGCAAGAAACTGTGTCCTCAGTAGTGTTCAGGGGGACCACTCTGCTGAAGGGCGAGGAGATGAGTGAACTTCTACAGCTGATGATGAAACACTCCTCCCTGTGTCTGAGATCTGATCTCAGAGCCTGAGTGAGGTTGGTAGGGACTTTTTTCACCCATTTTAGCAGAGCAAGGGCTTGATACTGAGAGGTGCTGCAGTTATGATCAGGTAGAGGGGCAGCAAAGCTAAGCCCTACAGGCTAGCCAAAGGTCTCCAAGCCCAGTTGGCTGGGGTGGAGCCTGGACAATGCAGCTACACCTGTGAAATAAAGGTTCTCCTGCTGCTTTGGCTATCGAAAATCCTTACTCAGGAGTAGAAATGCTTGGGAAGCAAAACAGCAATGTGTCTGCTGTCTGTGCACTTGCTCTCTACCAAGGAGGGAGTCAGCCAAGCCTGGAGTTCATTCTCTCTTGGCCAATAGTTAATAATAACCCTACAACAGCTTCTTTTTTTTTTTTTTTTTGTTGCAAATTAAGGGTGGATGAATGGCCTGGATAAAATTAGAAATCTCTTCCTGAAAGGCTAAGCTGAGTTTACAGAGTTATAGCTCCACGGATGTCCTGTCGCTGCTGGGGAATCCCAGCTGCTCTCTGAAGGGTGAACGGGTGATAATAAAATGCATGTGTGTTGATCTGAGTTAGAGGTTCACACCGACAGTTCACAGTTCAACAGCAACTTTAAGGAGGTTGGTGGGGAGATTCCTGATTTCACCTTCCTTTGCTGCCAAGACAGACAGCTCAACTCTCCTTTGCCGTAGCAGGCAAGGCCCCCATGGGGTGTTGAGGGGTATGGGCTGATGGGAGGTTGTCTGGGCTTATATGATGGATGTGCATTGACTGGGTCAGATCATGGAATTGTAGAATCATAGAATCACAGAATATCCCAAGTTGGAAGGAACCCATAAGGATCATCGAGTCCAACTCCTGGCTCCACACAGGACCAGCCCCATCAGAACAGATGACTGAGAGCATTGTCCAGATGCTGCTTGAACTCAGACAAGCTCGGGGCAGTGACCACTGCCCTGGGGAGCCTGTGCCAGGGCCCCAGCACCCTCTGGGGGAAGAACCTTCTCCCGATCTCCACCCTAACCCTCCCCTGGGGCAGCTCCATGCCGTTCCCTGGGGTTCTGTCGCTGGGCCCCAGAGGGAGGAGATCAGCGCCTGCCCCTTGGCTCCCCCTCGGGAGGAAGCTGTAGGCCGCCATGAGCTCTGCCCTCAGTCTGCTCTTCTCCAGGCTGAACAAGCCCAGGGCCTTCAGCCTCTCCTCACACGCCTTCCCCTCTAGACCCTTCACCATGTTGGTTGCCCTCCTCTGGACACTCTCCAACAGTTTTGTGTCCTTTTTGTACTGTGGTGCCCAAAACTGCACCCAGTACTCGAGGTGAGGCCGCCCCAGTGCAGGGCAGAGTGGGAATCACAGAAGAGGAAAGGAGCACAGCCCCAGGAAGGACTTCTAGTGAGCTCCTTTGAACATAATACCTAGGTACCTGCTGGATAGCACACTTTCTAGATGCAGATAGCCTGGCAGCTATTTGCTGGAAAGGCTGTCCCTCAGACGGCGCACTTCTTCAGCAAATTTGCTGATGATACAAAACCGTGAGGCGACCTGAGGCCCTGAGGACCTGAGGTCCCTTCCAACCCCTACCATTCTGTGATTCTACAGTTCTATGATTTGGATTTTGCTGGCATCTAAAATGATCCGCCGAGGTCAGTACAGATGATGCACACCAACTCAGTATTAAGCGCAGCACTTTATGCATAGTGTTAACATTTATATCCCTTTTAGAAAGGCTGGAGAAAGCACAGGTTACCTTCATAATGAGGTATTAAAAAAGAAATCCCCAAACAAAACAATATGTGTTTGATAGCCTAGAAGATCTGTCTGTTGCTTTTAAAAGTCATTCTGGGCCCTTATATAACAGTGTAATTAGTTGATACTATAAACTTATTATGTACCTGCTGGAACACAACAGCTCCTTTGAAGCAATTCGGATCTATCGTGCAATTATATAATTAGGCCACATGCCATACGCGGGAGATTGAGCGAAGGGGGAAAGCTTTCCATTTCAAGGTGACCAAGAGCCTTGGAGGCTATGGGCACTTTCTGCTGCCCTGCAATTTAGAAAATACAGACCTCTTAAATATATCACTCTTTCTTGGCCGAGTTAAGCACCCCAGAAATCTCCAAGGGGGTCTGCAATATACTGACAATGGAGAGATTTCCTTGGACAGCGTGGACCTGCTCTGCATACTGTCTGCTCCAGCAGCAATGGAAGGGAAGCCGAAGTCAAATAACTGGTTAAGTGCCTTAAATAATCTGATTGCATCAGGTTCAGGCTTTTTTTTTGCGGGCACTCCAGAAATATTACAGCTGGATTTTCCCTTCCCTCTTATAACAGCTTTTAAGTGTCTTCCTCTTTGGGTGGAACATGAGACAAGGGCTGGTTGTAGCACCTCAGCATCTAGAGTGTCAAGTGTCACTTCAGTGCTGTTCGATATGCCAATTGCTTGCTGGCATGTGCAGTATGCTGGCTCGTGAAGAAGGATGGCTGGGATGAAAGCAAGTTTGGTGGGCTGTAGCTGTGGTGAAACACCAGAAAAGAGTCAGCTGGTTCTCTGTCTTGGTGGTGAATCTTGACAATTACTCAAAATATGGCAAGGACCTCCAGAGCTCAGAGCCTGAGCCTGCACACCCTAGGTTTGGGGTGGGATGTCTAGATTTAGTCACTTATAATGTAGGTACGAGCTTTGCTTTGGAGTTGCTCCTCAGCAACCTTTACGTGGAGGTCTGGCCCAGAGTGTGACTCTTCTCATCTAAAATAGACACCAAAGCAGAGTAAGTGAGATCCATTCTGCCGGAACCTGTTTCCCCCATTGTCTCTAGTGGGAGTCCAATGTGAAGCATTCAGAGAGACATCCTCATGGCCGATCTCTTTAATTAGGTCAAACCTATCCTGCCTTTTTTTCCTACTCATCAGTTGTAGGACACACAGCTTTGACGTGAATTTCTCATTAAAACATAAACAGAACAGTGCTTCAGCTATTGCCTTTGTGAAGGACAAACTCGTCCTCATCTCCAGAGCGATCTGGCCTTGGGGAATGATTGTGGTTTCTAGCTGAGATCTACACCAAGCCGGTACACCTCTGGATACATTAGGCCTGGTTTTAAGCATATAGAGATTTTAAGCAGGGAAAGGGTCTTGGTTCAGGTGCAAAGGGGCAGTGTTTGTAGCTCTGAGACATTTAATTTGATGCTGCTAGATTTGTAGGACTTGTCATTGATTGGAACATACCTGCTCCTGAAGCAGGGGACCCAACGGAGGTAAGACACAATATGTCTTTGTGGAAGGATTTTGAGGACGTACTGTGACAGAGCCTAGGACTCCCTGGAAACCAAACGCTTGCCCTCACTCCCTGTGTTTGAGGCCTGGTCCAAACTCTAAATCAAAGGCATCGTTTCACTTAATATCAGTAGTCTGGTGGGATGAGTCCTCTGTCTTGATGAGAGCTGCCAGCTCAATCATTATTCATCACATGGCACAGAAATGTCATATTTTAATGATTGGGCTTCCCTTTGGAGACTGTGCTGGAGTGGCTCCTTTTCTGAGCGTCTCCAAAGACATGCTCCAAAGGGGGCTCGCTGGTGGCGTAAGTCCTTATTTCGTCATTACCTGGGCATTAGGGGAAGCAGGTCACTTTTCGCACAGCATTTTTAAGAATGTATTTGCCTATAGCTGCTGTGGGTTAGATTGTGGTGCTGGTATAAATCCTGAATAAGTTTATTGAAGATCACACATTAAAGCATGCTATTTGTGAAGCCTAACTCTTCTGAACACAGAGTACAAAAGGACCATTGCTACGGTCTTGCAAAATAACAAACAAATACAAAAATTCATCTGGGAGCATTAAGGATTCCAAGATTAATTTTTCGCTATGAAAAGCTACATTTTTTTCCTTGTGCTTGAGCACAATATTTTCTGTTAAGAAAAAACCGTACAAATTACTCACGTAAAGAAATCTGACCTGCCTAACAGACTGGAACATGACGTGACATCCGTATACATGCACACCTACATATGTATACACATGGAGTCCCAATAAAGATGTTAGTTGGGAGACGATACAGCTGGTCGGTTTTTTTTGGGTTTTGGGTTTTTTTTTCCCAGCTTGACTTGTGCTCAGCCAGATTTACCTCATTATCTCCTGCTGAATTGCTATGGCAAGAGGACCTTGAAGATGAAGTCAAGCATGATGTTTAACTATATCCGTTTTGGCAGTCTTATAGGGGCCTTTTTAGTGTTTTTCTTAGAGCTGTTACTAGGTTTTCTTCTGCCTCAGCAAGCAGAGTCCTGCAATGGAGTAAGGGAGTTTGCAAACTGGTTAACCTGGGGTACACAGAAGAAATGGAAAGCACAAATTTTCCATGTACCTGACTCTCTGCCTGCTGCAGAAAATCTGGCCCAGCACTAAGTAGTGCCTGCAACATGCAGAGCATCTGCGAGCTACCTGAGGTCCGTGCTGCAGGACATCCCTATAACCAGACACAGGCTGAAGCTACCAGAGGTCTAAAAGTGCTGAAATCTCACTCTGAGCCCACACGGGAAGGGAAAGTAAGTGTTAAAAAGGGTTTAAAAAGGTGAATACTGACAGTGGTAAAAAAAATGACAAGTTTGGGGGTTTCCCCACTCCTTTCAAATCCCCAAATGATGTCATGGCCGCGCATTTCTGCAGCGGACAGGTGACCCAGTGTGCGCGAGTGCGTTTGTGCACTCAAGGGTTGGTGCAATCTGTTTGACAAGGCACCATCCACTCTGACGTTTCCATACCAGTGATGCTTCCTGTGAGTGCAAAACCAAGGCAAGACCCGCTCCCTGCTGCCCGCAGCTCACAGCAGGCTCCGCAGGGTGTTCTACCTGTGGGGTGGGTCTCTCCCCTGTGTGCGTCCCCTGAGCTTTGGGAGTCAACCGCAGCCTCCCCCTTTGTGGGAAACATGTAAAAGGCACAGATAGGTTTTTCCTCCACCCTGCTGCCTGCTTTCATGAGGAGCATAGGGCTGTCACTGTGCTTGAGACCTCTTTTTTTGGGACATGAAGGAGCTGGAGAAAGGGTGTTTTCATGTGGGTATTGCTGCAAGTGTCCCATTTCCATGGGAAGCTGCCTAAAAGGGCAGGGTTTGTCTTTTTTTTAAAGAAAAACTTCCTGCTCTTAGCCCAGAGCCTGGACCTCTGCAAACTGAGGGGCAGAGTCCCTCTGCGATGTGCGTGATGCCTTCGTGCTCTCCGGTGCCACCCAGGTGTTTGGATACGGTCCTCGGGAAGGGATTTTTCCCTCTGCGAAGGGGATCCTTAGCTTCCCACTGCTTTTCTTCCTGCTCTGTTACCTTGATCAGCTGAGCCGGTGTTAAGACAAAGTTTGACCGGGGTGCCCCACTCAGCCGTGCTCCTCCCATGGCAGGGGCGGCCATCAGCTCTGCAGGGTCTGGCTGGGACCCAGCCAGAGGATCAGAGAGCAGCCGTGGGCTCCCTCGGGACCCACCGCGCTGCTGTGCCAAGCAAATCTCAGCTCAGCAGAGAAACTGGCCTGCAACATGGGCTTCACAGTGCTCGTGCCAGCTGAAACCCAGCCATTAAGCTGCTTGCTTCTTGTTTGCCCAACGGCCCCCGCAAAGCTGGAGGATGCCATTAGAAAAGCTGAAAAATTGCAATGCTTCATCTTCTACCCACTTCTGCTGTCAGGCTCTAACTTGAGGCCTTAGTATCCAAGGACAGATACAAATGCTTGGTTTCTATGGGGCCGGGCAGCAGACACAGGCTCCTTTGTGCTTAAACAGCGTGGAGATCACGGGATGGAGATTTTCGTCTCTGGGCTGCTGAGGACTGTGGATCCTGCTGGTGGTGATACAGCCAGCTGACTGTTCTGCAGGGCAGTGGGGCTGGTGGGTTGCAGAAACACATGGGTAACATGCTACTGCTGACCCAGAGCAGATACCCAGCCTGGTGTCCCAGCACCATATTCCCAGAATGCATGTGCTTGGATGTGGCTCCAGTAATAATAAGAAATTATTATTATTATAAATTGTTCTTAGTCTTGGTATTTTACTATTAATTACTATTACTTTTGGGATTGTGAGATCACCTCTGAACTCCATACCAATATAGGATGAAGGCAGTCAGTCTTCAGGATATCAGGAAAAGGTTCTTTGCCAAGAAGGTGACTGGGCACTGGAACAGGCTCCCCAGGACAGCGGTCACCACCCCGAGCTTGGCTGAGTTCAGGAAGTGTCTGGACAACACTCTTAGTCATCTGCTCTGATTGGGCTGGTCCTGTGTGGAGCCAGCGGTTGGACTCGATGGTCCTTATGGGTCCTTTTCAATTTGAGAGATTCTATGATTCTGTGATGCTATGGTTCAGTCGTTCCCCAAGAAGTGATTTCTCTATACTCAGAGTGTAAGCCAAGAGGTGGGAAAGCACAAGGTTACGGTAGCTGCAGATATAGCTAAGGGATAGGTTTCCATCCAGAGATGGGAGGCTTTCCACCATCTCCAGTCTAGTGCCCTCAGGAATGTGGTTTAAATCTGTGTTGAGACAGCACATTATTGCATCTATTCCATATTTCTCCAAACTCCAGACACCAGGACTGGTTTTCTCCAGGACTGGTTTTCTCCAGCAACATTTTTCTGCTGAATAGGTCCTTGGCTCATCTGATCTACCCTTGGGTGAGCGTGGCTTGTATTCTAGTTCCCGTTTCTCCACGATCGGTTCAGCGGTCCCTGCGCTGTTACACTGGCTGTGATCTCCCCATCTATTTGAACCTGTTCTTTCCTCATGAGAGGTTAGTTTTCCTTGCCTTAAAAGGAGACAGCCTTCACCACTGATATATCTGCTTCCCTTGCTCCTCGCCGTAGTTTTCATCAAATGACGGTACATCTGTATTCCTAGGGAACTAAGCTGTCCTTAACATCTAATTTCTCTCTGTCTCCTGCTCTGCAGGCAGTGATGTATCTTTGCCAATTTATTGAAGAATTAGCTAGAGATAAGGATCTGTGTAGAGTTTATACTTTACTTCCCAACACCCACCATTAATAATGAGCATGTCCTTTATGACCTAAGTCTTGTTTTAAGTGAATGCAAAGTATTGGCGCCTTTCTTGATGATCCATAGCCCTTGCAACCGTGCATTGTTACCTGGAACGTTTCCAAGTGTTTTGGAGCAACGTGCTGGAATACATCACAAATGAACCAGTTTTGCTTGTCTAAGTTTTGTCTCTGGGGATTTGGGAGGGACAGCAGGGGAGGAGAGGGATGAATATTTATTAGCTTATAATCAAAGAAAGTGCTCTCTGTAACCAGACAGGCTACTGTCTGCATCTGATCGAAGAGAGACATCAAGGTCCCTGGTTCTTTGCTATGCTGCAGCACGTGCCCCTCTGAGCTGTGCAAATGGGTTGCAAAGCACTCCAAGAGAGGTCTGTCTCTGGATTTCCCTTCGTCCGGATTTTCCTGTCCTTCAGGGTTCACCTGGAGAAAATGGGGGCTGAATGAGGGGAGACAAACAGCAAAGTGCATGTGCAAGAACCCTGAGAGATGAGCTGTGGTTTGGATAAGTTTGCATGGATTCAGGTGGTTTGTACACAAACTGTGCCTCTGGGGTATCCTGGAAAAACCTGCCAAACCCTGTGCTGGATATCCTGGGCAGGGGAAATGAACCTCGCTCAAGCAGAATTCAGTGCAGACAAGATATGGAGCAGCACCGACGTGGAGCTGTGGAGCAGAGCTCTATACCCCAAGCCAGGAGGCAGGGAAGCTGCTGAGCGGTTTATGGAAGTGGTTGCCAGCCTCGGTCCAGCTCCTCACCGAGTGTGGCAGCCCCTGGTGCCATAGGCTTGGCGTGGTCGGTGATGCCTGCTGGGAGCAGGATGTGCAGCTTGGTGGGGGTACACCATCCCTTTGCATTGCAGGACAAAAGGTTTGCATCCTGCTGCCCCGTGCATGCAGACCTGCAAAGTCCTGGGCATCAAGGTGAGACTCCAATACTTGGTTCTGGTTTGGCTTGTCCGCTTTGAGACCTTTATGTCATGAGAGGACACAGGCACCAACAGGGAGTCCAAAATCTCTAAGGCAACGTTCATAATACTGTGCTAACCCAGGCACCAGCCATGCGCGGATTCACAATGGTCCATACTGTTAAACTGTCATCACGCTCCTTGGCGTGGCTTCATCCTCGCTCAGATAGTCCCTGGGGTCTCTTCAAGGGCTGGCGTGGGGCAGGGACCAGTCCCAGCTGTCAGCATGGCTGAGGCCACCCTGTTTCGGGTTTGGAGGGGAGGAGAAGAGTTTGGTTTATAGGCCTGTGTCGTGCTATCTGGCCACACAACTGCTCTTGGCCTCTTTTATTTCCTGGTATAGACATAACCTTCTTGTTCAGCAAAATCCTGCCCGTTCCCCTCCGGACTGTAAAACCAAGGGAGTCACATATCCCACCCTCTTAGAAATGCAGCTCCTCAGCTAAAAGGACATCTGGTAGGAGCCCTGTGTTTGGGTTAGCGAGAGGCCAAACAGAAAATGTGAACACCACGCTGAGGGGCTCAAATGATCTCAAGCCAAAGCGAGATCACCTCTGAGCTGTTTGGGGCCAAATTTTACCCTACAAGCCCATTGCAGGACCGAGGTCTTGGACATGTGGTGTCTCTTTATGCCAAACTGCTCAGGGTGCCTGGGTGGCTCCCATGGTGCTGCTGTCTGAGCATCTTAAACAGCTCTCCAAGCAGAGAGGGAACGTCTCACCGATACCCCTACGTTACAGCCTAGGAGCTGGGGGGTTAAGTAACTGGAAACCTTTGGCACAGCAGAGAACAAACCCCAAATCCCAGGGCGTGCAGTAGCCAGAGGTTTCTCTTCTCAGCTGGGCTGTCTGCACCACCAACGTGCCTGCACAGGACGTAAGATGAGAAATCTTTCTGCAGCAGGAGGTCCTGGGGGTAGGAAGTGGTCATGTGTGCCCTGAATACAAGAGAGATGAATATTTTTATTTCCCAAAGCACACTTTCATTAGTACTCCCTCTTCCCCCAGGAAGTGTCCATGCTGGAGTTAGGTCTTCTGTCCAGAACACTGTCCAGAACAGACCGGGGACACTGATAGGGCAAAGCACAGTTCAGCTTGTACCCAGACTGTGAACATCTGATATAAACAAAGCCAAGCTTCCATTTCAAAACCAGCTGTGCAAAACAGTGCGGTTTTGGGAGTGACAATTAATGTTGCACAGTAACACCGTCTCTGAGCACTACCTCTTCAGGGCTTGCATCAGCACAGGCATAGGGCTGCAGATGTCCTGCAAAGACCGGGAGTGTGACAAAAACATCGTTGCAGAGTTGAGAATGGCAGGATCAGATGTCTTGAGAGTGATCACAGGGCAGCAACAAAGCAGCTTCCAGGTCTGTGCTTTGGGGTTGTACCCCGAACCATGTTCTGTGAGGGAGCAGAGGGAAGTCACATCCTTGGGATTACTAGGGCAGAGAACGGCAAAGCAAAGTCATGTTTAATGTTACACAATAAAAAATAAAGCAAAACTTTCAGCATCCTTGTCTTGTGGGGATGAAGCGTGGTGATGCTGGTGTTTTGGATAAAAATTTGGCAGCAGGCAGTGGTGAGGTCATGCTGGGAGATGCTGGAGGACACATCTGGCTTCTCTTCAGAGAGCTCACACGAGTGGCTGGGGACTGCAACCAAGGGCCCATCAACGCCTTGCAGGAGGCAGGATCAAGCTCCTAAGGCACCAAGGGCAGGTCCCATGACCCGCACAACCCTTCTCTGTCAGCTCAGCCTAAAGTTACCCCAGAGCTCTGCTGTCTCGATGGCTATTTGAGGAGCCTCTTGCATGTGTCTCCTTGTTTATAGCTATGCCAGGCAGTCCCCTTCCCTGTAGCCTGGTGCCCACTGGCATTTCAATCCTGCCTCAGCCTTCTCCTGCTGCCTTCTCCCACCGTTGCTGCTGCTTACAACAGCCTGTCTCTGTGACGCCTTCTGCAGAGCTGCACCGTGGCTCATCCATCTCCTGCCAGCCCCACTGTCTGACAGCTCTGGCTAAACAGCAGCTTCCAGCCTCCTAACAAGGTCATGAGGAATAAGAGTTTTCTGGATCATGGAAAAATATCAGACCCTCCTGCCCTACCGCTGTCCTTTTCTCTACCCTCCTCTTTCCCATTTTGCTTTTCCAGGGGCATTCAGGGGCTCTTTGCTATGCTGCCAAGACACTGGTGTAGGAGACAAATGGAAAAATTCTGGGTGTTCACATGAACCGATGCCACTTTTTACAGTTTCAGGAAAAAGAACAAAACAAAAAAAAAACAAAAAACCAGGACTCAAAGTTTCCCAGGGAAGAGCTTCAGCCTTTTATGTTTTGGGATCACTCTCTGTGGGGAAGCTGCAAGGCCCCTGCCATCAGAGGTGGGTATTTACTGTGGCTGGAGCGCAGATCGCTCCTGTGACCAGCACAGCCTGTGCTGCCTGCAGGCACCTTCAGATGGATGTTGCAGCTTCCCATAAGGGTTTTCTTCAAGCTACAGGATTCCTGACCTTGTGTTGGGATTCCTGGAGCTCACGGTTTGGGAGCGAGCAGCATGTGCGCAGCAGTACTGGTGACACAAGACGCATCACCCGCAGGATGCTCTGCGGTGAAGAGATGGATCTTTTGGGAGCCGGTCCCCTGGGAGGCTGGGGCTTTTGTAAAAGTCTTGATCAAAACAGGGCTGTGTGTCATCCCTCTGGGCCCGGTGGGAGCTCCCATCTCAGCAGAACCCTTTGATACCTGCTTTAGGAGCTGTAATCCCCCGAAAGGCTTTTACCTCCCGTTTGACTGGAGGGCTGAAGCTGCGGTGTGAAATGTCAGACATGGGTGCTAAGCAATTTAAGAAGGTGGTGTAAACCAGGCTGGGGTTTCGCTGTTGCACTTCCTTTACGTGCTCTCTGGTGTACTGGTGTGGCTCGGGGGGACTTCTGTGGCCTCCCAGGCTGTGCCTTGTTTCCTAAACACTTCACTACTTTCTCTGGACCTTCTTGATAAGATTGTTTTGACTTCCAAATGTTTCAGTCAAAAAACTTTTCCTGAATAAATATAGACTTTCCTTGGCAGTCCCTTGAGAGGGAAAAAAAGGAGGAGTATATTTTGATGCAATGTTTTGACTTACTGGGTTTTCTAAGAGGATAATTTGGACTGGGATGCATTGGTGATGCAAAACGCCTGAGAATAAGCCCACGCAAATGCTGCAAAACACTTTGTGCCTCAGAGAATGACAGTCCCTCCGAGTGACCCGCAGACAGCAGCGAATCCTTTGTCTCTGTAGGGCAGAATGACATTAGAAATGCAAGGCATGTGTAGATAGCAGGGAGTTAATCTTGCACAGGGGATTTGCAGACGCATCCCCATGGTGAAGAAGAGGCACCAGGTTCACCAGGGAAGGAGGAAGGCAGGACAGAGACAGAGCTAAATAACACCTCCCTCTTCCACCTGAGACTCTTCTGCAGACAGGCTGACATGAACCCAACACAAGCACATACAGGACAGCACTGGGCAGCCCCAAACAAGCTTTTATATAGCCTGGCCACCAACATTTCATCACTTGTCACCTACCCCTGTGCGAGCGCTCATGCTGCATCACTGGCACAGCAGCCACAGTTGTAGCCACATCAGGGAAATTTTAATGAAAACAGTCTATCATAGGCAGGGCAGGAGTCGAGGCAGATAGATGAGGGCGCTACGAGCAAGATTGTGCTTCCAAGTGTGGGAAATGCTGGGTGAAATATTTGCCAGAAGTCTTGTTTCCACTGCAAGGCTCCTGTCCTCGCAGGCCACCCTTGGTGCAGGCAACGGGCTTTCTCAGCTGCAGGGTTTGGTGGTGGTGGTGGGTTTAGACACGGATGCTTTGCTGTTTCCCAGCTGGGCAAAGGCTGCGTCATTATGCACCCTTACACAAGGGCATGGCTCACGCGTGAAAGAGTTGGCATCCAGTTCTCCACGTACTTCATCCCCCCCAGGCAATAAATTGGTCACTTTGGTGGAAATGTAAGTGTAGCTCAGGGGTGTGCTGAGATCTCTTACATGAGAGACGATGCCAGCAAGAGGCTTTGGTCTTCAGCTGGAAAGGGAAGAGTGGAGATCACAGGGAAAAAGCCAGGCACTGCAGCCCATGGCTTTCCTTGGACGCTATGTGTAGTGGGGTGACTTCCAACATTAGTGGTGAACAGACTTGAATTTGAGGTGACTGATCTCTTTTTGCAACATTGAACCCTCTTTTAAGGGATGTCAAGACTTTGTGTGCATTGTACAGTGCTACTCAGACACCCTTTATTCAGGAAAATGAAGACAGATTTCCATAACTGTGGGGCCATACCTACTTTCCTCCCACCAGCTCTGCACTTTGATATTGCTTGGTGGTTTTCAGCAGGAGAGACGTCCATCGAGGCTGCAGCCCATGTGTGCTTCTGGATGGACCCTGCTGGCTCTGCAGCCTCCCAGACTGAGGTGCCAAAGGCCAAGGGGACCGTGCCTCTGCTCAAAATACCCGTGTACCTTACCCAGTCCAGTTCTTGCAGTTGCAACCATAAAGATTAAGCCTTGCCAGCCCTGATACAAAAGTCTCACCACAATGCTAATGTCTGAGCAGATCTTACCCATAGGGAAAATGCTCCTCACCTCCCAAGCTGCACCATAGAATCATTAAAGTTGGAAGAGATCTCCAGGATCATCTAGTCCAACCACTCCCCTACCACCTACTACCCACAAAACCATGTCCCTAAGTACCACATCCAACCTTTCCTTAAACACCCCCAGGGACGGTGACTCCCTCACCTCCCTGGGCAACCCGTTCCAATGCCCGACCACCCTTTCCGAGAAGAAATTTCTCCTCATCTCCAACCTAAACCTCCTCTGGTGCAACTTGTGGCCATTCCTATTGTCCTATCCTCACCCAGAAGTGACTGTGTTTTCATTGCCACCTTGCAATAGCTTTGGAGAGGGAAGTTAATAAATATCCTTTTTTTTTCTTCTTTTTTTTTCTTCTTTTTGTTCTGACAAGCAGTTGTACTTTCCTGAACTTGAAGGGGCTTTACAGGTAAAATAAGAATTTCCTTAGAAAATGTCAGCTTTGGTAGAAATGTTTTAGTACTTTTGAAAACAACAAGCTTAAAACCATAGGGTTTTTCCCTTTTCTTTCCTCCTTGCTTTCTTCCAAAAACAGGTGGGCACGAGGGGGAGGAAGATAGAACATTTTCTGTTCTCATTTTCTCAAAAAAAAAAAAAGAAAAAAAAAGAGAGAGAGAGAAAATTAACACATTGCCAAGAAAGATGCATTTTTTTTTTGTTATTTTGTTCAGATTTTTTTTCCATGGAAAAAGACCATCTTTTTTAAACCAGCTTCGTTTGCTGTTAGTCTATAATTATACCCCAAAGTCTGGGAACTAGGGCAAAGGAGGCAGCGAGCAGAGAGCACTACAGCGTAGACAACGCGTGTAACAAGTGCGTTGCGGGATTTTGCAACTGTCCTGTCCCAGCCATGTGGTACATGGGGCTTGTTCCAGGGTAGCACTGGTTCTTTTTTTGTTTTAAAGTATCCATCAGCTTTTATGCTATTTTGCTGAAAGATGTAAAGAAGGAAGAAGAAGAAAAAAAAATCATATAGCTGCCACTGGGATGAACTATCTAATTAGAGTGTGCAAAAACGCTTGCCTCCTGAAGGGAGAATGAATTAAATGACCTGCGGCAGAGGGTGATTCATTTGCGCTTTGCCCTTGCATTTCCCTTCTTGTGACATGAATCACTGGGCCATCAGCACGTGCAGGGAGGAGGGCAGAGCTCCTCCAACAGCCCGTGGAGCCAGTTTGCAGGACTCGGACCCAAAGCACCATGAACCAGCCAGGTTCACTCTCCTTTAGCAAGCAAGCTGTTCGTAGGAGCTTCAGCTCTCGTGGAGTCTTCCTATGGCTTTTTGCCTTGTGGAGGGAATACCATGCATCTCATGAGGCATCAGCTCTGACTGAAACAACTCCAGCACATTTGTGTCTCTCACCCAGGAGAGACGACTTCTTCACCCAGGAGGTTTCTCTGATGGTTGCTGGTTCATCTGGGCTTGTGCTGCAGGTGCAGAGATGGAGCCTTGCTCCTCTCCCTGCTCACAAACCTGACAGCAATTAAATATCTTTATGGACTTGTAGTCAAATGGCCAAAAATGACCTATAGGTTTTGAAGTTCTCGGAAAAGTCAGGATTAAGATGTGCACAGACAGACAGTATGGTAGCAAAAGCCTCGTTCCCCCAGGGAACCAGGCTAAAACATTTCTTAATGCTCTAATGAAACCTCCCCAAAGGTCTTGGAGATAGCTTTAATGCAGAACTACCCTGACATGACTTCCAAAAGCAGAAATTACAAGCCAAATTGTCATTGGTGCCTCCACCCCATAAGGTTAGCGATAGGAGCAGAGGGCTGCCCTGGGCTCTTTGAAGCTTTCAGCCCTTTCCCTGGGAATGTGGATGCGTGAGTAGACAGGAGAGGTGGCTGTGATGTCCAAGTCATTCCCCTAAATACAGATAGTCAATGTCCACAGCATGTAAAGAATAGGTTTTGACTCCAAGAAAAACCAAATCTGCTTCTTCCCCAAAGCTGTGGTGAGCAGCAACCACTGCCCTCCATAACCTGCAACAGACAAAACACATCTGCATGGAAGTGGGTGCTCCAACCCTGCATGAATCACACCAGGTGTAATGGGGATATTTTAATCTCCTTCCGAGTGAGAAAATTGCTCACTGGAGGAAGGTGCAGTTTAATAGGGAAAGTCAAGGTCCTCTGCTGTCTGCTGGGACTGGTCTTGCTCAAACCTTGTTTCAAACCAGGGGTCTGGTAAGGATGGGTTGATGGGAGTGACTCTGCTCATGTGGTGGACTTGGGCACAAAATCCTAGCATCATCTTTTAGGAAAGAACACAGGTCAGTGCCTTAGAAATCTTCATCTGCCCCATCTCCTTCCTGCTGTGGAAATGCAAACTTACTGACTTGACCAGGTCATGCTTGGAGTCCTGTCGAAACTTATCTCAGCTCCTTTTGCTGAAGCATTTTCTGTGTTTGCAAACGGTGCTGTTTCTGAGAAGAACCTATTCTGCTGGTGTGCAGTGTCTGCAGCTTGGGGTTAAAATTGAGCTGGTCTGCTACCAAGAGTCTCCTCTCAGCCTTGACCAACTGCCTTTATATCACAGAGGAAAAAAAAATCCTAACACTTAGGAAGGACACACGGATGCGATTGGTAGCAAAGACACACTCTGTCAGGAGAAACTTGAAATATGCCACCATCAGCACTGGGCAAAAGTGGTGTTGTGCCTTTTGTTAACTTTCTTTTGTTGCTGTTGAAACATCTATGGTGGACAAAATGACAAATTTCTGAAGTATCCAGCTGGCTGTTTGTAGATCTCGTAATTCAGACTTCTGAATGGACTTGCTTTTCATATGCTAAGGAAGCAAAGGCAAAATTCCCTGTTGTTCAAGGGGATTTGTCCTTTTCCTGCTCATCTGTCAGGAAAACTCCTGTCACCTGGGCAAAACAGGGTTGTTTCTCCTCTTTCCCACTGAAGATGCTCTATTTTGCATAGGAGACTTAAATATCTGTGGAAGCATGGACACTAACCCAGACACCCATACAAATGGTGCTCAGCCACCAGGACGGGTAGCGTTGCTCCATCTTGCTGGCCAGAGACACATTTTGGGGCTGCAGAAGGGTAAGTGCTTCCCTGACGGTGGCAATGAGCCCAGCTGAGACGTTGAAACTTCGGGGTCACTAACGGCAGTTCCCAGGCATGCCTTAAAGAGATTTCTTATTTATTAAGAGCCTTCCCAATTAAATACTGACATTTCAATTTCTGTTGTAAAACTAGTGTGAGTTCAGCCCCTGGGTACAAGGAATGAGAGTGGACTTCAGGCTTTGACCTGCAGGCAATGCTGGCACCAGGTGAGTGATGGGGATGGTGACTCAGAGAGGCAGACGGCATTTGGCATGACCCCCAACCCCCCCAAAAGCTGCCTACCTCCAACCTGCCTGGCTCAAACCAGACAGCAGTTAAGCACTCCAGATGGGGCCCTGCTAGCATAACAGGCTTAGCTCGGCTGCCTTCAGCCTGCCCCTTTCTTCTAACTCAACCGACCTTACCAAACAGCCATCGCTTCCTTTGAACATCAAAGGTCTTCATTAAAACCTGTCAACCGCAGGGCTGCACTTCCCCGTCAGGCGTCGATGTATAACAACGAACACTGGGGGATCCCCAGCCTGCGGTGGGAGGTCAGCTTGGTTTCAGGGGTGGTGGTGGGGGAACTATTCATGTCATGCCTCTTTCAATTTAAGATGTGCTCTTGGAGTCAGTGAGGTGGAAGAGGAGCTCATACCGAGCCTGCAAGGCAGGTGCTGCAGCTGTAGGACCCCTGCGCTGGCAAAAGGGAGCTGCTGGATGAAACAGCCCCCATGTGTGAAAAGGCACCCTTTCCCCCCTAGCCTGGTGGCAAGTCCCCAGATGGGGAAGTGGTCTTCAGCCTTTGTCGGCTCTGCTTATATCAGTCATGTCTCATTGGGTTGTCTGATGGATGGAAACAGGCATGACCCATCGCAACAGCTCCCCATCAGCCCGGGGGTGCATCTACAGAGATTTCATTTCAGGAGGTCACGTGCTGAGCTCTCTCCTGCACTGAGATGCAGGAGATTTGTCTTCCTCTCAGGAAGGGTCCCTGGAATAATGTAGGACATTCGCAGGCAGCTGATTGCTGCAGCAGCTTGCACAGAACACTGGGTGAGGGGACAGTCGCAGTGACCATCCCTCCCTCTTCTCTCCTGTGTTTCAGGACCATTGTAAGTGACTGCAATGCAAACACCGCCATAGGTGCTTGTGTGGCGCTTTGCTCTCAGCAGGTTTCACCAACCACACGAAGTTTAACAAGAGCAAGTGCCGGATCCTGCCCATGGGCAGGGGCAGCCATGGCTGTGCAGACAGCCTGGGGGGTGAGATGCTGGAGAGCANCCACAGCACAGAAAGGGCATAAAACTGTTGGGGAGTGTCCAGAGGAGGGCAACAAAGGTGGGGAAGGGTCTGGAGGGGAAGGCGTGTGAGGAGGGGCTGAAGGCCCTGGGCGTGTTCAGCCTGGAGAAGAGGAGGCTGAGGGCAGAGCTCATGGAGCCTCCAGCTTCCTCCTGAGGGGGAGCCAAGGGGCAGGCGCTGATCTCCTCCCTCTGGGGCCCAGCGACAGAACCCCAGGGAACGGCCTGGAGCTGCCCCAGGGGAGGGTTAGGGTGGAGATCAGAAGGTTCTTCCCCCAGAGGGTGGTGTGGTCCTGGCACAGGCTCCCCAGGGCAGTGGTCACTGGCCCGAGCTGGGCTGAGTTCAAGCAGTGTCTGGCCAACGCTCTCAGTCATCTGCTCTGATGGTGCTCGTCCTGTGTGGGGCCAGGAGTTGGACTTGATGGTCCTTATGGGTCCCTTCCAACTTGGGATATCCTGTGATTCTGTGTTTGTGTGTGCAGGAAGAAAGGTGGACAAGGGCTGAAAACCTCTTCTGGAGCTGCAGGAGGCACTGTGAAGATCCAGCCTAGGGGGTTTGCAGCAGTGGTGGGCAGTGAAAGTCATGTCTATTGAAAGCTCCATAGCAGTTTTTTCCCTTTCAGCTCATGTCTACAAACAGCAGGTGGCATGGAGAACCTCTCCAGGTCCCATTCACAAGGTCAATTCCTGTAGAAGCTGCTATTCCAGGAATGTGGCAGGGTGGTCAGCACTGGCTGTGAGCATGGAGAAGGTCTTGAGTAGTTTAAGGACACAGCAGTTTACGTCACCCCCCCTACACAAGGACATATCATCTGCTTGGCACTGGGATGTGCTGTCATGGGATCAGCTGGGTACGGGATCTGAATGCCTGGGTTGTTCGCTGAGATGAAACTGGAGATGGGTTTTCCTGCTTGTACGTTTAATCAAGAAAGATGCACTATTCACGTAACGTGTGTCCTCTGTGCAAACACGCTCCTGGCAACAGGTCTGCAGTGCCAGATGCCGATTTAGATACATGTGCAGCATCCTGACCTTAATGCAGGTCTCTTTTTTTCTCCCTTGCTGGAGGAAACACTTTCAGCTGCGAGGCAAGTAATGTACCATGTTACAGCCCCAATAATGTTTAATGATTGTGTCCTGTGGCTGAGGTTAATGACTAGTTCGGGAAGCTTTTACACTAAGGAATAAAAAATATGAAATAACGCTGGCAAGGAGCAGGAAAGAGGGTAATGACTGTTACTGGCAGTTGTGGACCCTGACTCTCAGTCCCAAGAAGGTGAATGTTGTAGAAGCCAACGCAGCAGGCCCTTTTGAGGCATTGACTTTGCTAAATCTCTAGGAGGGTGAACAAGACCTTGCAGCCATGCGCAAGGAGCCTGCTGCAGATGGGTGAGCATCGACTCCTGCAGATAACCCTGGATGTATTTGATACCCCATGGGCACACACAGGCTCCTGCACCCATACCTTGAACCTGAGCTCAAGGCAAGCCACCCAAACACTAGCCAGTGATGCTAAACCAGCCACCCTTGGGAGGTCGTGCTGCCTGCCCCCTGTGTACCTACAGCGAGGCTTGGTGAGCTCAGGTCTCCTTGTGATCAGCCATACAAGCTTAGCTGAAACGTTCACCTGTGCCTGCGGTCGCTGGTGCCGGGCCCCAGAAGGAGACCCCCTCTGCTCATACAGCTTGCTCCAGACCGGCCCTGCACCAGGCTGTTGTTGTAAAGCCTCATCCTTTCTGCAGTTCCCTTTCCCAGCTGAACCGTTGGCATCTTCTAGCTGGACTCCATTTGCCTTTCTGCTGGTTGTACGCTTGTCTCCCTGCACTCCCCTTTTTTACAGTTGTTACTGAAGCGTTTGGGTTATTTTTTTCCACCATCCTTTCTTTCTAATTATTTGTTGCATTAAAAAAAGGCCCTGCTGTGCCTGTGTGAGTAATAAATGAGAGCCAGGGGAGAAGCCAGGGCTGGTCTGTGAACCCAGGTCTCTGCTTTCCCAAGCTCAGAGCTATCCCCAGTGTGCCAGATGTGGGGCACTGCTCTCTCAGCTGCTGCCAGATGTGACAACCTCTCCATCACTGCCTGCTCAGCCGTGGTGGTCAAGGGTTGGGCCCCAGAATGGAGAGGAAGTGCTGGGAAAGGGAGAAGCCACCTTTGCTCTTTTGTGGGCTTGTTGGCTGGGGACAGCAGACCTGCAGCCTGGCTCTGGAGGCAGGTCCAAGCCAGGGTGAGCATCAGCACCTGTGCTGGCTGCAGTGCTGTGGCATCATGGTGTTGGGTGTAGAGCTACTCCAGCTGTCGCAGGAGATGCCCACTAACCTTGGGAGAGCTTTTAGGACCTGCAACTTTTGTTTATAGGAGAGGTCTGGATATTCCCCCCAAATATCTCCAACATGGCTGGCTGCCACTGCTGGTCAAAGCTAGCTTGCTCGTCACTGAGGGTTACATGTTTCCCTCTGGACCTGCATCCTCAGGACCATGTATCTGTTGATTCCTCGTGCCATCTACATCACACGTTTAGGAGCGTTGCAGCACCTTAAGGCTGAAGATCCCTCATTTCAGCCAAGGCAGGAGTGCCAATGTCTCTTGCGCAGCGTGCCCCTGCAAAAGCTTTTGCTTCAAGAAATCAGTGCTTTCCAAAAGACGTTCCCTTGTGGGTGGGTGCCAGAGCTCCCACCCTCTGTGAGCAATTCACTCACGCAGACTCACAGGGCATTTGAGATGCCCCAGAGAGACCACGCTGGCTGCCAGGAGACCTGGACCTGTCTGCAGCAGGTGGTGGAGGTCAAGCAGGATATTTTGGGGCCGCTCTGTAGCAGCAGACAGTGGGGATGGACAGCACTGCCTGAACTCCTCCAGAAGTAAGGGATTGACCTGGTTACCAGTGCTTGTCCCTGAACCCTGCAGCCAGGCAGCTGGAGGGGAGCAGAAGTTTGCATCTCCACCAGAGAGAAATGACCTGTGAAATGAACCATCTTGGGTGTACGTTGCCCAGCTTTCAGGGTTTCACAGGCTGGGAGATTGGAACTAGATGATCTTTGAGGTCCCTTCCAACCCAAACCATTCTATGATTCTATGAGATAAAAGCCAAAAGGCCTGGTACCCTGAAGGAGGAGGGTACCAAAAATGTAAACCATGGTGGCTCTTACCTTTCCTTCTCTGCTGGGTCCCTGAGCAAAAATGGAGCCTGAAGTGCTTGGCTCTGAGGATGGGGATGTACTGGTGCTTTCTACAGAGCAGTCTGGGGAGCAAAGGGAGGCAGACCACCATCTGGAAAAGAATTCCTCACTGTCTGGCCTCTTGCACCGAATCCCCTGTGAGATGGAGAAGGGTTAGACGTTGGGGCTGTTTGAGACCCTTCATTCAGGGCACTGTCTGGCCTGATGCCTGTGCAATGCTCCACAAAGCCCTGCTGAAGGTCAGGGATGAGACTGACCCTGGCATGACATTAATCTCACAGGGACTGAGAAAGCAAGACCAGCTATGATGATGTGAAGTCCTGGCTAAGTAATCAGTGCTCTGCACCCTCTCACAGAGGGCCTGAATTCAGTGCCCACCCCTACCACAGGGACCAAGGTGACACGCGTGACTCACCAGGCAAGCACACACCTTGCACACCATCCTGCTCAGCAGTGTCTTTGATGTTGTTCCATGAGGGCAACCACCGCAGGGTTAGCAGATCAAACATCAATCCTAAACATGTGCTACAAACACCACTCCCTGCCTCAGCCTCAGAGCCTCTCCTGAAAGTCACAGGAAAGGTAAAACCTCTTTCCTCCCATCCAGCACCTCACCCACAATGCCAGGACTGGGCAGAGCTGAATCAGCCCTTGTGCATCCATCATGGGCAAGATGCCGTGGGATTTCAGTGCACCATTTACCTTATGCTAAAATACAAAACGTGGAGGAAAAAACCAAAACAACCCACGAACATTCAGAGCATGACATACAACCTCATCTGATTTCCGTAGGCTTTTGTGTGGTGAGCCTCAAAGGGAGGAATTAGGGACTAGATAAGGCTGGCGCTCGGAGAGCGGAGTGGTTTCATTACCGCTCGCTGCTTGCAGTGGCTCCCTGACCCTCTTTGGGATGTATTTATTGCTGCTGGTTGTAACTTGGACACGCATTGTGTAGTCTGGAGGATAAAAATAGCTGCAGTGCCTATTTCTGTCGGAGTAGAGCGCACCAAACCTTTGTTTACCAGTTGCCTTTGGTTTAAATATAGCAGGCGGCTGAGCGCTGGAAAGCAGAGGGGAGCTGCGTGACGTTAAATCCACCCAGCTAATTTTAGGTCGCTCGCTGCACAACGCTGCCAGCGGGGAGGTAGGGGTAGATGTGCGGCTCCACTAAAATATCTCTTTGGAGGAAGAAGGGGACTGTCCACTGTGTGCTGCCACTAGCCCCGTCACCTTTGGCAGTCTCTGCCTGGACAAAGTGCCAAAGCTGCTGTTTGGTTTTAGGGATAGCATTAAAACCCGCGGCATCGTACCCATCCCCTAGATGGGGTGGTGGGAGTGTGTGTGGCATGGTGCAGGGGTCCTTGGTTTGTCAGATCGGGTGGTTATAGCGTGAGCTTTCACATAGAGGGATGCAAGTGTTCCTCTCTTTTATTAATCCCTCGCTCCTGGAGTCTTGAGATTTTGGAGTACTATCAGGTTGCTTGCTTTCTGTAATGTATATTTTAAGAAAATTCACAGCCTTGCTGTGTGTGGGAACAACTTGGAAATATGACTCTGAAGGTTTAGAAATCAGATGCAAAAGAAAGAATTAAACACAAGTCTCAGTATGCTTTTAGCCTGTGTTCCCATGAAATCAAATCTCATGTGATCATGACCCTGTGGCCTCTCCCTCAAGGTCTGGCTCACAGCAGAGATGCCATCATAAGAAATAACGCTGCCAGCAGTAGCAGAGAGCTGCTGGGGCTCAGAAGAAGTGCTTTCTGATGGGTGAAGCTGCAAGACATAACACATCCCTGCCTCAGTTTCCCCACCTGCAGAGTGGATGGACCGTTCCCTTCCCCAAAGGGTTGCACGGAGACTTCAAATGCACTGTAAATGGCTTGACACAAGGGAAGTGTTTCCAGCTCCGGACTTTGTGTCCTGATCTCTACCATTTCTCACTCTGCAGTCTTTGGAGGTGCTAAGGTTGTCACAGTATTTTGGTGAGGGACTGTAGAAATATAAAGCATTGAGACCCAGCAGAAATTAAATCGGTTTTGTTAGGAAGGTGATTTATAGCATGTAATTTCTAATGCCACTCACAGGCGTTTGCTATTATAAACCCTTCAGGGCTCCCACCCAAGCCTGAGTGTGCCAGGACACCCCAACAGATGCCAAGGGCTGTGCCTGGCAGTGAGGCTGCTCTGACTGTGCCTGTCCCGTCAGATGGTACCAGCAAGTTCTGCAGCACCGGTCAGCTTCTTCTCACCCATTCAGGTCAGTGACAGCCACTTGTTAAAGGCAGGCAGCTATTTTCAGTGTTTGCCACTCAGGTATATAAAATATATAGAAATTAAAGCCAGGTGCTCAGCTAAGGAACATCAGCATAAGCTGGTTTGCTTTGGTGGGGAGAGACTCATTTTGCACCACTGGAAGATCCGGCCTGTTTCCTCTAAAGGTTTCTATTTTAGGGGAGCTTTGATGCACTGGTTGTATGTATTTATTTATTTATTTATAGCGTGGCCATATTTACTTGAAATCAGGATAATCTCATGTCAGAAATAACTCTACATATTCTCAGGGTTGTTTCAGGGGAAACAAATAAACTCAGAGCTTTTTCGGTGAATCTTTTCAATGTGACGCGGCGTTGGCGTCACATCTATTTCCTGTGCAAAACTCTTTGATCTTAAAAAAAAATATTCCCTGTTTAGAAAACCCGTGTCAGACTGTTGGTTACCAAAGATACGGCGGTCCTGGGTGAGACCAAGGAGGCCTTACACAGGACTTTTGTTTTCTTTTTCACTCCAGCATCTTCTAGTTTGTGTGTGTGGGGTTTTTTTGTCTGGTTGGGGTTTTTTCCTGGTCTCCACCCATCCCGCTCAAAATAGAATAGAATAGAATAGAACAGAATAGAATCATTAAGGTTGGAAGCGACCTCAAGGATCATCTAGTCCAACCATCCCCCCACCACCTATTACCCACTAAACCATGTCCCTAAGTACCACATCCAACCTTTCCTTAAACACCCCCAAGGATGGTGACTCCATCACCTCCCTGGGCAACCCGTTCCAATGCCCGACCACCCTTTCCGAGAAGAATTTTCTCCTCATCTCCAACCTGAACCTTCCCTGGCGCAACTTGCAGCCATTCCCCTTGTCCTGCAAGTAGCTTGAAAATGCAATGTCTGAATTTGGTTTGAATCCTTTTATTTCCTCAGTTAAGCAATGCTTTTGCGTACCGAAAGACCAAACATCTCAGTAACAGCAAGACAGCCAGTTGGGCGAAGCTGCTCGGGGTTCCGCAGCACAAACAGCGCTCCCTGAGCACCAGCCGCACCGCTCTCTGCTACCCTCAGTACACCACCACCCCACAGCAAACAGGAGGCAATTCAAGTAACTTCATCTTAGCAACCAAATTGAAGATGTCCCTCAGATTTCCAAAACCTGGCAGGACAGAGGGAAAAAAAAACCACCCCCACCCTACCCAGCTTTTGGCTAAATACGGCTTTTGCAGGGCAGCATCAGGCAGTTGGCCGTAATTCATCCCCGAGCGCTATCCATCACGTCCGCTGGCTGTTATTAATGAGGATGCGTGTGTGCAGCGATGGCACGGACAAGCTGGAAGGGGCTCCTCTCTCCCCGGCGTGGGGCTGCGGAGAGGCTGTCTGTCTTGCAGCTGCCGCCCCCTCCGTGCCGCTTCACTGCCAGGGCCCCCCGCTCTGTTGCCTCCCTCCTGCTCCCCGCGGCGCATCTGCTCTGCGGCTTGCGCCGGCACTTCTGACGTGCTCCCATCGTGGATTTTAAAGAGTCCTCGCTCTTTAAACTGCTCGTTAAAGGACTGGGAGGTTTGAAAGGGATGGAGGGGCCATTCTGGTGGGTTGGGTGGGACCTGGGCAGCAATTGGGACAAAGGATGCGTAGGCAATAGGTGTGTGGAGTTTAGGACAGACTGAAGGCACCCCGCTTGGTGAGGCTGGAGGACTTTGAGCGCGTACTAGGAGCAGAATAAATCCTGCAGCAACATATATCAGCAGCATTGCCCACACTGAACAGAAGGCAAAGCTGAGGGAACTGTTTCTTCAAGGGCAGATGTCTACCTCGCGGTGCAGCCCATCTCTGGGAAGCAGCATCTCCTCTGCTCTCACTGTATGATGGCAGAGGGCGTTCGTTTGGGGATAGCACCTGCAAGTGAAATGTGATGTTTTTAGAATCACTGGAATTGTTGGGGCAATAGTTTCTGTGCCTTTTGATTGTTTAGAGGGAAAACCTTCTGCATTTCTTCTTCAGTGCCAGGAGCAGGCACCCAAAAGGGCACCTTGGAGTGCTGCCCGTGGGTGGGTAGGGTCTCCCCTACGCTGCTTCCATGCAGAAAAGATGGGCTCAAAAAAGCATCGCTAAACACCTAGGTGAACAAGGAGTGGTGCTGGGCTGCCCCTGTCCATGCTGCATCTGCTGGGATCATTTCCTAAACAAAGCTGCTGGGTGAAACTGCCAAAGCGGGGGCTGGGAAAGTCTCCTGTCCTCCTTGCAGGGAGGAAGCCCAGTGACACTGGGTTGAGTGAGGAACTAAAGGAGCTTTTCCCTCCCATGAAAAATTTAATGTAATGAAAAAAAAAGACTAAAGATAAATATTACCAGCAGAACCCAAAGCAAATGACTTCAGAAAGGGTCTAATAAGACGGGTGCTCTCTTCCTATACACTTCAGTAAGATAAGAAGATTTTAGCTTGCGCTGGGGCAAGGGTCAACTCAGGATTTAATGCAGATTTTGAAACAGAATCAAGGAGTCCTGAAATTAAAATCCATCCACACTAGTCCCACATTGTGGCAGAGTAATTTACTGGTGGATGCATCTTCAGTAAAACCTATTTGTCAAAAAACCTGCTTGGTTCATGGACAAAAACACCAGTGAAGGAGGGGAAATGGAAAGCTTTTCTGTCCCCCACAGAGACACCATAAAATTAAACCTCTTTGATTGCATGCCTGAACAGAAACCAGCAGTAACTGAAGGGGTGCACTAGATGGGCCATCCATGTCCCTCCTAACCCTGGTTACTGTCATTCAGAAAAATGCACCAAGCAAAAGCTCCTGCTGTGGTGAAAAACATAGCTCCATTGTCCTCATCCCCCGAGTCTTACCCACCACTGCGTCAGCGCCGCGAGTGCCAGATACATGGTCCGTCTCTGGGGACGTGAGGACAGATACATCTATACTGGCTTCCAGCTAAGGCAGCCCGGCATTTGGATTGGCCACCCAGGGAGCGTCCCAGCTCCTCGGGTGAGTTTTGCACTCCTGCCCTGCCAGCGAGGCTGAACTGGGCAGGTGTGACTCTACCAGTTGGGTAGACTTCTACAACTGGTGCCTTGGCAGACCATAACTGCTGGGAGCAGCGCTGGGCCCAGGCCATGTACCGTGTTGGTGCCGAGATGACATGGCTCCACTGTTCCTGGCATGCACAGCAAGTTTGGGCACATGCACACAGCGCAGTGCTGAGCCGTGCAGGTACTCCTGGCTGTGGCTGCAGTGATGACGAGCCTTGGAGGGGTGTTCTAAGGGCTCTGTGATGCTTGTGGGGCACATCAGGCCTGCATGTAGGTGGGCTTCATCCTGCCCTGCTCAAGCTGCCCACCACACTGGTGTCAAGGCTTCCTCACTCCTATGTCAACAGATTTGTGTGCTACAAGGACTTTCTACTTTGCAAACACAGACATGTACCTGCAGGGAACTTGAGCTTTCCTGAGGCTTTACAAGAGATTATCCTGAGTTTTGCCAAGAGGTGAAAGAAGCCCAAATGAAGAGAGTCTTCCTTTTTTTCCCCCTATTGAACAGTTTGGGCTCCTGGCAGATAACTCTATGACATGTGAACTCACAGACAAATGCATTTGTGAAGCAGCCACACACAAGACATGGCTATGGGTTATGCTGAGAGCTAGCATGCATCTGAGTACTGGAGCCCAGGTATAGGCAAGCCAGAGGGAGAATGGTGGTTGCAGTCCATAGGAGCTGTTGAACTGAACTGGGGAAGCTGATGGATGAGTGCCAATTTCCATTCCAAGGAAATAAAAGAAGTTTAATCTGAACTAGCAAGCACACTCATACTTTGGCAGGACAAGGATATCTGTAAATGCCCAGCATCTGTAAATCTACTGCTTTTGATGTCAAAGGGTTTTCATGTGTTTTGCAAAGTAAAATATTGACTAAATTATGACCTATTGGAACCTTCTCTGATGACTGCTGGAGCGCTGGCAGGCGATAAAAAGGGTTGCTGAGCTTTTTTGCTCGAGTTGGATTCCAGCAGATATAAAAGAAGTGATTGAATTAATTGGCTATAGAACGAAGTTCAGAGGTTGTTTAGAGCGGGTTGTGAGATGGATTACTGTGTTAGGGTGTTGTGTTTGTGGTTTTTTTTAATACAGCCAATGCAGATAAACCTGCAATTTTCCACCAGTGTTTAAATATTTCCCACACCAGGTTGATGGTATACTTCGCAGAGGTTCTGGCCTTTAACCTCATACATGTGAGCCAAGAATTTCATGCAACTTAACTCATTCAACCAGCACTTCCTTGGTTTTCCAGCTCTGACTGTCCTTCACAGCTATTTGGTGACAGATCTGAAAGACTCTTAGAAGAGACACCTTCCCAAACCTCGATAAATGGAGTTTCTTCTGGGCTGAAGCACATGAGGGAAAATTGTTCACAATACGTTGAACTGTCCTTGATGCAAAGTGTGAATGCATGGGTGTTCCTACTTGTGGTGGGTTAACTCTGGCTGAAGTCCAGGTGCCCACCAAAGCCGCTCTGTCACTCCCCTCCTTAACTAGACAGGGGAGAAAAGGTGTAACGAACGGCTCGTGGATCGGGATAAGGACAGGGAGAGCTTGTTCACCAGTTACTGTCCTGGGCAAAACAGACCAGACTTAGGAATTAATCTAATTTATTACCAAACACAGAGTAGAGCAATGAGAAATAAAACCAAATCTTAAATCACCGCTCCCCGCCCCTCCCTTCTTCCCAGGCTTAACTTCACTCCCGATTTCTCGCTACTCCTCCCCAGCAGCACAGGGGGACGGGGATGGGGGTTACAGTCAGTTGATCACACGTTGTTTCAGCCGTGTCATCACCCTCAGAGGGAGGACTCTTCCCCTGCACCAACGTGGGATCCCTCCCACAGCAGACAGTCCTCCACAAANTTGGGTCACAGCCTCCTTCAGGTGTCTCCACCTGCTCTGGCGTGGGGTCCTCCATGGGCTGCAGGTGGAATCTCTACACCCCATCATTGCTCCTCCATGGGCTGCAGGGAGACAGCCTGCCTCACCATAGTCTTCACCACGGGCTGCAGGGGAATCTCTGCTCCAACAGATGCAGCATCTCCTGCCCCTCCTTCTGCACTGACCTTGGTGTCTGCAGAGTTTCTTACATCTTCTCACTCCTCTCTCTGGCTGCAAAATCTCCCATGCTTGTTTTTTTTCTTCTTGAATATGTTATCCCAGAGGTGCTACCACTGTTGTTGATTGGCTTGGCCTTGGCCAGCGGTAGGTCTGTCTTGGAGCCGACTGGCATTGGCTCTGTCAGACACAGGGGAAGCTTCCAGCAGCTTCTTGCAGAAGCTGCCACTCCTGTGGCCCCCCCTGCTACCAAAACCATGCAAACCCAAACACCAACCCAAGTGACAGCATTTTAGTAGGGTGCAAATGGTTATGTGATGGAAAGGCACTGAAGATTGCTGAATTACCCCGACTGGCTCAGGAAGCAGAGCCCTGAAGAGCTAACTCTCCTCCCTGCTGGATGATGCCCCCTTGGGTTGGGTGAGCTGGTGTTGCATGCCCTGATTCAGATGACTCCAGTAGTGCTGGGTGGGAGTTTTCTGAAAAGGCTTTTCTTCATTAGGAAATTATTGTTTTTAATGCCAAAATTTTGTCTTCCAAGTCCAACTGACTTTGGGAACAGGGTAGGAATTACAACTGGAGGAAAAGGTTTGTCCCTTTCCCTTCTTGGGATGCAATGCTGGGTCAGTGCTGAAAGCAGTCTCCTCTCAAGCTATAGGTGCCAGGGTCAAACCTCCTCCCTTTCTCTCTCAGAGCAGGGACTCCAGTGTCAGCCTTCGCTCACCTCAGAAGAGTTCCTTAGCATGTAAGCAGCTGGGTGATTCTGGGCTTTGCAAAAAATTTTAAAAGCTCATGGATTCCTTCTAATGCTGGATGGAAAAATCTTTCAGATCTCTAAACCTTTCTTAGAAGAAAGAGGAAAAAACATCTCAAACATCTGGGACAGGATTTTTTTATTACTATTTCTTCAAGCCAAGGTTATGCATGGCATTACATTTAATGCTGATTGACCAGGGAAGAAAATCAGTTTCTTAGAGTGTAATTCAAAAAAATTCTAACAATGCATGAGAAATCCTGTAACAATAGACCTACTTGAGAATTTGAGTGGCATGAAATGTGAAGTGTACTGTTACTTTAATTGTATTTTTATGCAGACGTACTCAATTCCTATTAGTGGCAGAGTTGTGTTTGCATTTGGCCGGAGGCAAAGAATTACTAGTGGACAGTTTAATCAGGATGAAAGAAGGAAAATAAAATTAATGTAGCATGCGCTAGGCTCAGACATTTGTGTTGGAAGAATTTTCACATCTTTATTGTGTGAAGCTTGGTCCTGTTTATTTTAAAAACCTGAAAATGAGGGCTGAACGATTTCAGACTGGAATTACAGTTGCCAGTCATTCAGTTCAAGGGTTGAGGTTAGTAAATGAATAATTCTAGTTTGCCTAAAAGTCTTTGTTGGTAGTCAGTGGTTAAAAATCAAGAGCTGAAGATGTTGCTGCTTTACCCTGTGTAAATCCACCCATCCGTTATTTATATAATTACTGCTTTGAAGCCAAAAGCAGATGGGAATCTTGCTGGGCTGAATACTCCATAAATACCTTTAGGTATTTAGTGAATGCCCTGAAACATGTCACACCTGCACAGGACAGTGCAGAAAGGGGAACCAACTTGCCGATGTCCTGCCAGTGGGAGGCCAGTGCCTGATCTGGGAGGGGAGCCCCAAAATGAGGCTAACTGGACCAGATGTTTTCAGGAATCACTGGAGAAGGTGATTCCTTCCATCCTGTGACAGACACCAGAGATAGACGTGTCAGATGAGTTCCCCCATAGTGGTGTCTACTTCTCTATGAAGAGAGATTACAAAGACTACGAAGACAGGTGGGGTTGAAGGCTGAAACCTGCTTTCCAGGTGTTTGAAGTGGGTAGACATGAATCCCACCGTGTCCCCCAACACCCTGGGCAACAGCTGCATTGTTAGACCAGCTCTGCCTGTGCTGTTCCTCCCCCCAGACCTCCAGTCGGTATCAACTGCAGTGACATGGACGATACTGTCAGTGCAGTATCTTCTGCAAACACTAAATTGCCTGGAAAAATCATAGCTGGAATAAAGTGAAAACTGTAGAAACTTATTCTGGCAAGTGGTAAGATCTGTGTTTATATTTCTATCAGCTCTGGCTTCCCTACAAGAATCCTGCCCTGACATGATCAATCTGAGAGAAGGAATTTTCTTTGCTTGGCCTCCATATATTTTACCATTTACTGCTGAGTCTGTTTAGTCAGGAAGGACTGGCTTCCAGACTGTGCAGTCAATGAACGATTCATCTTGTCCAAGAGCAAATTAAGCAGAGTGAATAATTAAATGGAAGCACTCGACCAATATTTCTCAGAGCTCTCTTAAACAATTCCCCACAGTCTTCTTGCATCCTCCCCCATCCTCACCCCCAGACGGCTTCAACCCATCTATTCAGCAGCACTATGTCCGGTGTCAAGCCCAGCCTATGCCAACGCTAGCCAAAGGTTATTGCAGTCTGGGTGGTCAGGGTGAAAGAGTTGGTGGTCTAGCTCCCGTTCCTACGGGAAAATCTTCTAGACCGCAAACCTCCCACCCCATTCAGACAGTATTAATAAGACCTCCTCGCTGGGAATGGGTTTGGGATTGATTGGGCAGAGTGAATAAGTTTGCTAGAAGAGATGGCTCTTCTGGGAAAGCAGCGAGCAAGCGGGTTGGAAGCCTTTCACGCTGCCTCCTCGTGGCATTGCTGCCCTTCAGTGAGATGCAGGGCTCCCCCCTCCAGCACTGTCGGTCTGGCAGGCTTCCCTGTGAGAGCAGGGGAGGTTAAAGGGAAATGTTAAATGAGGATTCTAAGCCAACTGATCGTATTGGGAGGCTTCAGACAAGGGTGCTCATGCCTTTTCGGGTGAACGTGAGGATGAATGAGATGTGTTGTGCAGAATGGGAGGCACGGAGGGTGTTGGTGTTACATGGTAAGCACTATTCACTGAGGACAGGCTAAGCATGGATGGAAACTTGAGCCATCCCAGTGAAATTTCATTATGGGCTTCACAGGCTAAACAAGCAGCAGAGGTTTCTGCAAGCATGAAGAGCTACCTCCCTCCTCGCCATTTCCTTCAAACCACCTGCCTTGGCAGGGCAGAGCTACAAGGAAGCAGAGCACAATTAATTAATTAAAAAGTCCTCAGTGAAGGGACTGTCAGCTCCAGGTACCCAGAAAGCAGCAAAACCAAAGGCCCAACTGGGGTCTGAGAGGCAAAGAGCTGAGACCACCTGGCTCCTGAGACTACCACCATGGAGGCCTAGAGTAGAACACGACAAGGTGGTTGATGGATGATCTTGAAGGCATCTGGAGAGGTGAAGGGGACTCTGATGGTGATTGTTGATACAGTTTAAAGAAGATTTTTGGAAAGAGATAACAGCAGGTAAAAGATGAAGAAAAGGGTACATTTTTGTTAATAACCCATACATGCTGTTCCTCTGTGCTATACTGTGCAAGAGTTGGTTGGGAATTTTTCAGACGAATGTATTTTCAGTAGAAAATGTTTATGTGTCAAAAAATAACACTTTCCATGGGATTGAGCCAGTCTTGACAATTATTTTAGGGAAATGCAGGAGGATCCTCAGGTCCACATGCCCCTGGCCAAGTTATCATTTTCCAAAAGATCAGTGACAAGGGACATGGAAATTCTCGGGTAAAGTCATGGTTTAAAACAGACATTTGAATACAAAATGGGGCACCTCTGACAGAACCAGTTTAGGAAGTGAAAAGCCCCCTCTCCCCCCTGTACATTCACCGCTTGTCCTGGACACTCCATCAACGGAGTCTTGAGCCCCGACCTCCTGGAGCAAAGCGGAAGCACCCTGCCACCATGCTGGGGCTTGGCCAAGGTGATCACTTCATTTCCATCTTACTGAAAAAGCTTCATAAGCTCTGGGCTTCATCTGTCTGAGGCATGGGGGACCTTTGGAAATCACAAGAAGTTTTAATGGGACTCAGAAACCTTTTCCCGCCAAGCTCTGATTTCTACCCCGTTATAATAAGCACATCTGAGAGGAGAAGGGGGGGGGGAAATCTTCATTTTCCCATAACGCTGTTGCTGTCAGGCAATTTTTCACCACCGTGGATGCCACTGTGACACAATTCCTAAGCTGAAAGAGGCCCAACAGCGTGAACAACATCCCAGTTGGGAAGACAAGGAACTGCAGGACATTACCCAGAGAGATATAAATTGTAGTAATCTATTTGTTCTCTTGCCCATGGGGTCCTGTAGTAAACAGGGAGTGCTGGGAAGTGGGTAAATTCTGACACATCATTTCTCATTGCTCCCAAGGGATGGTGAGCAATCCTAGCGCTGGCAAGCCAGACAGGCAGTAAATGTTTCCTAGAATACAAACAGTGGGAGCCGGTACATAAAGGCTGCAAAATCACTGTCAAAATGTAATCAGCTGCAAAAAAAAAAAGCAAAAGCAGAATCCAAGCCACGACCGTGCTGCCACAGATGTAACGCCCTAAAGAAGGGTGAGAGAAGAATATAATGAGTTCCTGTGAGAAAATGAAACTTGCCCCTTAAAGGAGGTGAGGAATATCTGTCATGGGAGCATACGACTGGGCATGCAAGGACAGACACGACAGCTTTCCAGAAGTCTGTCATGCAGCTTTGTGTCTGATGGAAACCAGAGGTGCAACACTGCTAATGACTCAGTTTGTTGAGCCTGATAATGCTCTGGGTCCTGTCTTTGTGCCTTTTTTTAAGAACTCTTGCTTGCAGTTGAAGGTTAGTTTTCCCAAAACGCTATTAAGACACAGGGATGCTAGACCTGGAATGGAGCCATACTCCATCCTCACTTCCAAGCTGGTGGACTTGCACATTTCCAAGCACTGACAACTTTTCATGAAAAGGGTCGGTGAGCTGGCAGCACTAGAGCTGGCCCCAGGACTCACTGAGGAAGGCACACTGTGGTCCCAGGCCTGGCTGAGGTAACCACTGACATGCAAACATCACACCTCAGTGCGAAGCAGCAACCCAAGACAGGTTCCTAATGTGCACAGAGAGCTACACACCACCTAGACATCACACTGAGTCAAACACTGTCAGAGGGCTCAGATCAAGATGGCTTAATTCCTGCTGGACTTGTCACCGCTTGTCTCGGATGGGAAGTAGTCATTGACCTTGGACAACTTGTCGACATAGAAGGATGCCAGCAATGACGTTGACAGCCCTCGACAGCATCCTCCAAATGGGCTAAAAAGCCAGCAGAGCCCCACTAAGAGGACAGAGGCTCACCAGCCTGTGGGGTTCATGATGAATCCGAAGAGAGTACAGAGAAATGAAAGTAAGAAGAAAGAGACCACCTGAAGATGTGAGTTTATACCCTCTTGGCCCAGGCCCGTGTTGATAAGCTGGTTTTCTGCCCTATATACCATCTCCCTTGTGCATCACCCCATTTTTCTGCTTTCCTGCCCAGAGCATAGCTCTGAATAGGCATCTCCCAAGCGCAGCTTCCACTTTGATTGACTTTTGACTGAGCTTGAGATGGGGAAACTTGTTCTCCAGCCCTCTGCTTTACTTTTTGCTTCCCTGTGGCAGTCAGTGGCGTCACGTTGTTCTGTGACCTTCTGAGGGACGAGCCAGGAAATATCTTCCTGGCTAAATAACGAATCTAAAAATCAATTTGTGGAGAGGCTGGAAAGCAATAAGCATACAAATTAACTAGTGGATGAGTAATACATTTACATCTCGTGGATCCAGTTAACTTCAGAGCAGGCAAAATTTATGACCTACTGAACTCCAAGTATGAAGCTAAAAGAAATTACTGGGAGGAGAATTATTGGGTTGGATACTAGACATCATTCCAACCTTCATTAACGTTTTCATGTGGTCTTTAAAGTTTCTCCCTAGCAGTACCCATTTCCAAGGCTGGGAAAAAATCAGCCACTGAGATCACTTGAAAAACACTTTGCCTCCTCCCTCTCATTTCCCCAAGTCACATTTTTATTTTCTACATAAACCTGACAGTCAGACAAATTACTTTAAAAGTGAGATTCTGATAATAGAAATCATGTTGTAAGTCAAATGCTGATGATCTGCAGATACAATGCTCAGGAAAAAAAATCTTCTGTGGGTGTGTGCGCATGCATTTAGCTAGATGGTTCTACGTTTTGGGTGCGTTTATGACACTTTCTGACAATTGCTCTACAGCTGTGCAGACATACAGCCCAGGCAGACCTCTAGATTGGTTCAGCTGCTCCTAGTGGTTCTGTGACTGGTGGGAAATTGCATGAAGCCATCAGGCCTCCCAGGTTTGGGCTCATTTGAGATTTCACAGACTATTGGCAAATCCCTTTGAATCATTTTCACCATCCTGTCACTTGAGAATAGACACCTGTGGACATCAGCTCCATGGGTTACGCAGCCTTATTGGCCTCCAGGCTACAGCAAAATGGTCAAGTCCAACCAATGGTCCAACACTTGGACTTTCCACCTCTCTTTCTCCTGGGATTTCTCTCTTCCAGACGGTGAGGGACCAGCTCCCTTTCTTAGCATCCCTGTAGACAGTCCTAATCTTTGAGGTTCCCCTGGGAGAGGGGAAGATGGAAGAGGACACTTCTCTGTTTGCTTACATCTGTGGCAAATTAGCCACTCTCCTGATGATGGCTGTTCCTGTGCCAGAAGGTGCGAAGTGGGTGAGAAAGCAGGTTGAGGCAGGCCCAGGTCTCCTGCCGGTTGTTCACACACCTGCACCTGAGCCTGAAGGCTCTTTCAAAGCCCCGGGTGATGCTGAGCCACAGGTAACTGCAGTTGGGATGGGCTTTAGCACACGTGGCCCAATCTTGGCCCGACTCTTGTGAAGTACGCTGTCACACCATCAGCATATGAAGGCTCTTCCTCTCTGGAGATGAGGTTGTCATAGTCTGGGATGGAAGGTTTGCAGTGTATCTCGCATATTTTGGAAACGAGCTCAGACCTGTGCCTGCCTGCCAGGGTAAAGGGTGTTTTTGTCCTCCAAGTGCCATAATTTCCCTTTTGCTTTCCTGTGTAGTGTCCTCCACAACAGTGTTTTCCTCCACAGTGGTGTTGTCCAGAGTGCAGGGTAAGGGCAGCTCTGGTTCCCTGATTGTCCAGATGGGATGACACAATGCACCTCACCGTTGTGGCCTGGGGAAGGGGACATGCCACCTCCTGTCTCCTCCAGCATGTGACCAGGATGTGGACAGGGTGCACAGCTGGACCACGGCGCTGGGGAGCAATCCCGGTCTGTGGGGTACTGTCTCTGATTCCTTTTAATTTGTCCACAACAGCAGGGAAAATCTTCAAAGGGAGAAGAAAAAGGGTTTTAAAAACAAAGCCAAATAAAAATAGGTCCCGAGTTGTAAAATTTGTATCTGAACTTCCTGGAAGCTTTGAGACTTTGGGTGGGGTTTCATTATGCTGTTCCAGTGAAAATGCCACATGTAAATCTCCTACAACATGAAAGATCACGTTCCCTTGTGATCCAAATAGAGAGGGACATATTACTGGTGACGGTCCAAGCAGCTGCGCCAGAGTAAGGGTGCTTATTAAAGAGGGGATTGCTGGATATACATATCCATGCCTGACTAACAGCTTCAGCTCTCTTCAGTGAAGGGATGTTAGAATGCAAGTTTGGAAGAAACACAAGAAAAAGAAACACTGGTTCCAACACAGGCCAAAAAGAGGTAGTGCTGCATGCTGGACACAGTATGCCATAATACGTGAGAATGAGCAATTCTTTGGAAATCCCCATTCCATAGAATTTTAAAGGAACAGAAAGCAAGAGGTTGAAAGCCTGAGAGGTTTTTCCTCCTTCTGTGGAAGCTGTTGGGGTTGTGGTCTCAGAGCTGGGGCTGGCAGGGGAGTCCCCAGGCCCTGCAAGCGCACAGCGGTGTCTGGGTGTCTGAGAAGCATTTCATGCTTGCTTTGGGAAACCTTCCCACCACGGCAGGTTTTTGCATACTCCTCTGCTCCTCTCTGCCAGCTCCCTGGGTTCAATGCACTTCTGGCCTTGGGAAGCTGAAGTCAGTGCTCACCAAACAAGTATATAACACATATGTGAACTCAGAGGCGTGAAACACCCTTCGGTAACAAACAATGATGTCCCACCCTGAAAAAGCCACAAAGACATGGCAGAGGTCTTTGGGGACAAGCTGCAAAGTCGTCTTGCAAATGTGCTTCAGCCACAACATTCTCATCTAACTGACAGTGAGAGATAGCAGGAACCCATCTGCTCAGGTACAGCCGTCGCTGTGGCAGCAGGCACAGATTTCCCAGCAAGGAAAACCGCCTGGGCTTTGTTTCTGGCGTGTTGCAAAGAAGAGGATGTGACATCCATCATTTTCATAAACAGGATTGCCGCACGGAGTGTATTTGTGTGGTCAGATCCTATACGCAGGGTTACAGCTCAGCCAAGGAATTTCTTCCCTGTTGTGTCTCCAGGCTTTTAGACTGGGAGGTCTTTGCAGAAAAAAATGATCTTTAGGTTTGTTTTTCATCCATGCTGTGCCCAGCGCTGAGGCACCAGGGCTGTAGGCAACTGCCCCGCACGGTTCCTGGTGTTGTGAACGAGAAAAGCCACCGCAGATGGTGCCCAAGCTCTCTCTGCCCAGCCTGCTCTGCCAAGGTGACACTGTCAGCTCCCTTGTAGCACTTTACATTTTAGCACCTACTTGTTTTAAAGGCCTTTGATTAAGGTAACCTTCCCCTGTTCTTCCTTTTCCCACCCCTTGAATTTAGCCTTTGCAGTGACCTCCTGCTTCAAACAGTAAGCTGCAATGTTATAGTAACTCCGGAGAGACTCTCAAGGACACATCGAGCTCTTGATTCCCAGTCAGTAAAAGCCAGGACTGCCCGTGCCAGTGAAAAGTGTCCCAGTAAGAGGCTGGGGCCAGCTGCCTTCTTCCAAGTCGAGGTGTTCCTGCTCCTCCTGTTTGTCCATCCACCCCTGGTTCCAGCTGCATAAGCTGTCAGGCAAAGTGAAAAGCAGCTTTGCCCAAGGTGTGAGCCCCCCTGAAGCTGATCAGAAGGTACTCAGGTCCCTTGTGCTGGCAGAGATGTGGAGAAGAGGGATCGAAGTCCAAGTGATAACACGTTCAACGCCATCTAACTATTTTCTATCCATTTTCTGTGTATGTTTTCTGCTCCCACGATGCTGTTGTCAACATTTTTTCTGTAGATTAAACGAATTTTGTTCTTTTTTTTTTTCAAAAAAATAATGGGAAATACAAGTAGAACAAATACTCATTTTCCCATATGAAGCAGGGAAAAGGATTCTTTTGAGCCAACTCTGCTGAGCAGCTTACATTTACGCTTCTGCCATTTGACCCAAGCACTCCTCAGTTGTCCTTGAAGGAAGCTAAAGCTGGAGCAAAGCTCACAGCCTGTAACAGTCTCATTTATGACACAACCACTAGAGGAAAGTAAAACCCCTGGTTGCATCGGGGTTACCTATATCATGTACTGGTCTAGAAGCCAAGCTGCGAGTAGCTCAGCACTTTCTACCTGCTCAGCCCTGACCACTGCTATTCACAGCATCATTCCTAACCTTGGCAGAAGGTAGCACTTTGTGTGAGCTGGAGCTTTTCAACGAGAGTTGAGCTCCTGGGGGACTCTCAGGTTTGAAGCATCCTCAGGGAGTGCAAAGGACCATCTCATGGAGGATTTAGCTGTCAGAGTACAACATAAGGATGCTGGGATGCAGATAAGGGACGCTCGGTGCTGGTTTGTGCTGTTCCTGATAAAGCACAGAAGGTTGGGAAACAGAAGTGATATATGTGTTTTTCTCACACTGTCTGATGCAGTTGGGAAAAATGGGCAAGTTTTTGGGCACAAGTTTTTTGGTGATGTCTCCGTCTTCTACCAAATGTTTGAATGAGATTAGATAACCCACTCCCAATTTGTGTTTCGTAGTTTACAGCTCCAGTGAATAATGTATTTAAGGGGTCCCTACTCCCTCTGAGGATTCATCATTTATAGGTTTTGGGAATGCTTGAGATCGAGTAAATTTAATAAGCCTGCTGTTGAGAAGTTTGTACAGACCCTCAGATAATAAGGGCAGAGAACCGGACTCCTCTGCACTTACATTTTCAATTAGACCACACAAAAGTCCTTGAGTGCTGGCAGTGAGGAATGGAGCAGTCACTCCATCACTCTCTTGCTAGATGGCACTTCTGGCCCACAGTCTGCCAGCATTTGCTGCCTATGAATTATGGTTTCTCTAGCATCTTAAATCCTTAAGCTTTTCAGAAGTTTTGTGGAGGCATATTTCCTTTCTACTAATAAAATACTGTATCAGGACTCTTGTCTCTTGATTGGAGTGCTGAGAGGAAGGGAAGGATACCCTGAGTCCTGGGTGGGAATGGGACCAACCTTGTGCGATGTCTCCTCAGACCTGGCCTGCAAGTCTCCATGAAACATGGAAGATACTCTCAGGAGGTCCCATGCAGAGGGGATTTTAACTGTGTTATTGCATCAGTACTTTTTTTGCAAAGCCCTAATTTGGTGTGACTGCACTGTTCGTTAGGGAAATGTCACCTGGGCTGGTGAAAAGCCTCCCTACAGCCCTGCCCTGAGCTGGAGGAGATGACACACAGCAGCCAGAGCGGTGGATGCCTGAAGAAGCTTGTGAACATTTTAAAGCCTGTTTGTGTAAGCTTATTCATCTGCTGTGAGCATGATAACAAGACAGTAGCTTGTGAGCAATTACTCACACAGGTTTTTGCAGAAGCAGCATGTGAACCCTATGGTGGTGAGTGCTCCACAGGTACAGCTGTCAGTGGCCCTTGCAAAACTCCTGCCTTGAGTAGACAAGGTGGACACAAGGCAGGGAAATGGGCAGGACAAGCAGGGAGATGGAGTCTTGGGGTGAGGATGGGACCTGGTGGTTAGGCTTATTGAGGGCTAATTAGCAAGGATAGTAGAAATGGGCAGGCTTAAATGATAAATTGTGATAACTGTTGCTAGGAGGTATGGAGGAAGTGTTGTGGGACTTGTTCTGGTTTTGAACCTCCCAGCAAGGGAGTGGTGCCTGATGTCCCATGCTGTGAGCAGGTAAGGGGGAACAGGTAACACCAGAGCAGAGAAGACAAGAGGGGAAAAAAACCACAGTGGTCTTGTCTGTGCAGTTACTGGAAAAGAAATCTGAATCTGTAGGTGGTTGTTCCTTTTATTCCTCTGCTGTGATTTGGTGTGTTGTGCCTCCCTTGCTAGAGGAGCTCATTAATACGGTGAGAACTGCATTGTCAGATGAACATCCTCTCCCGTTCCTGATGGAATGTTTGCTTCTGCGTTGGGTCTTCTGCCACACTGCTCACTTTAGTTGCTTGTTTTCCAGAAGAGGCCCCTGCGTTTGCTGGAGAGCAGGCTTACCTGCCGTGGGTCCAACTGTGCATGCCAAGGGCTTTGGCAGCTGCTGCGTTTAGCTTGGCCACAAGAGCATCAAGGCCACCTCTTTGCTCATGAGAGCTCACTTTATGCGACAAAGCTTTGTAGAAAGCAAGGCAGACATGAGGGCAGCTCGCCACAGGGCCTGCAGGGGAAGAGTTGAGGTCTGAAGTCATGACTGTTGGAACCACAATATACTTTTCATGCTTTAGAAAAACCCTACTATGTTCCCTGGTGGGGAATTTTCTGGTGGATGCCAAAATATGAGAAAATGGGCACAGGGGAGCTATTCTGAATGCTATATTTGGTGCTGGTAGCCCCAGCAAGGAGACAGCTAGCAAGGAGAGAAACCCCTCAGCCCTGAGTTTCACAGGGCCACCAGTCTGGACACTCTAGACCCAGTCAATATTAGCATAAGTCCTCAATTTACCAGCTCAGTAAGTTCTTAGTTTACCTTTTTTTCTCACCTCCTTCCCTCCACCTTCTGCCCCATCACAGACCATCTAGGTCTGAACCTCCAAGACGTGCTAATTCAGGCTACCAACTGGCCTGTTTTGCAATGAGAAAGCAAGTTAATTTCTGACATGTCTCCAATTCCACTTGCCCATTCCTCCACAGGGCCCCTGGTGACTGATGAACTTGTCCATGAGATCAGCACCAAGCAAGTCTTTGCAACACTGGAGGGCCAGACCATCCTCCTTGTGCTGCCTGGCCAGAGACACCATAAGGTTGGAGCCGTGCCCTGGAGTACGTCCAGGTAGCATCTCTCAGACGTGTAGCTCAGACACAAGCCATGCCAGCCATGGAGCACAAGGCTTTGTTTAATTCTCGGGGGGGTGAGAAGGGTTGGAGGTAAAAGATTCCTTGGCTGTGCTGTCTCCTTCCTCAATGATAGTTGGACTGATGCTGTCTAGGTGCCCATGGCAATGAGGGCAAGTGCTACTTGGCTAGGGAGCACTCTGATGTTCACTGCTGCACAGATGAAGCTGCAGAGCCTCTTCTGCTGTCAGTATCGTCTGGAGGAGCTGGGTCACCCATCCCAGCCAAGCTCCTTGGGAAATTCCCAGGAAAGCTCGAGGCCTGAGAGTCTCCAAGAAAGAAGCTGACACATGTTTGGCAGCCCTGGGGAAGGAAAGCCTCATCCCCCCTGGATAGCCCTGGCTGGGAATCCTACTGGTGACTCAGCACTGTGGGATGGTGAGTGTTGCTCCAGTCTCCAGAGACTCCCTCCAGCAAAAACGCCATGACGACACACTTGGGAAAGAGCTGCTGCAGCAAGGACGTGTAGGGTGGCAAGAGATCTGACAGCAGACTCCTGCCAAAGAACAGAACATCTTCTCTCATTTCTCTCCACCAAGGCCACCGTTACCTGGGCTGAAGGGTTCCTAAAGCTGCCACAGGCAGCAGGTCATACAATTTGACACTGTGGTGGCTCTAAAAAAGGTGCATAGGTCTTTGATAAGCTGCAGGCCAGGGAAATCTGCAGCCTGCTCTGACAGTGAAGGAAGTAGCCGTGCGTTTGGGGCTGAGGAGAAGGGCCATCAATCAAAAAGGTCAATGGAGAGCAATTCCTTGTCATCGGAATAAGACCTAAACCAACTTCAGCTGCTTTGCTCATTTCTGGTCAAATTACATTTAGGGCTGTTGCAGAGCCAAGTCTTGTGGCGGCTTTGAACATGGGTGTCAACTTGGAAGGGTATTTCAGGCACATCCAGAGGTGCTGAGCTGTGCAGCAGGATTTGACCACATGTGTGCATGGGGTTGGAAGGTTTGGGAGGAAAACAGCTTCCAGTCTCTCATGCATGTTCTTCTGCAGGCAGAGCACAGCTCGCTCATCCTAACACAGATGCCTGAAATATGGCAGCTGAGTAATGTCCTTCCAAGTGTGAGCTTTTTCTCCACTGAGTATAAAGTGAGCTGAGAGTGACTGATTTGGTGGTAGGAGCTGACATGTAGACATCTAAAACTGAGAGGTGGGTTTCCTCCAGACTAAATGCAGCATAGCATGGAGGCAGACAAGCTTCAGTTTAACTGACCAGAGTGGACACAGGGAGAGGTCTGATGCAGCAGCATGGTACTGTGTGATCTGGGGACAGAATGTCAGGAAGGCAGATGTTTTGTGAGGAACATTGTCCTGCTGCTAGGTCCTGGAGGAGCTAACTCAACAGGGCACCTGTAGAGGCACTTGAATCCATTAGCAACCTTCATGCAACTTCAGAAATTGACTTGTGCTCCTGGCTATCTGTACTTGTGACGGGGGACACAACTGGATGCTGTGATCTAGGCAAAGTCCTACCTGAAGTACAACACTGGTGGTTGACATGTCCAGGGAGCATATAAATTCCTAGGGCGTGCCAGCCTTTTAAAACCATCTCTCTGTTGTCTCTCACTCCAGTGACATTCAGCTCCTCATCTACCTCATTCAAATGAAGCTGGATTGGGCAAAACCCTGCCTTTGCACCAAAGGAGATGAAGGGGGTTCGTGCATCCTTTTAGTATGACTCCATGCTGACCTACGGCTGAAGGAAGATGGTGAAGGGCCCTTGCACACCCAGTGGGTGCAGAGGCTGTCAGCCTGTGGCCAGAGTTTGACAAAGATTCTGCCCCAAAGGCCCTCAGAAAGATCCTGTCAGAAAGCAGATGTTTGGCCTTAGTACCCAGGACTCAAATGAGAACAGTGGTGCCAGTCAACAGGCACTGTGTCCTCAGGGAAGCCAGGATGCCTGCTCCCAGTTTGATGTTTTTGTTCCCTTGCTCCATTGGTCACCAACTGGAAGGACCCAGACCCAGTTCAGAGCACCCTGTGTCCCTCTCGCCGTGCTCCGGGAGCTGTCAGAGCCCACACGGTGGCACTGCGACCTAGCGTCCTACATTGCCGCTGTTACTCTCCATGGGGACGGGTTGTGACCAACAGCTGCTGGGTGCTGGGAGGAACAAATCTGGCAGCAGGCCTGATGTGGGACAGCTTAGTCCTCTCTGCAGGAGCCTTGAGCTGTGCTGGGCAGCGTGGCAGTGAGCAGGACTCCTACTTCTGTGTTTTGCTGCAGCACCAGTCTTCTCCAGGCCTTGGCTTTGTCTCCACAAATGCTGCCAGCAAAAGTCACGTCTTTCTCATCTTGCAGATGACACAAGGCACACGCTGGGTTCAGCAGCTGATTGGGATGTTATCATTGCTCCTTTTGCTGTTGCTAAGACTTGGGGGATTGTTTGAGGAGGATGAAGGCCCTGTCTCCTCTACTTATCCAAATGGCCAAGCAGTTTCTGGATAAAGATGCGGGTCTTTGGATGACCCTGGCTCCTTCAATAGAGCAGCTGCCACCAGACAGCCCCATCCTGCATCCGTGTGTCTAACTTGGACTCTGTGGCCAAACTCTTCCATCATGTGCAGGAGCAATGAGACCAAACCCAGTGACCCTGTGAGCCACCGTGACAAAGCACAGGCTGGCCCTGGCATTCAGCCTCAGCCAGATGTCCTAACACATTATGTACAAGCCACCGGCTGATTTTTTCAGATAAAGACAGCAGAGTTTCCAAAAAACCCTTCACCCTGGAAGGAATCAGCTGCTTCCTGCCCTGGGGCTAGCCATCCCCAGCCTGCACCCCCTTCCCTGGGGAGACGCCTGGTGGGGCTCCCCATCCTGCCCTGCTGCCTGCTGAGGAAAAGATCCCTTGTCCTTGTCTTGCTCCTGGTTGCTCCGATGTAGATGGCTGTAGCAACAAAGCAGCTCCCTGTGTCTGGGCTGTCTTCGGGAGGGGGTGGCTAATACATCACCTGCAACCGAAGCCAGGGACCTTTTGTAACTTCTGCAGCAGATAGGACTACAGATCATTCCAGATGAATGGAGCCCTAAGTAGTTACAATTCATATGAATTAATCAAGCTGTTCTCTGCCATGTACATCATTTAAATCACTAAAGTGCTCCTGCTGGCATCACTTGGTGGTGGCCTATTTTCATGGCAGGGAGTCCATTTACAGCAGAGCAGAGCACTCTCCTTCACTCTCCCACCCCAGTGTGGGGTGGGGAGAGGGATGCGCAGTCAAGGTGCTGTCCTGGTGCCTGTTATGTTCCTCCTCCTTGTGCCCCACTGTGCTTACCATGCAGAGCTGGGAATAAGCTCCCGTGGAAAGCATGCCATTAGCACTTTGTGCAGTAAAGCCCAGGAGATGCAGCTAAACAGAGACTGAGCTGCCTCCAAGGAAAAAGCCCAACAAAACCACCCCCCTTCCCATCCAGTTGTCACAGGATATGTTATGAAGTGGGAGGTGGAAAGCATGGAGAGTGAGGGTGTGTGTGGGGGTTACATCTGACTGTATCTCCGTGGGAGGAAGCACACTGCAGGGGAGATTTTCCCCTTACCAACAACTTCTCCTGAAATGCAGAGAGCCACAGGGATGCTTGTGCAGAGGGGGTTGAGGCAACAACACAGCATAAGGACCAGGAGGACTTGTTCTTGCCCAAATCCCTTTCCAGCCACTTCCTCCTTCCCATGTTAAGTCAGCCCTGCTCCTGAGGGAGATGCTACCTCTGCTGATCTCTGGATCCTTCCCCAAACCCCACACTGACCACCTCTTCAAGCCTGGGTTAGCTGGAAGTCTCTTTGAGGTCAAGTTTTCAGGTAAGCTGTCCCACAAGGTTCAAGCTCTGGTTATAGTCCCAGCAAAGCAAAGAAGAGGAGGTCATGCCGCTGCCCTCTCTTCCCAGGCAGGCTGAGCCCAGCTGTATTTCTTCCCATTTGCCTTGGGCTGACCCAGGCAAAGGTCACCCAGCCAGGGTAATCCAGGAGATGTTGTTAAAGATGCACACATGATGCAGTCCAGATCTCAGGTATGGGGAGCAGTGCCCTTCAGCAGAGGGTATAACAACCTCTGGAGCTGAAGAAGTGACAACATTTTAATGCATCCCAACTATGTGTGCAGAAAAAATATCTGTCTCTGTCTGATCTACTTTGAGCTGGAAGTCCTTGGGAAGAGCACTGTGTTAACATGGGTGAATTGCTTCTTGTCCCCAAGACATTTCTGGTGTCTTTGCTTAGCTCTGCACTGCGCAGAATAAAATGCCTTTAGATGTCAACGTGGGAGGCACCTCATAATCCCCTGAGAAAGATCTTATCCTCCAGCCTAATGGTAGGATCAGAACTGTTCCCAAGCATTAGCCCATTGATCCTGCAGTGGAAGTTTCACAAGATGCATCTATATGCAAGACCCAAGGTGTCCTTCAGGGTGACATGTGCTTTGCCACAAAAAAGCTTTAAATCTTTGATGGGAAAGCGCACTTTGTTCCTCTCTACGAACACAGTAAAAGGCTTTAAATAATAGCTGTTCATGTGGCCCTGAAAAAGGTTGCCATGTGGCTGAACTCTATAAATCTGGACATTTGCTGAATTGTTTTTTGCCAAGAAACATACTATGGCTGAAAAATGAGCTGGAGGGATAAGGCAGTGGTTGCTTGCAGATGGCATGGTGCTGCTGCTCTGCAGAAAACTTTGTCCTCATGTAAAAGCCATATTAAAACCCACCGTAGTAGTGGGAAGCTTTTAGGTGGCTTGAAGAATTGTTGGGTAAAGCTGGAACACTCTCACTGTGTAGGAACAGGATGGGCTTTAACCCAGTCACTGGGAGACGAGGGGAGAAGAGCTGAATTAGATGCCATTACGCAGAACTCTGAATCCAGGTCGACTGCCGTGATTCATTCCATCTCTGGTTATGAGAACAGAGAGTGGCTGCTGTCTCTTGCTTCCAAAGCTGATGAACATGGTGAGTTTTTGTTTTGTTTTGTTTTTCTGATATGCTGCTCTAATTAAAATGCTCTTGTTTTGCCAGTAGCATTCCCTTATGCAATACTGGTTATACCAGTATAGATTTATTCAGGAATAAGCAAACCACCAAATTACTTTTTTTTTTTGAAAGGAGGGTATTCTTGCACAAAAGGTATCAAGCTGGTAACTGGGAAAGTTTAAATTCATGCCTGTATTTTCAGAGATACAATTTCTCAGGCAGATGAGTACTAAGAGCCTTCCAGTGCATTGGCTCTGCATGCAATCCAACACTGAGCAGCTTCCCCGTGCACCTCCGGAGCCAATAGGGTGTTGGTGCCCCTGCACGTCTACACATGGGCAGTGTCACTGAGCCCATAGGTGTCCATGTCTGATGATATTAGGAAAAATTTCTTCACGGAAAGACTAGTGACATGTTGGAACAGACTGACCAGAGAGGTGGTTGAACCACCATCTCTAGAGACATTCAAAAACGTGTAGACGTGGCACTCCAGGACATGGTCTAGTAGGCATGGTGGTGTTAGGTTGATGGTTGTACTTGATGATCTCGGAGGTCCTTTCCAACCTTAGGAATTCTATAATTCTATGATTCTATGAGCTGAACAGCTCCCAGGCCTCATTGACACTATTGACTAGATCTGCATTTACTACGTTGTGAATCTTGTTTCCAGGTGGACACATACCTGTGGACATCCAAATGTGACTGTCTTAACCTGGAAGCTGAACTACTCGCCAGTGTCTCCTGTCAGTGCTTGGGGGCAGGTACTCTGTGCCGCTTGATTTCTTCCTGATCCTAAGACGATGCTGAGGACATAACCCATGCGCATCTTCTGGAGAGGATTCCCTTAGTGCTAGAGACTCCAGAATCACCTGAATCTTGAGCTTTCTTCACTGTTGCTCCTGATGCAAGAGATAGTGGCAAGAAACCAAAAGATCTTAGCAGTTTTGTCTATACTATTAAATGTACCTAGTAAATTCTACTATCATGGAACATTCCATTTTCATTTTATTAAACCTGGTCAGCATTCAAAGAAAAGGGAATTGCAAACTGCCTGTTGGGAGTGGGTCTTTCCAGGAATTTTTTGGGACAGTTCTTGCTGGCATGAGTATAAACCAGCCAAGGATTGTGCTAATGATCTAAAAGTATGGCTCATCAAGTTCCACTAGCGGGGAACATTTCCTGACACTGCTTAATTTACTAGTGCAGATGAAGCCAGAAATAGCAAGAACCCTGTATTTCCCCCAGCTCCTGCTTGGTTGGTAAGAGAGGTATGCCATCCATTTAATCTTTGGAGGAGCTATTCGTATGCTGGTTCACTTTTGTGTCTCTCACATGATGTGATAGAACATTCATCTTTCATTTTCTTATATTGTTGTTTCTGGGTATAGCTCCTAAATACAAATTGTCTGTGTAGTCAGACAAAGTGAAGCTGTCCTGAAAGAAGACTTTGAGAAACCTTCTCAGAAGAACCTGCCAACCAAAGCACATAATCAGTGCAGAAAAGATACAAGGTTACAGCCAGGTATCTTAATTGCTAGTTCTTCCTTTTCAGTGCTACTTGAACCAGAGAGAAGGGGATATATTCATGTTTTAAGCCAATTTTGAGGTCATGGTCCATTAGCCTTCTCAGAAAATTCCGTCCTTGGCCCATGGAAATGCATACTTTGGAAACCATGCCGTGATGGACCAGGAAACTGAGAGCACAAGTGGTGCAGGACCATCTGTTTCTCTTGAGTGAGCTTTTTCCACTAGTGTGGAAAAAACCCTTCCATCCATCTTCCAGTGTTTCAGGCTGTTTCAGACTTGCTTCTAAGTCTTTGTGTCCAGTGATAGATTCACAGCATGCGATCATTTTTTAAATGCTTTGTGGATGATTTTAGCAACCAAAATGTGCCCATCGTTCCAGTAAAATAACCTTCTTCATTTCCAGAGAAGAGCCTTTTATTTCTCTATAAATATTGGCAGGAAGGGTTACTGAAAAGATAACTGTATCCAGGACTGTTCGCCGCAGTATTACTGCTTTGGATCCCACTGTGGTCACTCCTTACCATCACGCTGTTGTTATGTTTGCAACAAAAAATATGTGAGCCAAGCACGTTCCTTATATGTTATTGTATTATCTGTAAGCCAGGACTTGGTGCGACAGTAAAGGGTCCTCTCAATTTGCTTGACCACTGAGGTTTTTTGACCTCAGAAAAACTGCAAATAAACTTGAGACGAAAGGACAGTTTTGCTGTCAAAGACTGTGTATCAGTTCCTCTGTTCTCCTTCCTGCACAGCATGTGGCAGATCCCAGCCCTGTTTCCAGCAGGCGTTGAGCCACCAGCAAAATGGAGCTGTTGCAAGAGGAGATGCCGAAGGGCCACCTGTAGGACATACCATGCTGGCAGAGAGGGCATGTTTTTTCAGGTGCGTCCTTGAAAGTCTGAGCTTGCGATTTTTCACACTTTTCAAATGAAAAGAGTTACCAGATAATCCCCATCCAGATGCGCTGTGGATGTGATAGCCACAAGACCACTCCAGAAATGAGAAAAATACTTGATCTGTGTGTTCCTTCCACTGTGCAAGGAACATTTCTGCACGGTGCTGGCCGGTGGGATGAAGATGGTTTTAGTCTACACGGCACTACCTTCCCCTGTGGTTTTGGAGGAGAATTTAAATAGACTATTTTTCAAGAAAGAAAGGGTTGTGCTCTCCTTTCCCCTCCCCCTCTTCCCACTGACATTTTGAGCTCTAAGTCTTCAGGCTGCGATAGGTGACAGTTGCGTTTTGCGGCCAAACAGCTTCCCTCTTTCAAACGAGACGGCTTTTGAAAACAAAGCACAACAGGAAAGAGTTGGCAAAACCAAATGCTATTTTCATGGGGGCTTTTCCAAGACCATTGCTTCTCTCTTTGCTGCACCTCTGACAACAAGACACAAATAAATTCAGCTGTAGCAAAGTCCCAAGCCATAGTTATGCTGAGTAGTCCTCTCTCTTGCTTGCCTTGCTTTCTTAATTAGAAAAAGAATGAGTGTGTGAGAGGCTGAAAATACTAATTTTTCAAGTGGCCCTGTGCAAGATGTAGTTGAATACTAAACATGATGAGCTGCTGATCTTGAACTTACTAAATTTTTAGCAATCCTTCGTAACATTGATTTGAAATCTTTTTAAGACTGGAAAATATGGTTATTGCCAGACCTCTGCACAACACAAAAGAAAAGGCCTCTGGTCCATGGCCTCTTTTTAGCAGTTTTTTTAACATCTGGTTGAGCTACAGCATTTTGTGTTAGAACATGCTCAGTCTTCATTTAAAGTCCCCGTGTGATGGAGAATTCGCTGTATATCTAGATATGTTGTTGCAACGGTTCATTACCTTTGCCATCAGAAGATGTGTACATCATTTCTAGCCTGAATTGGTTGGATTCATCTTACCTAAATTTAGGTGTTTGCAGCATAGGTGTGCACAGCTGAGCTGATCGCCTGAGAGTCCCTTCAGATTTGAAGGAGAGAAAAAGCCACTTTGTGGCAGGCTCCATCAGCCCTGTTTTAGCTGTCTCCTTTGGGATGAGAGGAATCTCACTCTGCAGTCCGTCGGCTGCGTTGGCTGGATATCTATTGGCAATATCAGGGCCTGGAGTAACTAAACTGAGATGCAGTTGTCTACCCTTAGACTAATGCTGCTTGACACATCTGATTAACCTCTGACTGCTGTTAGCCCTTTCTCTACCGTTCATCTTTAGAAATCTCAGCCCCCACATAGAAGGAGCAGCTGAGACTTGAGGAACTTTTTACTGTCTTGGATAAATTGAAGGGATTGAGCTTTCTTTCTATGTCTTTTCCAGGCTTCTTGTCACTGGAGCTTTTCCCTGAGCTCTTGCAATATAGAAACAGCCTCTGTAAAGAGAAGGTTCCCAGACTGGTCCTGCTACTCTGGAGGTAGGGCAACGCTCACTGTCTTACATGCTACCTGGGTCTTTTCCCCATTTTACCCCCAAATTAATGTTTGCCTTTTGAGCATTGCACTGCCCTGGGAATTCGTACTGCCTCCACATCATTTGGGGAAGTTGCGATCACCTGTATCCCTTTCAGAAAACATCCCTGATCTGTCAGCAGAGGGTACACTGACCCTGCACCGAACTGGGTTGCTCATGTGAGCCACAGTCGGCCACGCACCCTTTGTTGGTCTGTGTAATTATCTGGTACTCTATCCCTTTTTCATCTGTTCATTTAATGTTGTCAGCACATGCTGTCTGGAATGATTGGGTTTTCACTTTTTCTTGCATTCTTGCTAAAGTCACCAAAAACATGGACCCAAGGACATGTCCCATCCTCTGGAAGTAGTCGCAGGGGATAAGAATTCCCCAATTTAAATAAATTGCTGTGATGTGTCATAAATTACTAGTTAAATATGGATTATGCTGACTGCATGGACTTGGGTGCTTTCACTGGTAACTGAACCATACAGCTCTTGGAGTCTGAGCATTTTATGGCAAGAACTACTCATGCCTTCCAGCTTCGTGACTCTTGAACTGACAGATGATGTTTTTCAAGATTCTTTTAATCCCACACCTTGATATTATTTGTGCCCCCAACTTTTACATCCTTCCTGGGTGCTCTCAACACTGTTGCTTCCACGATGTTGCTTGGGTTCAGTGTCAGGCTGACCAGGCCAGAGCTACTGCAGTGTCATGTACAGATGATGCAGAAGCAATCATAGAATCATAGCATGGTTTGGGTTGGAAGGGACCTTAAAAGATCAAACCCTCCTGCCATAGGCAGGGATGCCACCCACTAGATCAAATTGGCCATGGCCCCATCCAGCCTGGCCTTGAACACTGCCAGGGATGGGGCCTCCACAGCTTCTCCGGGCACCCTGTGCCAGGGCCTCACCACCCTCACAGGGAAGAATTCTTCCTAACGTCTAATCTCAATCTCCCCTCTTTTAGTTTAAAACCATTGCCCCTTGTCCTGTCATTATCTACCTGAGTAAGGAGTCCCTCTCCATCCTTTTTGTAAGACTTTTAATACTTAAAAGTATTGAAAGGCCGCAATGAGGTCTCCCCGGAGCCTTCTCTTCTCCAGACTGAACATCCCCAATTCTCTCAGCCTTTCTTCACAGGCAAGATGCTCCAGCCCTCTGATCATCTTCATGGCCCTCCTCTGGACTCACTCTAACAGGTCCACATCTTTCTTGTGCTGGGGGCCCCAGAGCTGGATGCAGAACTCCAGGTGGGGTCTCACGAGGGCAGAGTAGAGGGGGACAATCCCCTCCCCTGCCCTGCTGGTCACGCCTCTTTTGATGCAGCCCAGGACACAGTTGACGGCCTGGGCTACAAGCAAATGCTGACAGCTCATGTCAAGCCTTTTGTCCACCAGAACCCCCAGCAGGGCTGCTCTCAATGTGTTTTTCTCCCAGTCTGTACTCATGGCTGGGATTGCCCCCACCCAGGCGCAACAGCCCCAGCAGGGTAAGGGTAAGGTTTGCTGGGGTCCCTCATACCATTCGTTATGAACAAACATGCAGCAATTGGGGGCAAAGAGCCCTATTCAGCAAAGTGCATAAGTCAACCTTTGAATTGTAGGAGTCTGCAGGGGAGTTCAGCGAGTGCAGGACTGAGTGTGGACAGGAACGGCAGGATTCATCTTACACAGCTTTAGATGTCTCCAATGGTAGATATCTATGGCTGGGCTGCACTCTTCCCTGGACAGAAAAAGAAATAAATATCTATATGTATATTTGAGATGTATTTTCATACCCTGAAAGTAAACTGTCAGCATACAAGCTTTAACACATATTTTTTTTTTGAGAAAAGAACATAAAAACAATTGCAGGTCCATCTAGTCCTATGTCTCTGGCAGTGGCCAGGGGTGCAGTTCTAAGAAACAACGTGAAAGCGGAGCAATCATGAACGGCAGCTCCCTGCAGTGCTTTCCCAGTAACCCCCACATGCAGCCCAGAGGCTTTTTAAGCTGAATTGGTTTCTAGGATCATAGTGACAACATGTGATATTTTGAAATTTATAAATTTCTCCTCCATAAAGTTCTGAAATCTCTTCTTGCACCCCTGAAAATGTTAAACATCCACGGTGTCCCGTGGCAAGGAGATCTGCAACCCAACTCTGCACAGGGTGAAGAACATTCTCCTGCTTATTTTGAACGTATCTCCTGCTTCTTCCATTTGATGCCTACTTCTACTTCTTCTTACTTGCCTTCTTCCTTTCATTTACATTTTATTGCTTCTGGAGAAGGTCTGGAAGCCAGGCAGAGGAGAAAGGACTTGATTGTGAAATGGGTTTGATAACTCACAACTTCTGCTAGTCTTGGGAGGGCTCAGAGAGGTGACCAGCAATGGAAGGATTATTATACACCCTCCTCTGCCCACCACAACCTGTACCCCTCGTGCAGAAATTTTCCCTGGAGAGGGTGTAAGATCTAATCACGTTTCCACCAGGCCAAGTTGTTTTGACAGAAAGACTCATGTGAAGCAAGCAGCAAAAGCCATGCAGTGAGAAAAGAAAAAAAACGCTTTTCATGGTCCCCGCAGTGAGTATCTGTTGTGCAACACACACACACACACACTCTCAACCACAGATCTTATCAGGCTGGACTGTTTCCACCGAGGTGTCTTACTGTTCTCCTCTATCAGTGATGTGCACACAGCAGTCTTGGACTTTATAGACTACTTTATTTTGGTAAGTAATCTCCAGATCTCTGCACTGCAAAAGGTCACGAATTCCTGACTTCTTAATAAGAAACACGGCTGAAAATGTTACCGTGCAAACAGCAGAAAACTCCAGCGACTTCGGCACACTGTGCCAAATGGGGGAGCTGCCATGAAACCGTCTCTGGAATGGTGGATATCCTGGTGGCATCCAAGGTTCTTTCCTCTCCAAGGACGGGACAGGCAGATCAGTTGAGAGAAATTAATCTGCTTAACCTGCATGACTGTGAGGGCTCCTGGCTCTCTGTACACCAGAGTCATGACCAGGGACCTGTACAGTCAGCGCAAGGAAATAGGTACTGCAGTCAGATTTAAACCCACTGGAGTCTCCTCTGTCCGTGGACACTCCTGCCCAGGCACTGTGGGCTTTTGGGAATGGAGCTGGTGTTGCAGCACCCTAAAATGAAACAAGCAATGCAGGGCTGGCAACTGGAAAATTCTGTGCCTCCACACAGACGTATTAATGTCTGCCTCTGCTTTGTGCGGCTGGTTTGTTACATTGAGGCCTAGCGGGGAGCAAAGGCAGGCCTATTTCTGAAACACCCTCCCCTCCGCTTTCTGAGGTGCACAGGTTTTGTGTCCCCTAGCAGCCAGGGAAAGGGCAGACACTTCAGCCTCTGAGTTCTTCAAAGGTGAAGACGGGAGATGCTTGGCATGTAGATGTTGCTCCCTGTGCCCGTGGAGGAAGAGGGATGAGGATTTAAGCACAACTGTGCGTGGCGGCAGTCTCAGGCAGCCAGTCCCATGTGTCCTGGCTGGAAATACCAACCCAGCGTGTGGTCTTCCAGGCTCTAGCTCTTGTGGAAGTCTCAGAAATCACCAGAAAAAGAAACAAAAAAAGAAACATCTAAACAGGGGTATTTTTAAAGCAAGACAAAGCAATGATCTCCTGTTCCGTTTGATGCTGACTTCCCAGCGACTGCTCCCTGCCCCCTCCACCGCGCATCGCCCTGCGGGCTGTCAGATCAGACTAGATGATGCTTAGAGGCAGGAGGGGAAGAAAAGAGAAACAAAGAAAGAATTTCACTGCCCAGCTTACAATATCCTCACGTGAGTGCTGGGGTTCGGTGTCCGTTCCTGCAGGAACCAAACTGTGGTCCCAGATAGGAACAAACCTTTGACAGTGGCACAAGCCCATCATCTGTGAGTTTGTGTTTGAATTAGACCATGAGTGGGGAGCTGGCAGAGAGTGGGGGGGAGCAGGGAGTGGCAGATAATTTATGGATAAGGTCTTCAAAAGAGCTCTGTTCCCATTCCGGACAATAGGAGCTACTGGGGGCTTCGCATGCTCTTGCCAATCTGGTCACGTAAGCGCAAACTCCCTGATTTGGTTTATGAAGAATACCCTTCAGTCTGACACTGACCTCTAAAACAAATAGAGTATTGCGGCGCGCTGATGCCCCATTCATCACCGGGTGACAATGGGAGCCAGGGCCCGTGAGCGAACAGCATTTCATTCAGGGGAGGACTGAATCGCTCTGAAATACTCGTCGCAGCGCCGCTGGTACCAGCTCCGTGCTGCCCCGCCGGCACGCTTCTGTGCCTGTCTGAGATGAAACCCCCTGGGAGGCCTTGGGATGCCATGGCACTGCGGCGGAATTCTGTTTCACGGCACATGGTTGGGTTGAGCTGATGGGTAGGACAACCAGAGCAATCGAGGGATGGGCAGAGGATGGAGAAGATGAGGAGGTCCAGACCAGCAGCTCACACAGAGGGAGTGTCCCACTTTGCAAGAGGTGTCTCCTCACTCTGGCTGAGCCAAGGGGCAGCACTGTTCCAGAGAGAAAAAGGTGCCTGAGTGGCGGTGGATATGGCCCTCCTCTGTGCACTGGTGGAGGAGACCAAGAAGTGGGAGCGTAATACAGCTGTGGTGAAAGGCAACGGAGAAGCAGGGAGGCAGGGAAGAGCAGTGATAAGGGAGCTGGGCATGAACCCTAGCCAGCCATGCTATGCCATTGTCAGAGGGGTAGGCATCTGCAAACAGACCGTAACAGGGGCACTGGTACCTCTCTAGCTACCTTTGGTGGCTTCTCTGTTGCAGCCATCAGCTCCAGGATGAGTTTTCTCCAGCTATTTCTCCTGCCCACAACTCTGTTGCTGTTCCTATGCACGAGGTCAGAGGAGATGACTGCTGACAGAAGAAAACATATCAGGCTTCAGAGGAAGGTGAAGTAGCCATATGATGATCCTCTATAGGCAACCAGGCCAGAGGAAGGCTTTCTTCCCCCTCCCTAAGCCAGATTGGGCTGAGCACTAAAAGCCTGAAGGTGCATATGCTCACTTAGGTGTTTTTTCATTCACCATCAACGGTTAATTCCTCCTGAATGGGCCTCGGACTAGCTGGTGGTTGCGTTTGCTGATCACGTACCCAGATCACAAAAGCAATCACAGTTCTACATATGTTCCTCATAAGGACCTCTGCAAATGACCAAAGTGAATACGCAGCAAGCCATTCCCATGTGCAGATATTAGCATGAAGTGTGCAATTCCAGAGGTTCCTTGAGCAAATCGCCTGTGTACGTACAGATGTGTACGTTCACACTTTTAACAAGCCTGGTCTTTTCTAGGCAAGCATCAGGCCTGAGAGAAACTCTCCCACACATTTTCAGAGGGTGTTGTTTCAGGGACTAGTTCTGCCAAGGACTTGGCTCTCTGAGAAAGTGGTCTTGCGCTGGTGCCTGAATGATTGTAATGTGCAACATTATCTTTCAACAGACATCTGTGTTAACAACTGAAGTGAAATGATGGCACATTAAAAACTTTACAGCGCTGTTGCAAAACACTTTAAAGAAAAAAAAAAACCAAAACAACAAACCAAAAAAACCCAACAACCTTAAGCTGCTGCTGTAGGTTACTCTGAATTCTGCCTGAAAATAGCATGTCCAACTTTACTTGGAAGCCGATACATGGTCACTAGCAAATCTAATTATTTCCCAGAAAATAAAACACCCAATCAAGGGTGATTGTAGGCATTGTCCCAGCATTTGGGGAAATAACATATGGATTTGTGATTTCTGGAGGTCGTGAAATCACAGTGCCCTTGCCAAGTGTGCAGGTGTCTGATCACGTGAAGATCACCCACCTAATGCTGGCATGGTCTGCAAGGGATCTCAAATAAAGCAAGCAAGGAGGGCACTGTGAGAATTCGTCTTGATTTCCCAGCTCACTGCTCAGAGAAGGACAGTGTTACAAGGCTGAAATGACTCAAGGCTAGGTTTGTCCTCACCTAACACGAGTCATCTGGTCAATCATGGTTGTTTCAGCACCTTTGATACTGGTAGGTGAAACCTGCATTTTTCTTCTCCTCTGAGTTATCCCCAGGAGGTGTCTGTCCATCTGCCTGTCTCCAGGATGGCAGAGCGAGGCTGGGTCCTTGACTCACCTGGCTGGAGAGTAGGAGACAGGGCTATAGGACACCTGGGGATATCCTGCTGGGTCAGCTACCTGGATGGAGCAGCATCACTGCGGCTGCTCAGGCTGCACAGCAAAGCCTGGATGGTGAGTATCAAATTAGGGACCAAAGGCATGGCCTCTGTGCCGGAAACCTCTCTGAGATCTCCTGCAGAGGGAAAGGACCAGGTGAGACTGCTACTGTCTGGTTGGTCTTCTGGGAACCAGCATGACCCGGAGGTAGAGGGCTTCAGTCTCTGCAAAAAAAAGTCTTCGTGCAAACCATGAAGGCAATTTCTGCTTTCAAATCTGCTGTAAGAAGAAGTAACAGTCAGGGAGAGCCCAGAGTCTGTCTAACAGGGGTAAGAAGATACTATGCCATGCATCTGAACCACCTCACAGATGTCACTCAACTTGAGAGCCTTTGCCCAGGGCTCAGCAGGTGGGAGATTCTCACTGGCATGCAAAAATAACATGATGAAAATACAGCTCTTTGGTAGCAAGAACATAAGAACAGCCATGCTGAGTCAAAGTCCCATATCCTCTTCCCACCGTGGCCATGCATGTCCTGCCTAGAGAAGGGTTCAAAACAGGATTAACACATGTATTTCTCTGAGTGCTTGTTGAAGCTGCAGCCACTTCTCTGAGAGGGATGTGACTTCTTTACATTTACTAACCTTCATGGGGTTTATCTTCCATTAATTTGTCTGGTGTCTCCCGGATCTACCTGGATGCTTATGTGCATTTTTAGCATCTACTCCTTCCTGAGGCATGGAGCACCAGGGCTGGACTACCCATTGCAGAAAGACCCTCCTCTGGTCTATTCTGAACCTGGGTTCTCCTATGTTGATTTCCCCAAAGCTGCATGGCTGCCCCAAGAATCTGTCTGGAGAGGTAAGGGCACCAGGTGAACCAGGGAAAATGTGATTGTGCTTGAGGGCATCAGGAGAGCAGGCACAGCTATAAGATTGCCCTCTACAACTACCTGAAAGGAGGTTGTGGCGAGCTGGGGGTCGGCCTCTTCTCACAGATAACTAGTGACAGGACAAGGGGAAATGGCTGCAAGTTGTGCCAGGGAAGGTTCAGGTTGGAGATGAGGAGAAATTTCTTCTTGGAAAGGGTGGTCGGGCATTGGAACGGGTTGCACAGGGAGGTGGGGGAGTCACCGTCCCTGGGGGTGTTTAAGGAAAGGTTGGATGTGGTACTTAGGGACGTGGTTTAGTGGGGAATAGGTGGTGGGGGGACCGTTGGGCTAGATGATCCTTGAGGTCACTTCCAACCTTAATGATTCTATTCTATTCTATTCTATTCTATTCTATTCTATTCTATTCTATTTCCAGAAGAACTTCTGGAAGGAGATTCAGTCCAGCTAAGACATGCACTGCCTTCTGTGGATGGCTGTTGGCTCAAGCAGGAACATAGAGTGATCGTTATTCCAACAGGTCAGGCAACAGAAACTCAAATTTAGGCGAGCAGACGCAGTCCTTCATGTTCAGATGTACCTATTGATGTAGAGAACCTGAGCTCTGAATGAATACTCAGGCCTATGGGTCTGTGATGTGTCGTTGTATAATAAATGTATGTACAAAATGCAAACATTTGCCTGAGTTTCCATTTCGGCAGAGTTTATGTGCGGGTCAGCTCTGGGGAAGCTGAAAGGAGACTGGCTGGACGTAGGCCACTGCCAAAATGAATGTGAGGTATCCAGCACATATTCCAGCACATTGTGGGCTCTTTGAATGGATAAGCCTGCAGGGCAGAATGGGATCTTGGAAACTGTGCAGTAAACGGTGGAAAGAAGTTGTTTAAAATAAGTAAGTTGTGCCATTTGGAAAGCTCTAAAGTGCGAGAACATCACAGGGAAAACCACAAGGGACAGGAGAAGGGGACTGAGGATTTACAGGAGACCTGTGACGTTTTGGAGCAGCAGCTGGAGACCAGAGAGGATATGCAAAGCACCTGAAAGGACACTGCCTGCCCATATATATCAGCGACTGAATCTGGCCACAGCTATTACAGATGATATAAGTGGAAACCAGCTCAGAGGTTATAACATCTGTATGATGTCTACATGCAAGTGGAGAACCAGGGCAGAAATTTCTAATGCCGTTTGAAACACCTGGCAGCATCCTACCTGGATGGGATGAAATGCCATGAGATGCTTGTGTGTGGAAGCTGAAACCCACCTCATGTCAGAGGAGTCCAGAGATGCTTCAGCTGACCAAAAGAAGGTATCTACCCTGAGGGACAGCACTCTAGCTTCTCAGCTGTATTAACTGGCTCTTCTTTGACTACAAGGGGAATTTATGTGCCAGATCACATGTAGACACTTAGATATAGGTGTCTAAATTTAATCTATGACTATGTTAATCTCAGAGAATTGCTGTTAATCTCAGCAGCATGAAGAACCACAAGACAGACCTGCAGAGGTGGTCACAACGTGCCGAGCTCACAGCTAGGGCAATGCTGCACCAGGGAGGACACGGTACCTGGGGAAAGGGATTTTCATAGTGGGGCTAGTGAGCAGTATGTGCTGAACAGCTCGCTGCCCTTGCAGGCATATCCCAAAGAGTTACAAACACAAACCACAGGGAAGGTCCCTAATTCACTTAATCCTTTCAAAATCTCATGCAAACCCCACACATTGCCCAACACCAGCCAAATTTTTTTTCTCAGGATTATTTATTCTCAGGGTAGTTTTTGGTTTTTTTTCCATAATTATTTATTGATGATTTTGTGATAAACTATGCTAAGAATAACCCTAGTGGGAAAGATGCGGTTTGGCTGAGTGAAAAGGCAGCCCACCGTCCTTTGAAGCTTTGCTATAAACACCTGCAGCAACGAGATTTATCCTCTGCGTGCTTAACGTGTGAGAAGCCCCCAGTACCGTGAGCATGGCTTGGTAATGTGGTGGAGGACAACATTGTCTCCATGGGGAATATTCATCATTTTGTGCTTTTGCAAAATTCAAAGTACTGTCAGAGGGTCTCTGTCTCGAGCCTAGAGGTTGTTGCAATCCGAACTATCGGCTGCGAGATTGCAAGTGCTATGTTTGTTTGCTCTGGGTCATGTTCCACGCTCGTTCTTAGGGGACGTGGTGTGCAGACCATCTCCTGGCCTCTGGTCTATTTTACATTAGCGGAGCCATGCCGTCAAACTTAATCCCTTGACCAAACTTCTTGAGCCCTCTTATTTTTTTGGCTTGTGCACCAAAGGTTCGATTTAACCTTTTGCAATCACGAAACACTCCCTGGGATAACGCCTGAAGTCTCTGCCTGGTTAGCAATTATTTAAATACTCTGTTATGAACAGGATCAAAGCCTTCTCTTATTGAAACACTTCGTTCCCGATGCCAGGAGTTGTCACCGCATGACAAATGGATTTTCTGTTCTCTTCTCACAAGTGTGCTCTAACCAGACAGGGCTGGGCAGCCTGTGGGACGGGGAGTTTAATTAATAACAATATTTAATTTCTACGATGAAGCACTTAGGGGAGGATGAATACTGCAGCAGCTGCTGTGCCTGGGACGATGCGTCTGCCTCCGGTGGCCAGCCAAAAGTGACTCGGCGCTCGTGAAGAACGGCTCCATCAGCAAAAAGCACGGCCGCGCGCGCCGCGCCGTGCCGAAGCGCGCGCTCGGTGGCACGCGTCTCCGAGAGTTGCGTTGAAATATTTCAGCCGGGCCAATTTTTTCTCAGTTACTGAGCAGCATAAGTGTCATCGTTTCTGCAGCTGATAGTAACTATGGAAACCGTGACATCACTGCCGACATAGCGATACATAAAAATTCAAATGGCTGGGGACCGGTTGCTAGGAGAGCTCCGCTCGGGAAAGTCATCGGGCAGGCAGCCAAGGGACCGGAGTCTGCTGAACATGTTGTACTTCACCCGGGTGATTTTACCCTCCTCCCCCTATTTTCCCTTTCACATGCAAAGCTTCTTTTTTTTTTCTTTTTCTTTTTTTTCCCCATCTTCACCCTTAAATTATCTCAGAGATTTTGACAATGGGCTAATGAGCTGGTGCAGTAGCTGCATGTTACCACAATGCGTGCAAGGTCAGGAAAGAAAACCACATGCTGTACTTACCATCAAATAAAAGCCATCATCAGCCACCTTTGCAGCACCTGAGTTATTATAAACGTGCATTTTGGATCACTTTTGGGAAAGGGTTTTCCACTAAGCTTTATGTATACACAAATTAGTGGAAAATCTCTGACAAAAAAAACCATCAGAAATGAAGGTAATCTGAACCACGGATGAGGAGTAACCTCTGTAGTGGGTAAAACCTCATATTCCAACAAGTCTGAATTTGGAAAGAGTTTTCCAGCAGTATGAGTCACACCTGGTTTCTGGAGAGCTGGTGGTTTTGGACCACTGGTGGTCAACGAAACAAGTGAGGCAAGTTTTGTACGGCAAAGTGTAGTTTTAGATTAGAACAAAATTCTTTTGTTAGACCAAAATAATTATTAAAATCCACCAACCAAGGAAATCCTTCCTTGGGCTCTGAGGGGATTTGGTGAAGCAGCTTGTTTGTTCCTTCCAGCACTGTTGGTTGGCCTAATGAGGGATCCTGCATACAGATCTGGTCACATGCTGGTGTGTGCACCTCCCTCAGGTCTACCTGCAATAAATGCACAACTGATATGTCCATGTTTGTGTGCAATAGATTCAGGGGTCCAATTTAAATTTCTATTTCTATGTGCATATAAATAAACACATTCATCCTCACCTCAAGTACTGTGTCCTCGCCTTGTGTACTGTGTGCCATTTTGGGCACCACAGTATGAAAAGGACATAAAACTGTTGGGAGTTTGCCCTCCAGAGGAGGGCAACAAGGATGCTGAAGGGTCCAGAGGGGAAGACGTATGAGGAGAGGCTGAAGGCCCTGGGCTTGTTCAGCCTGGGCAAGAGGAGACTGAGGGCAGAGCTCATGGCGGCCTACAGCTTCCTCCCGAGGGGGAGCCAAGGGGCAGGCGCTGATCTCCTCCCTCTGGTGCCCAGTGACAGAACCCCAGGAAACGGCATGGAGCTGTCCCAGGGGAGGGTTAGGGTGGAGATCAGGAAAAGGTTCTTCCCCCAGAGGGTGGTGGGGCCCTGGAACAGGCTCCCCAGGGCAGTGGCCACTGCAATGAGCTTGAATGAGTTTAAGTTCAAGCAGCCAGGAGTTGGACTCCATGATCCTTATGGATCCCTTCCAACTCAGGATATTCCATGATTCTATGATTCTATATTACTTTTTTTTTTCCTCCCAGACTGAAATGTAACTTGTAGGGGAAGTTATCCAAGCACATTTTCACATGACCACCCAAGTACTAACAAATGACAAGATCTTAATAAAGGCAATATTAATACTGAATAGTCCTGGTAACTAACCAAACAGTGAAGTGGGGTTGAGGATCTTTGCCTAGGAATTACTCATCAAAATTAATCGGTAGCGTTTTTTTCCAGAAACTGGGAGTGCAAAATTCTTAGAGCGTAAACAGAAACTGAGAAGGAAACAGAAAAGAAAAAAAAAAAGCCACTGAATAACTTATTATCAAAAAGTCTCTGATTCTTGAGAAACGTGTGTGTACTCAGCACACTCCAGCCACCCACAAGAACCCAGACACCACCTGAAGATGCACATGAACACTGCATCTCAGTGGTGCCCAGCGACAGGAAAAGTGGCAATGGGCACAAACTGGAACACCGGAAGTTCCAGGTGAACATGAGGAAAAACTTCTTTATGCTGAGAGTGACAGAGCCCTGGGACAGGTTGCCCAGAGAGGATGTGGAATCTCCTTCTCTGGAGAGATTCAAAACCTGCTTGGATGCAATCCTGTGCAACCTGCTCTAGGTGATCTTACTCTAGCAGGGGGGTTGGACTAGAGGATTTCTAGAGGTCCCTTCCAATCCCCACCAATCGGTGAATCTGTGAGTAAAATTATTTTCATTTAGAAGAACTGAGTTGTGACCTATTAAACAGCTAGTATGTTCCACCCCAGAGACTGCTGTGATGTAACTTATTCGTGTTTATTAAATGTACAGGATAATGTGTATTAGGTGCTGAGGTTTTCTTGACCAAGACAGTAGAAGTTTGAGTTAAGAAGACAACTTCTGCTGTGGAAGAATATTCACCAGAAGTGCATAACAGTGATTAATATGTATTTCATTTTTTCCTTGTGCTGATATCCCCTCCAAGGAGCCTTACTTGTCCCAGCTGCAGCAGACCTTGCTTGCACTGCCTTGGAGATCCATAGTTTGCTTAACTGAGCTTTAGATCTCCTCTGAGTTGACTGCCTCACTCACATTGACACCTAAACTCAAACATCTTCCTTTGCTAAAAGCTGCTCCTCCAGGAACTGCACAACGCTGTTATGATACTGGTTTAGTAACACATTTCTGGCTCAATATATCAACTATGATGAAGGAAGAACAAGCATAATCAGGAACAGACCCCTTATATTTGGAAAATGTCTCATCAAAAGCTCCTCACATACTCAGCTGTAAGCGGGCTTGTCCAAGCTGGCAGTACTACCTGGAGAGACTTCCAGCAGTCAAGCCAGCTGAGTGTGGTCCTGGGTCCTGGATTCAGCTCGGGCACTGCAACATACTCATTAATCTAGATAGTTCAGGTCCTGGAGCCATCTTCCTCTGTATACTTAAAGAAACTCTACAAGGTTCCCATGCATAATGCATGGCGGGTACATGAACGTTGTTTCCACGTCCCTAAGCTGAGTGGCACTGAAGAACAAATGAAGGGATTTATCTTCATACCATTGCTGATTCCCGGGTCAGTTGGTGCCTCTAGCAAAAGTATTTGAATTGAAGATACTCTGATGCTTTTTCATCTGTATGCTGTCACTTGAACTCATTTAATAAAAACTGATTAGCACAAATGCTCCATGAATTTTTCCATTCATTAAAAAGACACTACTTTTGTTGGTATTCCAACTATTCCACTCATTTCCTGTTTACTTTGCATCATACTCGCCAAAACTGAATCGAATACTTAGTGATGAATCTGGAAGGAAGCGGGAAATCCAGGTTTGTCCTTGGCTTTAGATGAATGGTTATTTTTGCACAAACTGTGGCAACAGAAGTACTTGGTGATTTTCTTCTCTAGGGTACCCTGCAGGACCAAATTACTCAAAGCAAGATGGAGGATTGTACAGGTGTAAATGCAAGAGCTGGGCTGCTGGATCAGGATAAGGACAGAAGTCATGGTGCATTCAAGGAAAATGTAAGCAGGTTTTTTGGATCTGAAACAGATACCAAATAAGAGACCTGGGTTTCTTGTGGACCACTGAGGCTACTACATCAATACAACAGAGTAGAAAGTTGGTTTAAGTCACCTGCACTAAGAGAAAAACAGTGACAATGAAGACCAGAACTAGTTAGCCATCAGTGCGCTAACAGCATCTTTTCAGAAGATGCACTTGATATAAGAAGTACTTGTGCAGCTGGGGACAGTGGCACAAAACGTGAAATGTGTCATGGAGGTTTCACCTCCCGCCCTGTCTTTGGTGGGTGAGCTGTCCTTTTGAGGTCAGAGTCTGGCAGTAGTAGAAGAAGGGAACTGGGTCTAGACTGGCCATGGATACGCTGAGTGATGTATTTCCTGGTAGTAGCCTTTAGTTTTGTATCACCTTTTGGGAGGAAGGTGAGATAGACCTGGAGATCTGTGTTCTTCCAGTAGAATTTTTGTCATCACCTTCCAGTGGAATGAATTATAAAAAATTAAGACCTTGAGATAGAGCGAAGATTTTCCACTGCACTTCACAAACGTTCCTCCGCTCAGTGTGGTGCCTGAGCACAGTCAGTCTAACAACCTTTTTTCTTCCTCTTGCTTAATATGATGATTGCAATGATAACTCCCTTCCATTTTGTCTGAAGGTGTGTGTATTTCTGTGGGATCAAGCTTTTGTTTTCCTAGCTTACTTTTAGGGAACGAGAAATACTTTGGACAAGCAGCTGCATATTTCGTAGTCATTTTAGCATAATGAGCAAGGATTATTCTTTTGTCATCTTGACAGGAAACAACAAAAATTTAACCAACAGTCTCTTTTAATGAATATAGCCAGCAGGATTTTAACTTGACTCCCCTAAAATAAGGTAGGCATTTTATATCCATTAGGATACAAGATCTTTGGCTACCTTCCATAGGAATGTAAAGGCGTTAAATTAGCTACAGGAGGGTTTCACGATTGTTCCCTAAATGTAATGGGAGCGGATTTAAATTTACAAGGGGAAAAAGCTAATAATTAAAAATTGAACATAAGGGCTATAAAGTACAGAATGGGTTCCCTCGGATCGGCATGCAAAACTTCATGAAAAAGTAGAATTCCTGCTGTGTTATGCTTTTCTAGAATGACTTAAAAAAGGTTGTTTAAACGTGATTTTTGTGGCAAATTAATTGTTTGTGGCTTCCATGGATCTTACAGCCTATAAAGATGGCTGTTGTTGTTTTCATTGATCATTTCATTGAGGGTTTTTACCCCTCTTCTTGTTGTTACCAAAACCACATACAAGTAAATCAAAGTGTTGGTGCGGATGTTGTGAGAGCTATTAACGCCCCAGATCTGTCAAACCCTCAGCACTTAGGGTGCAAATCACAGCTGTCTCCAGTCCCTGCCCAGATTTCATACATTTTCTCCTTTTCCACGCAATGTCCCATGGGCCACTGGCAGTCACTCAGCCCAGTATGTATCATGGTCCCCATTTGCATGAGGTCTGTGGGTCACGGGCATGTGGTGCTGTGATTTACCTATATAAGCCCTGTCAGTAAATAAGAAATTATTCCTCCCAAGTGTCCTTTCAGATTGGAAAAAAAACCACCATTGTCCTAGTCTATTTTCAGGCCTTGACCACTAAATCATAGAATCACAGAATGGTTTGGATTGGAAGGGACCTCAAAGATCATCCAGTTCTAACCCCGTGCCATGGGCAGGGACACCCCCCACCAGCTCAGGCTGCCCAAAGCCCCATCCAACCTGGCCTTGGGCACTGCCAGGGATCCAGGGGCAGCCACAGCTTCTCCGGGCACCCTGTGCCAGGGCCTCACCACCCTCACAGGGAAGAATTTCTTCCTAACATCTAATCTAAATCTCCCCTCTTTTAGTTTAAACCCATTCCCCCTTGTCCTGTCCCTCCGTGCTCTGTAACCAGCCCCTCTACAGCTTTTCTGTAGCCCCTTTAGGGACTGGAAGGCCGCAATTACATCTCCCATAATGAGAAAGACCTACAGGCATTTTTAGCATCCTAGTGTTTTCCTTCAGGAGATGGTACGGACTGGGATCAGCTGGTCATACTGTAGCCTTGCCAAGTCACTGTGATGAAATTGTACCTGCCCTCAGGTCAGATCATATGTCCAGGAAGGTCTGGGACATGAGCAATTGGGCCAACGGCTTGGCTGATCACTCAGTAGACACCAGAAAAGACAAGCTGAGAGAGGTCTGCTGGCAATGCAGGACCTGCCAGCAACCTGGCAGAGTATGGAGAACTACCAAAGGAGCTCATTCACACTTGCCTTCTCCACCAGGAAGTCCAAAGGTACAAGTGATGTGAAATTCCAGCAATCCCAGCTGCCCACATAGAAATACTGCAATGCCCCAGTATCCCCTTACTGGGAATAAGGGTCAAAGGAAAGCCTTGTTCTCGGTGTTTCTCCTGCAGTGGAGCTTTCTTTTCTGAATTTTCTGGGTGTTCCACCCAGACAGCTCCCCTCCCAGCAGCACCTGGCAATCACAGTCTTTCCATCTAAGCAGTCTCATTCATCTCTTCATTGCCTTTTTCTGCAAGCCACCAGCCTGTTATTGTTCTTATTATTTTTAATTTCTGATCACTACAGAACCCCTTCTGCATTTTCTCTTGCCACTTTTGTCAAATAAACAGTTGAATTATGCTGCCTTGTAGGACTGACCTTTTTTATTTCCCTAGTTCTCTTTTTTTCACTGATTTTTTTCACTCCTCTAAACTTTTCTCTGCTCGGACTGAATTTCCTCCCACCTTTTCACTCCTAGTCTGTTTTCAAGCAGATAATATAAACTCCAGGTCTCCTGGGGCAGCTAACCCGATATGAAGAGCGCCACACTAGACTATTGGTGAGAGGGTTATGAAGTGCCTATGGGGAAAAGAGAGCTATCCAGGCAGACGGTGGTGTGGCTTCAGTAGCACGTCAACTGCAGGAAAATTTTTGAAGGGGATAGTAATTTTAAGCCTATGGGAAAGCAGAAAGTGGGATATAAAGCAGGGTGGGGTAACCAAGGGTAATCCCCAGAGCTTACTTGCATAAGATAAGGGTGTTTATAGAAAGGTTGTGCATTGGAGCTAATCCCTTTGGGTGCAAACGTATTTGCTGCTCTGAAGGATGTTATGAGACACCGTCGTTAGTCAGGTCACTCATGGCTAGTATTGGGCTAGGTCTCCTACTGATCCCAAAACAAAAGGGGGCTGAGTAAGGAACAGGGAGCTTTTTGCTCAGCATATGTGAAATCTTTGTTCCATTGCTTTGGCAGGGGCTCTGTTTCATCTTGTTTAGGACTCCTCTGCAAATAAGCTGTTTAAAAAGATGGGTTTCCCTTCTCCTTTTGGAGAAGGACAACAGAAAGTCAAAAGATTTTCAGTTCCAGCTTAAATTCCAAGAGGAAGAAAGAAGGGATAGAAATCTGTTATTTACTGTTAGGTTGCTGCTATATATCAACATATACGGCTAAGTGGCACAATCTGGGCTCAAGCTTTCATTATCAAGAACAGATCATTTCTGAACACAGAAGAAAGCTTCAGCCAGACCTCTTGGTCCCTGGCACGAGGACTCGGCGCTTGCAGAGAGTAAGAACTGTGAAGCTGGTGCAATTGTCAAACAAAGCTGCTGGCAGGCTGCACGGCTGTAGGTGTGTTTTGCAACAGACTCTTTGCTCATTAAAGATCAGCTTCTACCTCTTGCTGCCACAGCACATTAATCATTAGCTGTAGATGGGTGGAGGGGAGGCGATATGTGTCTGGGTTGTAGTAGGACTTCTATGTGTTGAAATTGTCGGTCAGTTAAGAGATGACAGAAGATCAGAGTAAAGGTTGTATGTGAAACATTTTCAATGGCACTGCAGTTCAAAAGAGCAATTCAGATTGCCTGCTAGTGCAAGGGCTCCTAAGTCAGCCAGGGGAGATCCTCTAATTCACTGTTCAACAACTGCTTCTTTCCATTAGGTGGGTAGGGATCAGCAATCTGGTGGCCCAAGGTTGTAGAAAGTCTCAGTTTCTCACTGATTTCTTGAATTCTGGTTGTATACTCTGAGCATTAGTGTCTCAAGGTCGTCTTCTCCCGAGCTGTCTGCCTGGATGAGCAAAGTGATAGGAGAGTCAGCTTGATCCAGAGCAAGACAACTTCAACGTGGAAAGTCAGTAGACCCAGACATTGTTCTGGTGTCTCCCATGGCCTCTTTGGTTGTCATTTCTCCTCCCTGTCTCCAGTTTTCTCACACGCGGTGAAAAGGCAATACTCCAAAGCCACTTCCCCATGTAACAGGGACACAGGGAACAAAGTCACCCAACAGTCCTTTTGACATCACACGGGTGCCATGTCACATCACCAGCAGCAGATGGGGGGACACAGTGAAGCCGACAGTTTGCGTTCAACCCATCCGTTCCCAGCACACTGGACTTTTCCAAACCCACGTCACTGGTGTGAGACTCAGCAAAGGCAGCGGTTCTTGGACAGAAAGCCTGGGATGATTTCACTTTGCAAAGTGTTTCAGTCTGTAGCCAACCAGACTCTTACTGAATATTCATCATTTTATTTTTTATACAGAAATAAATGGCAAAATTCCCATGATCTTCAAAGGGAATGTACAGCTCTGGGTCCGTATGTAATGCATTACTATTAGATGGAAATACTTGCTGGGCTCTGTTATTGGTAAGATTCAGAGTTTTATTTTTAACCACTGTATTTTATTTTATTTTATATTAGCGCTGCAAACAAACTTTTCAGTTTATTCAAGGAAAGAAATAAAATCTAGTCCAGGACAGTTTAGTCTACAGCTCTTTCCATAGTATGAAAATCCAGAGATTTGGATCAAACTGTGTTCCTGAACAGAAACTTGGGAAAGGAGGGGTGGTGGTGAACTCAGCTCTGCTTTGTAGCGCTGATCCCAATTTCAAACATAATCACCTCCAAATGTCACAGATTCAATCTCTGCTGAAATGTTGGGGTGGGATTGCTGGGGAAGAAGCAGGCCAGAAAAACCAGTTGACATGACCAGGTGAAGCCGTGCTGGGTGGAAGGGGAGGCAGTCGCAGTGCTCTCTGGCGCGGCTGCAGCTGCGGGCGATGTGGGAAGGGGTTGGCTGAGCAGCAATTTGCACGGGTCACGGCTGAATCCAGCCCTCATGAAACCACCGTGCCGTGACTGCCAGGCTGCCTCAAGCCTCGCGTGTAAGCGTGGGACCCGTGGATGCTCCTGGAGCCAGCAGCTGCATCCGTAGCTGGCTGCCTTCCCCCAGGGCCCTCTTCACCTGTGCACATTCTTCATCGCAAATGCAAACTGCAGACCAGGATCCTCAAAGGGGTTGCCAGCAACTGCGGGCTGATTTATGAGTTGCTGTAAGATGTGATGCGATAGAAGGAGGTTTGCAAGCTTCCCAGGGAGACCAGGTGGTTCTGAAGAGTCTTCTCTAGGTCAGGGCTGTAGGTGGTAAGTGCCCTTGGCTAGTTACAGCTTGGAAAATTGTACTTTCTGCAGCTGAACATCTGAAGGAACCTGAGACCAGGAGGAAATGGACGGGTGGTGATTCTTCTTAACCCTGTCTCTTGCAGACAGGAGCTGGGTTGCTGGGACCCAGTTATTCCCTAATTGAGCATTACCAGCATTAGTGCTGCAGCAGACCCAGCAGGTCCAGTTAGGGGCCATGCCCATGTTCAGCTGCATGAACCGAAACCAAAGCGATCACGTGCATTTTGAGAGGTGGTGGTAAAGCAGATGTGAGGACGAAGGTGAAGGGAAAAGCTGTGATAGAGCATCTCATTTTCCCCTGAAGCACCTGCTTGTGGTTGCAGCTGTGAGTGGAGTGCTTGACCAGAGGACTGCTCTAACGCAGTGATTGCTTTGTGCCTGGCACAAGATCAACCCGGCTTCCCTGGGTCAGCGGTCGGCAGTAGGATGTGCAGTGCACCGAGCAAAGGGAGAGGCAGAAGACCCACACATGGCTCTCTGCTTATCTCATTTGAGAGCAGTGTAGAATCCCAGAGCAAGACAAATAACTCCTACGCCCTCGTCCATGAATACCTCTCTAGCAGTCAATGCCAGAATTACAGCTTCTCAGCATCTCTGCTGAATAGCTCCAGACCAGCTTCGCAGGCAGGGTGGGCAGATGGCATCCAGCTGAAGGACGCCACGGCACCATTTGTCATGGTGAAGAGCCACCAGGCTAGATGTAACCTTCTTGGCTCATTGCAGCCCTGATATTGCAAGTGGCAAGGCAATATGCTGTCTCCCACAACCTGTGAGTCTGATCACATCTCATCAGGAACTACGCCGAGAGGCTGTGAGAGCTCGCTGTTTATATGGCGTGGCTTATAAGCTTCTGCATGTGTCACGCCACATGCGTGTGCTTCACGCGAGGTTTCGAGTCTGTGATAAGTCTCTTTGGTTGTTCAGGAAGGTCAGGATCCTTCTTGGCCAAAACTCTCTCCCTCATGTTTGATCACATTTGCCATTCTGATTTTGGTGGGAATCCAGCTTTCGGAGAACATTTTATAAAACTGACTTTTTCCTGGTCTTCCTCTCTCCCCCTTCTTTTTACCCTGTACTTCGAACAGGCCTAAACCTTCCACACACTGACTCAAGCACTGATATGGATCCAGATCTGGAGCCATACTGGGTTCTAACCTACCGCAGGCAAACACCAAGACCAGGGCGCACAGAAATGTTCCCAGAGCAGAAATCCTAGGTTGAAATCCTAGGTTTGTCCAGAAGTGAGAGTTTTCCTTCCAGGAAAAATTTCCTTCCAGGGGCTCAACCTCCTACAAAAGAAAAGCCTTTTTTTTCTTTTTCTTTTTTTTTTCTGGAAGTGTATCTGTGTATCTGTATTAGAAATGCCGGCCATGCTAAAAAAGAAAAAAAATCACCCAAAAATTAAGTATTATTCAAAAATCCATGGCAGCGACATTCATCAATTTGCACTGCCCACCTCTACTTTGTGTAAAGGCCACAGGGACCCCTGTGAGTAAGGGAATGGGTGCTGCACCCTCCTGCGCCCAGGCCGGAGCATTGCTCTCTTGCAAGGAGACAGGGAAATTGCTCACAGAAAGTGCAGAAGGACACCAGTGGCGGTGGAGGGCAGGGGGCTGAGCTCTGCCAGCCCCTCAGCAAACACGAGCGGCTGGCTGCCCCCAGCCCTGGCACTGCCAGGAGAGGAGATTTTTCTCTGCCACGCTGCTGCCCGAGCAAGCCAGGCTTGGTTTTGATGATGGATGCTGGCCTGTTCCCCAGCTGCGTCCCTTGGAGGGGACGAAGGGGACTCTGCTGGCTGAGCCATCCCTCCCGGGCTCACGTGGATGGAGGGGTGGCCGTGGCGGGTCCCGTGTGTGCCCCTGGCTGCACCCCTGTGGCTGGTAGGGCTGGCTGCCACCGTCTCGCCGCTAATAGGATCAGGGCTTGGGGAGGGAGCCGGGGTGGCCGCTTGACGTCGGCCCCGTGTTTCTCCGCCTGAGGAAGAGTCAGCTCATTGCAGGGCATGTGAGAGAGAAACCTGAGCTGTCATGGTACAGAGCTGGATGCAACACAGCGGGGGGGGGCAAGCGGCCAAGCTTCCCCCGGGTCCTAGCCGCCTTCTGCTGCAGGGCTGGCCTCTGGAGCTACTCCACGCCACCCTTAAGCAGAAATCCCTACTCAGAGAGGTTTGCCTGTGGCTGTGAGGTAAATGTGACTCCTCCTTGGCTCCCTGCCCACCGCTGAGTTTGGGTTATGAGTCAGGCAGCAGGGAAAGCAAGCCAGGGGATGCTGTCATGCTGCAGGGGGGAGATTTGCACACCAGAACCTTCTTCACTCCTGAGTGGTGGTTGGAGGTGGCTTTTATAGGTGGAAATGCCCCCACCGCATGTCACTGCTGGGTCCTGCTGTACTAGAGACTTGGGAGTTGCTGCAAGGGAAGGGACCTCAACACTGAGCTTGGCTTTGAGCTGCAGAAAACCTCCGTCCCTCAATGTGGGAGCACCCTGCCTTCTCTGGGATGCTAAAGAGAGCTCATAGGCCCTTACATCAGCTGTCCAGTATCATCTGGTCCTACCAAGGGGACACATAAACCTGCCGGACTTGCCAAGTTCTTGGCTTACCTCAGCAGCCACTCTCCATGTGACAGCTTTGGAAAGGAGAAGGAAACATTTCAAGCCACTTACCCATTTTCCTGGCCCTCGTTGTGAAAACGAGCTCTTGGCTGCTCTGAATGGGACCAGCTGGAGATCTTGAGTGAGGCTGGGAATCAAGGTCTTGTAGCAGATGCCTACCTGTGCCCTTACTCCTGGAACTGCTAGATGATGGGGAAAGGACTAGATAGCTCTGTGGGGTAGCACCCTTTCCAAGCATCTTGATCTGCTCGTAGAGTACCCCAGCGCAAAGTGCGGGGATGAAGAGGTGAGACCCACCTATGGCAAAGTGGGAAGCAATGCAGAGCTGTTCCCAGCATGGGCAGGTAGCTCAGTTCTGCAACAGCTTTGGGAGTGACTGGCACAGCATGCTGTGCAGGAACGAATTGGATCCAAGGGGGGCTTGACAGCAAGCTACAAATCAAACCCATATATCTGGGGCATGGAGCTGTTCTAAGACTCAGCAGCTTTGCCTTATTTAAAAATCTCCAATTTGGGACACTCCACAATCCTGACCCCCTTCAGGATGCTCCATTTAGAGAGAGTACTGCATCCCCTTCACAAAATCACATCAACCCCAGAAACCAGGGATGCTAGCATCTGCTTGGATAATTTGGCTGACCGAGCGTGACTTTGATTCATTTATTTTTTGAGAGGGAAATATCTGGCTCAACTGGAGACTAATTCCCTCCCTCTCTTGAGATTGTCTTTAACAGCTAAATCTCAGCTCTCTCGCTCGCTCTCATACCTCTGGAAACAATTGAATCAATTCCTTGTTTATAAAATGCCTCTGTTTGTGTACAGTTGACAAAATAAAATCTGCCTTCTATTTTCCTGCCAGATCTCTACAGCATTAGTCTTTGAGGAAAATTTTCACTGTATTGTGCGTGTGTTTCTTACTCTCCTGCTGCAGGAAAGATGCACCTTTAGAGAAACGGGAAACAAAGTCCAGGGTGAGATACACTACTCATATTCAGGAATTCAGGTCCTGACCTACATCCATTTTTCATCCAATCCTGAAGCCAAATACACCTGATCTTCAGTAGCTGATAGGTGGAGATGAACTTGAAACACACTACACGGACATCTCTATCACAGACCTCGATCTCAGTTATAGGGCCCTAAAGATCTGACTTAATAGCTGTTTTTCAGGTGTCTGCTGACCTCCCACATCCCTCTTGCTGAGATTCATTTTCTCTGGCCTTAGCCATCTGATGGTGTGGAGAATCCACACTCTTTCAGAGTGAGCAGCAGGATGGCACGAAGCAATCCGTCCTTGCTGGAAGGGTTCCTCTGACCTATTTTGGACATCTGCTTTGGGTGAGAAGAATCCCTCCAGGACCTCATGAACCTTTAAGGGGTCCTGAGAGTAACTTGTTTTCATGAGGATATTCACCCTTGGTCCAACAATGCCATGACTTGGTGCTGGAAAAGCACTGCACAGCTACGTCTGATAGGCGCCTATGAGAGTGGGGCAGCCGGGGCTCATCATGGACAGGGTTTATGAGGAGGACTTGGGGTGTTCTGTGTGAAGGACCCAAAAGTTGTGCCTCTGTGTGGTATTTCAAATGTGTCTTTCTGCTCCAGAGAGTTTCAAATTTGTATAGAGACCAAGAAATGAAAAATGTACGTATATTTATCCAATGTAAATTAACACCCGGTGGTTTAATCAGTTCGTCTCCATGTTCTAATGTCAGGCTGGCAAAACATCCCAGCTTCTCCCAGACCCAGGGCAAACCCAGCTCAGCATGAGCACGAGTTTTGGCTCTCCCATTCAACCTTTGTCCCTCAACCTTGTCGTGCTTTGTTGCTGCCAGCAGTGTTCCAAGGGTCAGGGTAACTCATTGCCTGTGCTTCACACGTGGGTCCCTGAGGCTTTGCTGTCACCAGAGACTTGCCCAAGAAAGAAGCAGGGATTTTGAACAGAAAAATGAGCGCACATGCAGAGCTATTCTGGCACAACTATGATGCCTTTAATTCATATCCTCCATTTGCTGGAGATAGCATCCTCGTGTAGAGAAGCTGTAAATTCAGTTCTGCCAAAAACATCAGGTTAATCCCTGCATTTCTTAATGCTCATCAGACAGTTTGCTCCTGGCTTTCTGGCTCTGACAAGGAGCCTTGACCAGATTTTCTATACATTGAGTCACCTGATAGCCAGTCACGTCAGGGTACTCCTGTGAAAGTGAAAGTAAATTTAAAAACACCCTTCCCATGCCAGGATCTAGGCTGCAGAGAGCAGTCTAGGGCAGTTTTTACCAACCAGTGAGTTTGACTGCCTGGGGAGGTTGTGAAACACGTCAGATAAGTGGTTTAGGGTTAGAAGAAATGGTGTGATCCAGCAGCAACACTGTTCTTCCCACAAGGGAAACGAGAAGGGCCTCGTTACTGGTTGCAAAAGGTCATACTAGCCAGAGAGCTGCCAAATATTTTTAACTGCTTTGAGCACTCAGTCCCTGTGCCTGGGTGCACCTTTTACCTCCGCAGCCGGTAACCACCAGCACATCTTGCTCCTTGCCTGGAGGGACTGAGCTGCTGCTGTATAGACTAGCTGGAAACCGGTCCCAGTGTGAGGGAGTCTGAAAAGCGCAGGTACATTTAAAAAAAAAATGCCATGAAAAGGAGCCTTATCTTCAGGCTGATATAACGTGTAGCTATTTTTACCTCAGCATACCCAATTTTTATGTTCAGTCTAAGGTAAACACGCCACAAAGGGAAGGTAGTGCAGGTTTAGTCAGCAGTAAACTTCACTAAGCCAGGTCCAAGGAGGGGATAATCTTTCCCTTGTCTAGTTTGTTTGGAAAGAAAATTAAACTTGCACGTTCTCATTGTGCGCGTACCCATTGTATGCACATTGGTTCTCAGTGGTACAAAGTACAGCTTTTTCTGCAGTGCAGATCAGTCTATGAACATATTAACTTGCTTTTGCTGCTTTCTTTAAGTGATTAAAAAAACTCAAATGGTGCCAAAAGAGCATTTTCAGCTGAGTTCTGGTACAAATGAGATGCGAAGTTGAGCTCTGTATTGCAGTGAAAGAAGAGACTTTATTTCTATTTCTCGTGAACATTTGTGGTGCAACCTGTTTTGTGCCGAAGCAGGAATGTTTTCTGCTACGTCTTGCAGTCAGGGACTCTATGGTTTGTCTTGCAATCAGCAAAGCAAGTGCAGTCCCCCGCCCTCATTTGCAGGGGCAGATGTTGTTTTTACGAGGCAGGTGGGCAAATTACTGAAGTTCAGAACTGAGCCAGGCGTGGAGCCTGGTAATACCTGTTGCTTAAAGGTGCTTCTGGTCTGAGGACCACCAACAAAAGACAAAAACTGACCATGCTTATGATTAATTCATTGGCTTGATACAGAATAAAGTGATGTTGTAGATACAAGTACTATCTCTAACAGACGGTTAAAACCGTATCAGTGGAAGGTTTATAGGTGGCTGTCTCTATTGACTGATTGACCGTTTATGAAAACACATATTCACATCATAATCCTTTACCAACTATTGAAAGTCCTGTGGTGTGAACTATTTCCAGGAAAATACACCTCATCTTTCATTAAAGATTAAGATGATGGGATTTTTTTTTTTTTTTTGCCTTTTCCCTTGCAAAGGTGGTATGGATGGTACAAACCACACCAACAGAGGGGAGGAGACGCACGCAGGCTCTCTGCAGGCACGGGCTGGTAGGACCTAAGTGACACAGGCATCGATTTTCCTGCCCTCTTGACTCGGGTCCTCCCAAAACTTAATAGAGAGCAAGGCAGTGAGGATTTGGGGTCTACCCTCAGCAGTCAGGCATGATTTTTGAGCAAAACCAGTGAGATGTGATTGTAGAAGTGTGTAGGGTGAGGTGAAAGGAATGGTGAGGGGAACCTGCCTGGTATCTTCAATGAATCTGCTTAAAGCTGTTCTCACGGAGAAAGCTCATCAGAGCTGAATCCACTGTGCCAGCATGCTTCCTTGTGAGATTTGTAGTGGCTCCAAACCCTAGTGACACCACCACAAGGTTATTTCTTCTTACAGTGTTTCAGCTTCTCCTGACTGGAAGACATCATGGAAAGGAGAATTAAAAAAAAAAAAAGCCACAGGCAAATATTTCCTTTCTGAATACTGATTTCACATGTGTAGGGTTCGTTGGGGCCATGGGGGTGGAATATGTTTTCACCTCTTGAGTTTTCCTCATCTCTAACCTCTCGGTCCTCTTCAGCATTTCCTTTCTCTCCATGGTTACTCTACACAAACAATCTCCCTGCTGACATGGTCAATGCAAAACTGCCATAAATATGCACTGCAGATGCAATGTATTACTCACACGGGGTGACTCATCTGGAGCAAGCTGGTGAAGAGCCATACTGGGGGCTGTGAGTCAGCAAGGCTGGTTTGCTTTTGAGCTCACACTCACAGGGAGTGGAAACACATCTCAGTGCCTTTTGTGGAAACCCAGGGAGCCCTGCACGGGTGGCCCTGATGGCTCATTTAGGAGATTACTGAAAATCAGGGGAGGAAAGTCTTCAGTCCACTTTCCTGCTATTGCTGGCAGAAGGAGAGGGCTTGTGTAAAGAGGTGGTGGCCACTGTGATCAGATGTGGGATTTGAGCCTAAGCCCTCCCACGGTGAGAACCCAGCCCTCAGCCACTGGAAGCCAAGACCTGAAGGAGGGCAGGCACAGAAGGCTGCAGGTAGCAGAGGGAAAGCCATACAGTCACCATCTCTTTTTTAGGGCAGAAAGCAAGCTTCACACGGTGAGCCCATAAACCATGAATTTTCTTGTGGTCCTGACCCTAATGCAGCCACATCTCAAATGTGCCCTGAGGCTGTATGATCTCAGCAGCCTCAGGATGCTCAGACATTATCATCTACTTGCCTATTCCTGTGGTCTGCTTATTCCCAGATCACTGTTCACAAGAATTCAGGGGGCCTGCCCCAAAATGGTTAGGTTTTCTCAGTGACTGATTAAAATAAATTTTGCTTAACAATATAATCCGTCACTAGAATGGGCAAACGAAGGATAAAGCAAGGCAGATATGGCACGGGAAAGTTATGTGTAGAACTAATGGGAACAGTATGTAAACGTGAAAGCGGAATAGAAATAAACTCAAATGTAAAACAAGGAAACATAATACTGATACTCAAAATCAGAAGGGAAGTGTTTTGTTGTTTTGTTTTTGTTTTTAAAGGGTAATAGGCAAATTGACTACTAAGGCAGAATTTTGGTAACAATTCTTGTGATTAAATTTCATGCAAGACTGGGGTATCTGCAGGTGTAGGTGAATGCCAGCTTGAGGACAGGAATGCCATTGGGGTATCAGATCCCTCTTTTATTTTCTGAAGAAGTAATTTAAAATATCCTCATCTAGCTGAAACAGATGGCTACAATCACACCATTTTATCTTAATCCGAATAAGGAAAAAATTGTTTCTTGGCTTCATGACACTCAAGCTGTTTCTCTTAGCCTTTTCCCCAGGAAAAGCCCCGAACGCTTCACACCTTTGACATTCTCAGGTTCTTTACCTGCTGGCCAGACTGACTCATGCTCAATTTCCCAAAGGTGTCCATACCAGTTCAGATGTGCTAATCTACCACTTATACTCTGCATTATCTCCAACAGTTATCATATACCGTTTCATAGATTATACTGTGCTAAGGGCTATACTGAGGTCTCCTGAAAGAATTAGGCTTAAACTGGGTGTCCAAAGGGTGTTAAGCCTTTTTGGGTAATCATTTGTAGATTGGTCTGGTTGTGCCAGCTGCAGCTGGTGCTCAGTCCACTCTGAGCAAAGCCAGGCCAGTGCTGCAATGCCCAGCATACTTGGGCTGACTTGCATTCAGAGACCCCTGGAGCTCAGGTCTACCTTCATCCAGGCTTCTCTTGCCAAAGTGGCTGGTTTACAGAATGACTTTAAGATCCAGGATTAGCTGGGGACATAGCCCCAAACCCCAAAGGCTGCATGGCCTGAGGGTGCATTCACTCCAGCACCCTGCAATCAGCAGGTATCTCTTGAGGTAACCTCTGGGTTTGCTACCTCCATATCTCCTACTCCTGGCCACGGCATGCAGCAGTGTCGCCTCCTTTTCAGTGAAGAACGGTTTCCAAATCTACATTGTCAGGCTCCAAAAAGGGTTGGCACGCAGCCTGTTGTATAGTGGAGATAAAGTTATATGATCCCTTACACACCGTGAAATGCTACATGAAACTTTGTAGAGGATAGAATATGAACCTCCTTTAAATAAACTCCCTGTGACTGCCTGGGGCCAGCATTTCTCATTAAGATTGCTTTTGTTTTTGATGAGCAAGGGATTCTTGGAGAGCATCACTCCTCTTCTCTCTTGTACTTAAATCCCTCCTTCACCTCTATCGCACCATGTGCTGTCGTGATGACACCTTTGTGGGGCTCTTGCTAACTACCACCCTCTGAGCAGCCAGTTTTGTTCCCAGACCAACTGTACCTTGCTGGGTTCCCCCCTTTGGTGCTCGAGCTCCTCTCCACGTTGGCAAGAGATGGTGGCTTCATAGAAACCCAGTCTGAGCCAGAGGAATGGCTCTCTGGATGCAGAGGCAGAAGCATGAAGACATTTGACAGGCTTCTTGCAAGAGGGAGGGAAAAAAACATCAGCTGCTGCCAAAGTCTATATGGTGCAGTCAAGCATGGGCTTGGTTTTGTGGTGCTTTCCAGAGGGCAATTAGCAGACTGAGGAGATGTTAAGTGGACTTGGGTAGAAAGAGAAGGCCTGATGCATGAAAAGAGCAGCGATGAGAAGAGGAAAATCTCTCCTGGTAGAAGTGGGAAGGGTGCAGGCATCCTTCAGACCATTTGTCAGCCTGGGAGCCATGGACTGCTTCCAAGAGGTCCAAGAGTGGTAGCTAAGAAATGCACATTAGTAGGCTTTATTTTGCTTTGCGGGAGTCTGCTGCACAGCTGGAAAATGTAATTAGGTCCTTGTGCTGTAAAATGGGCTGCACACGCACTGCTCCAGGCTGAGATTAGAAGGGGGAGCTGGGAACAGGTTAGGCACAAGCTATGCTGGAGTGGAAAGTGCTTGCTGTGAATGCAGGAGGACAAGATTTGCCCCAGAATCCACCTTCTCTTGACCCCGACCATTTGTCTGACATGTCCAAGGCAGTCGCAACAGATTTTTATAAACCTGGAACCTCTCATCTAGGCCCCTCATTTTGGATAGAGCGCGTAACCATGATTCTATGGTTCTGTGACCATTTCTACAGCCTGAACATTAAGTTTACAGAATAAATTGGGAGATCTAATGGAGGAGCAGGCTTGGAGGAAGAGAATGGGACCGAGAGAATCCTAGGCAAAAGGACCACCTCCACAGGAGATGTTCTCTACTGATTTGTTTCTAGCATTCTAGATTTGTTTCTAGCATTTTTCCTCCGTCTTGAAAGCAAACAGAGCACACAGGGTATTGTTCTCTGGCAATGCTTCCAAACAGGAGAAAATCCTCTATCATTACCATCAGTCATTCCTTCAAGTTGTAAAGATCTCCACTTTTACCTATAGACTGAGATTTTGCTCTGAACCTCAGTGGGAATAGTCAGTACATTTCCATGTAAAAGAGCTCTTCTTACCTTATTGCTCAGTTTGTTGTTGTTTTTTAACCTGGAGAAGATCCAACCAAGAACAATAGTAAGACTCCAAAGGTTGCAAAGTCAAGCACCCTTGTGCTAGAAGCTGCCAGAAATCAGGCTGTTCGCGTGAGTTCAGGTTTATCTCCTATTTTAATTCATTTTTACAAGATCCTGCGTATTTCAGCAGAGGGCCCCAACCTCATTCAGTGCTCCGGTTGGACAGTGACCCAGGCAGAGTGCACCATAAAGCAAACACTTTCTCTTGTGATTAAGGCACAAGTGTGGGTATCCAGGAGAGGTAAATTATATTCTTGGCTTTGCTACTGCCTTTTGTTTGATGTTGAGTTGGGTGAGATAGTATCATAATGGAAGTGTACGAGGCGGCTGAATTATGGCGGTGGCTTGGCAGAATGAATTATGGCCTTCCCTGCTGTAGCTTTTTTGCATCTTTACTTTGCAACCTTTGTGTTCCTGCAACCAAACCTTTTCATAGCACATATTGTCCTGGAGGACTAGGTAGATCCTGGATTTTGTTTTTTTAGTGTCCTCAAAAAAAACCAGCATCTCGGTGATCGCTGGCTTGTGTGGCTCATTGTGATCGTGCCTTTCTCCACTTGAGGGCGATGTGACCTGTTTCAGTACACACAACAGGCAATTCAGTGTGAAATAGTGACAAAATTTTGGCATCTAACTTTGGGTGTCCGAATGAGGTCGAGGCATCTGAGTTCCCACTATACTTGGAGATTTGGTCAATGCAGCCAGTGGAGTCTGGAGAGAAATTCGTCTTCCTGTAGAATAGACAGGCATTGGCTGAGCACATGAATTGCTCCTTGGGTTCACTTGACTGTATTGGGCAGGGTCAGGACTCCGTTCTCACCATAATGCCTTGTGTCTTTGAGATGGCCTTAAGTCTCCTGCATGGACTCCAGCTGCTGCCCCAGAAGGGTCTCCCAAAGCTCCTTGGACACATCTGCCAGCTCTGTAGAGGTATGTTGGCTATCCATGTTGACATGTTGGCATGTCAAGTGACACTGGATACCTACTGTACAAGCACACCAAGGCCCCAGATCTCCTTTCACAATTATGGGAGCTAGGACAGTTAGCTCATGTATAGACATAGGCACTCAGCTGCCTACTTTTAATGATCTTGTTTTCAAACTAAGCCCTCCACCAGGGTTATTGTCATTGAAGAAAGGAAGATATCCAACCGCATGTGGAAATGCAAGACGTTTTTGCTAAGGAGATTGCATGCCCACATCTCAGTGAGGCTGTAAGGAAGGCACTTTGTCAGTCAAGACCTGAGTTCAAGAAGAAGCTGAAGAAGTTTACTGAAAATACAGGTGATGCCAGGTTGCATAGTCAGATTTTGCTACAAAATATGTTCCAACCTTAATGATTCTATGATTCTATAAACCTTGCTTTATAGAGGCCCGTAACACTCCTTATGGTGTATCCTTCCAGGTTTCCACAATCAAGCAATACACTTTCTTTTCACAGTCCAGGAAAGTTATCTTGCATTCCAGGAATAAGGGAATATGCAATGACTGCCTGATAAATGTTCGTTAATTTAAATAACCCATCTTAGTTTTGTTTGGTTTATTTGTTGGGTAAATCAGCATTTATCTTTCTTGTTTGCGGAAGGACCAGGAGAGAAATATTGCAGATGGAAATGTTTCAGTTCACTTAAACCTACATGAAACCAGATTAGTGCTATAGTGGCAACTGAAGCAGAGATGACTAATTAGCAGCAGCTTAGAATACCCATCCAGCAATGGTTTGTAATGAAATAAATAGATCATCATTGTCCCTAGCAGTAGGGAAAGTGTTATAGGATACCAGATATCCGTGGCAGAAGCCTAGGAGCTCATGCCTCTTTCTGGACTTTGCCTCCCATGACCACATTTAGAATCTTCACAGGTTCACCTCCTTTCTAAAGTCAATTTTTACATGTGGCACTTGAGTTTTTTCAAGCAGAAGGGTTTATCTTCTGCCTTACTGGCTATAAGTGTTGTTCCGATGTGGTGAGAACTGCATAGAAACTACCCTCTTTTTGGGACAGTGGGGAAATCAAGTCCCAGATCTTGGAGCAGAGCCCAGAACTATGTATGCTTATTTTCATCAAACCAGTTGAAGTTTAGATCTGTAACGAACAGCTGGGTCCCAAAATACCTCTGTGGGTATCCCCAAATACTTCTTGGCTATTTCCTTGGGTCTGGCCATCTTCTGATGACTGATCTAATAACACTATAGCTGAGTTCTAGCCCATGCAGGGCAAGGATTTGGTTTGCTTTGGGGCAGAAAAGGAAACTGAAGTGTTTTCTTAGTAATTCATTTATGTCTTAGTGGGTTGTTTCGTGTTAGTCTCTGTCTCAGTTCTCAGACAGACAAGGTACTGCTGTTCTCTTAGCCTTTGGTATGGAACAAAAGTAATAACAGAAGGGAATTAGTAAAGGAAAACCAAATTCCAATGGGGAGATTTCACATCGGCCTGTGGACCTAACTCCCACAGGATTGCAGCGAGGCCAAGAACTGAACAGGACTTATGACAATTGGAAACTGTCTGTCCTTAACTAGATAACTGTACTGGGTCTAACAGAGACAACCCTTCCAAATACACATTGTGGGGATCCCCGACCTTGGCTGTGGTCATGCATTTTCTCCCCAGACATGTAGCAATAGTTCTGTTGACCTGCATCCTACTGAAGCCATCCAGAAAGCCCTGGCACTGTGGTGGCTGACCCTCCAACCATCTGCCAGTAACAGCAGGAGCCTAGTGGCTGCCTTGTTGTGGGAAGCACATGATGGCATTCTTGGAAGAGGGACTTCTGCTGAGCAATCGCCCTGCAGAAGGCTGAATTTACTGGCTACGTCTTAAAAGCTTCTACTGTAGCGCTGAAGGTAACGGGAATATACATTTCTGATGGCCTGCTTGCTGCTGATTTGACATCATGCCACGTGGGGGAGGTGTTGGAAATAGGCAAATACTACAGAATTTAAAAAAAAATAAAAATCACTCTGAGTTGAAAGGGAGGAGAGCCAGGAAAGGAAATACCTCAGGCAGAGAGTTACTACTTCTGTATCAAAGCCAGCAGCTCCTTACTCTAATATTTAACACCCAGGAGAGCTGAGGGGGAGGATGCTGAGAATGGGTGAATTTTTTCAAAGGCACCCAATTTCTCGTGATTTTCCTTGGGTGCATTTTTCTAGTGAGTATTCAGTTTGACAGGAAATGTGACTTTTGGTCATCAGAAGTACATTTACATGTCCAACAGCGAATTGCTGAACAACTTCAGCTTGAAAGCAAAGTGTGGAGAGCGGCTGGAAAGGGAAGTGACACCAACCCCTACAACCAAAATCCAGCACTCATTGCTGCTGCTTTTCTTACTAGAAGTCAAAGTAAAGTGTTTCACTCTGGGTCTAAGGGATTGTTAGAAGAGAAGACAAAAGGAGGCAGCTTTTTGCTGTATTTAGCAATAAAGGAGAGCTATTGGGAAGAAGTGCGCAACAAAAGAAGATGAAGTCGGCACAAGCTGCAGTGGTGGAAATTCTTTTTGGACACAAGGAAGTGTTTTTCTCACGAGAGCACTGAAGCACTAGAAGATAAGCCCAGAGAGGGTGAGAAGTCTCCATCTTTAGAGATAACCAAAACCCAGTGGAGCAAGGTCCTTAACAAGTAGTTATGACCTTGAACCTAGACCTGTTTTGATCAGGGAACTGAGTTACAGACTTCCAGAGCTCCTTGGCAACCCAAATTATTCTCCGGTCTTGTGAAGGTGAGACAAAGATTGAATAAAATAAGGAAAAGAAGTTCCCCATTTCCCCCTTATTCCTCTCCCTTCAGCACAGATGGAGGCTGGTGTTCTTGTGTTCTGCCATGTATTTTGCTTTTAATACCTCTGGCCCATTCAAGGTACTAATGTCCATTTCAGCTGCTTTGCTTAATCAATTAAGCCAGTTTGAAGTCATTCCAGTCCCCAGTGATGTTGTCTGCATCAGTGACAGTGAAATCAATTGCACTGCAACAAGAACTGCATTGCCAGCACTTATGGGGATGTCTTTTGATGCCACAGGGACGGGGAAGCAAATAAGACAAGAGCCAGACAAGGTACAAGATAGGTCTACAAGCTCACTAAGGGAAAGACAACAAGAAGGAGAAGAAGTTAACTGAAGTTTATTGTCAGAGTTGAAGCTGGTTGTCAAAGTGGCATGGCACATGCACAGGGATCTGCTCCCTCTCTCTGCTCCCTTAACCCATCTTACTGGTAGGAATGGTATATTTTGGGGTCCCAAGACTGGATCCAGACTATAGGAGGCCAATCCTGTTATGCAAACCACCAACATGACCGTTCACCTGTCTCTGGTAAGGAGCTGCAATTAGGTCTTCTTCTCAGAAAGGAGCATTTTTTTTTGGCCTATTTGGAGGTGGTGGGGAGGAATCCAAGAGGCATGGTTTAGTTTTGGGGCAGGGAGTTGTGGAGTCTTTCTGTTGCTGCAAAACCCCTGGGCATTTTGGAGTTCTTAATTTGCGTGGGGCTTGGACTCTACACCAGAGGCAGGAAAGCAAAACAGTCCATTGCACGGGGTGTTGAAAGGGCAAATGCATTGATGGTGTTTGTCACATGTTTGGATACCGTGGGACTCTGGGCCTGATCCTACCTGCTAACCCCAGTGGGAAGATCCACAGACTGACTTTGTTTGGCCTGAGGTCACACCTCATCCCTGTAAGAGTCAGGAAAGAGCCACGATGAGGCAGAGTTAAACGAAACACTTGCTGGCATGTGTGTTTTTTTTTCTGCACTGGCAAAAGCCCTGTTTGAGTGTATCCAGAAGGCTTTTGTCCCAAATATTTACAATATGCTGCTAAAAGGAACTGCCGGGTGTGACCTGGGGGCCTTCTCTCCACCTCTTTGCCTGAGGGAGATCCAAAACAATACGAGGGAGCTGGGCTTCCTGGCAGGCTTGTCTCCGCCTGGGGAGGGGATGAAAGAAAACAAACCACAGAGAGCAGATGTCCCTTATATTACTTAATACAGCCCACCACGGGGGGCAGGAGAAGAACCTGTAGCGGTCCGACCAGCTGAAAGCTCTGCTGGGGAAAAGCCTTCCTACAGCTCTTGGAGAGGGCTGGGATGTGGAGTGGCCAGACCCTCGGCCACGTGCTGGGTTGCTGCAGCCAACTCAAACCCTGCTTTGCTGTGGGTCACCGCATCTGCTTTGGCATCGCTACAACCAGTGAGAAAAGTGGGGGGAAAGACGGTCCTTAGTCATTTATTGGAGGAGGGTACATTTCCTCTGGAGTTTTTGAGTCCTCCAGTGAATCACAGAGCTCTATTCCTGCCCAGTGCTGCTCATCTGTGGTTTCAAAAGAAACTGTGCAAAAACGTTCGTCCTTTTATTTGTAGTCTGTCCCAGTAGGACTTTATTGGTGTCTCTCCTCTTAAATTCAGAGACTTTTTTCTGGCTTAAAGGTAGCTGGTAATTGACTTACAGCTACCTCTCCGCAGGAAATTGCAGTATCATATTCCCTTTTATGTTGCTGCATCGTGGAAACACTCCCATGGACTTCAGGTAAAAGGAAGAATGAAAAGGTGAGAGTGGGGTGGAAATCTACCTCTGTTATGTCCTGAGTCTGCTGCTGCTTGCCCTGAAGGTCAGAGGGGATCAAACTTTGTCCTGATAAGGACTGTCATTAACAAGAATTTTGTGGTGATCACAGTCATCACAGCCTATGTAGGGGACCTTCACTTGCATCTAGATATCTATTGTTCCTGAGATTTTTTTGAAAGGCCACTCTTAATTTCAGAAGTGGTGGTTGTGTCTCCTTGCCTGTTTCTAGAGGACCGTGAGAGAAAGATCCTTACATTCAGTCCTGGCTATATTTCCATCCCAGCCCACGGTGTTACGAGAGCCAGTCTTGGTCACCTTGAGTCCCCATACAGAAAGGTACGTCTGCACCTTCTTGCAGCTTGCATCTCTCTGTTGATTTACTGACCACTGAACAGTGAAGGAGAAGACAGTTACAAGGCTCAAAACCCGTATTTCCAAAGCAAATGCATGCTAACAAACCTAGAAGAGCAGGCAGCCAATGCTAACCATATTAGCTACAATTACAAGGGCTAGCCAGCTTCATTCTTCAGGGCAAAACTGATCTCTGGGGATGGTCAGGAAGGCTGTTTCCTTCCATGGAACTGGATTATACAAGCAGGTGCACAAAGCAGGTTTTATGACTGTAGCGCAGTAACAGCTGGAGGCCCCAGCACTGGATTGGGTTTCTTGGCTTGGCCCAAGATTATACATCACCACAGGGATCACCAGACATGTGTGATCTCGTTCAAATCAGATAAGAACCTCTGCCTTCTCCCACTGCCCTCCACGGATGATACGTCAAAACTGGCCCCTGGAGTAATTCTGCCAAGCGCTGTTTACCTCCGCGGACAACTTGGTCCAACATGTTGTGGAGTGTCAGAGCCCCTGGGACTTGAATTCCTGTGGCCACAGCTGTTTGCAGTGGAGCTGGCAGAAGAGATGTCTTCCTTATTTGTTGTGTGATCCTGTTTCCCCTCCACAGCATCAGCAAAGGGAGCAGCTTCCATCCAACTGTATAAGGCTTTCTCCTTACATTTGGCTGAGTGCAGGTGGAGATTTGCAGTGATACAGACACACACGGACCACGTGGCCATGGCTGTACCATTTTGCTCAAGCATCTCCAGACTGGCAGGGATACTTATCCTTGAACAGCTCTACTGTACCTCTTTCTTCTAATATATTGCTGATGCAGAAGTCTGGCCTGAAAAGAAGCTGCTGAAGGATCCATAGGTGAAAGCCTTTTCCTCATGTGATCGTAAGCAGGAAGACTGGTGATGTGGCGAAGCAGACTTCGTGCGATGACCAGGTGAGCATGGCCCATACTCCACCAGCCCCTGTGGGATATCACCAACCAGCATCTGTTGATGGGCCAGCACTGTCCAAGTCCTCCAAGCCATTTCTGAGTGGGCACAAGGAGCCCTCTAGCATTTTACAAAAGAGCACGGAGGTCCCAGAGCTGCCACAGGAGATGACAGAGAGTGCTGCCAGGTTGTGTCATGAGGAACCCTGTATGTGACATGGGTAACGTTATGACGCTCTTGTCTGAGGACACTGATTCAGCTTTGCACTAAACAACAAAGGCACAGAGAAGCTTCATGCCAGCAAACCCTAGTGAAGAGGAGGGGCAATTTCAAAGCAATTGGAGTTCCTTGAGGTTTCTGGTCAAAGTGTCATTGCTGTTCAGCCAGGAGGCTGGAGAATAAAAGGCTATCACCATTACACAGTGGTATAATTTAAAGCCGTAACTCCTGGGACTGCAGCCGAATGATCAGGCAGGGGCTGCTGAAGAGCTGTGATATAAGACGAGCTGACCCAGAGAGCAGCTCAGTGGGGAGACACGTGGCGTTGGGCCTGGCAGGGTGGGTGAGCACTTGGCAAGCTGTAGTTTTATCTCCTCCGAGATGCCTTGGCTGTATGTACAGGACATGGCGTGCCGCCAGAGTTGGAGACGTCGCTGCCCTGGGGGGAGCAGAGCTACAGGGGCTGAGCTGAGGCTTTGGCAGGTCTGCTGCAGCATGGCTGGGCTGGCTGCTCAGGAGCTGTGGGGAACGTGCGTGCTATCAGTTTTGGAGGAGACCTTTAGGGCTCAGAGCAGCCAGGGAGGGTGCGTGCATCAGCTGCATCTCAACTGGTAAACTACGCAGGCTCTGAGCGTGGGCTCCCAGGGCAGCACAAGGCTGTCCGTGCTGTTAGGTGGTGAGCACAGCCCCTGGCATGGCCCTACTGGCATTTCCCAGCTGATGCCCAGGCACATTTTGGCTGGAGACATCCCCAACAGGCAGTAGCAATGTGGCTGTCCTTTTTGAAGGACGAGAACATCTCAGCAGAATAGAAGCAAACTGTGCTGCTGCACCCTATGTCCTCGGGGCTGGAAAAGGGGCTCGTGCCCACTCTGTTGGCTGGCGCAGCCAGGATGGTGCCAGGGTGGGGCTGGCAGTCAGGGGACTCCTGGCTGTCCATCATGTGCTCAAGGCATTTCACCTAACGGCCTCCTAGAGATTCATCTGTTCGTTTATAGTCACCCCTGAACTCTCTCTGGCTTCCGTCAGGTTAGCACACGCACTCCCCAGCCGTGCAGATGCTCAAGAGAATCCAAACTAGGTGGAATCTGCACTGATCTCCCGCAACGGGACTTTGCGTACTTCTGCTTTGTCCTGATCTAAATATGCTGGTAGTGGTGCAGCCCAATGGCTCTCAGGACCTGCCCTCACTTGACACAGCGCTTCGCAAAAATACGAGCCGCGAAATTTCCTGGTGCCACCTGGGGTTACTTGAGAAAAAGCCGTGAGGATCCGCTTCTGGCTACTGTCTTACAGCAGGACAGAGCTGCAGGCTGGCTGGCTTTTTGTTGTTAATTCAGAGTTAATATTGATGAATAACAGGGCTAACAAAGTAAAAGAAGGTTCTCCCTCGCACTGCCCGGGGAACAGGAAATTCTGCACGGGCGAGCGCGCAGAGGTGAACAAAGCGTTAAACCCTGGCGGAGCAGCTGCTGCTGACCTTCTGGTCCCAGCACCGCTAAACAAAGCTCCTGTTACAGCTGAACTTTAGTACCAACTTCTGCTGCTCCAGGGATCCTCGCAAAAGTACATGCCGAGCTGCGCTTAGCACGGTGCAACTCAGCATGGAACGGCGCAGGAAAGGGGATGGCAGCGTGGTGAAGCCCACGGAGCCCACCGTGTCCTCTCCCTTGGCTCTCCCCAAAGCCATCCGCTGCTGTATCTAGTAATTTAGGACTCACTAAGCTGTAGGTTCTTCCAGGCCAAAGTGTTTGGTAGCTGCAGATTGATATATGCACCATGAATTTTTTAATTTCCACCTAGACTTTTTGCCTTCACATCCTGCAGCAATGAGCTCCATGGATGAATTATGTATGCTGGGAAAACATGCTTGCTTTTGTGTCTAAAATGTACTTAATTGCAAATTTTATGAGTGCTCCTGAGTCCTATGGAATGGGGAAAGATGAACAATTGTTTAATATTCCTCTTTCCTTCCCTGTTTGTGGCTTTACAACCTCTCATATCATATCCTCAGAGAAGTATTTCCTTTCAGAGGGAGAATCCAAAGACGTTCAGTGTCTTTTCACAAGGGAGCCTTTCCACAGCCCATATTTAATGCTGGGCATCCTCACTGCCCTCCTGCATTACTTCCTCAAAAGGCAGAAATTGAGACACTTCCCAGCAGAGGTCTTTGAGATATGGTCCAGACTGTTAGTGGGACACAAAGAATCATGAGAAACATTTTCAACTGATGGTACTTCTCACCATGGTCTGATGCTAGAGCTACACCCCACAGGAAAAAAATGCACTTAATTTCTGTGAGAGACTCGATAAGAAGGATGAGGCAGACTGGACATGAGGCATTTGGAGTTTCTGTTTTTATTCAGGCCCAAACTGTGAGGAAGAAGAGGATTTGTTCTGTGAAATAATAAATAACAATCAGCAGACTTAGAGGAGGGTGAAGACTGGTTGTGTCATGGAACAGAGAAACAGGACCAAAAAAATCCAACCAAAAAATATTTAGGTTGAAACAGCAACAAACATCATCTTGATGCTTTCTGCACGCAGCAGAGTTCAGTTGTGGTGCTCAGTTTTGACATTTTGAGTTTGAAATTTGCCCTTATCCAGCTCAGTGCTTTTGATGAATATAGTTTACAGCGTGCTCAACACTAGACCTGTCTGTGTTGTACTTTTCGCTGCTCAGGTTGAGAGTTCTTCCACGCCTTTGCTTTATTGCTCCCAGCCTGTTACCATTACATTGACAGCAGGGTGAGGGAAATGGCAACTGTGTAGTTGCTGAAGGTGGTCATTGCTCCCCAAGTGTGCAAGTATCTGGGGGATGTATCTTGAGAGGCAGGTGGATTGGCCAACGGAGGTATACCTGATAGTACGTCAATAGCGATGTGTCTGAAGTCAACCTCATTATTGACCTACAGGAAAGCTGGCGAGGGGCTGTTTCTTAGGGAGTGCGGTGACAGGACAAGGGGGATGGGTTTAAACTAAAAGAGGGGGGATTTAGATTGGATGTTAGAAAGAAATTCTTTACTCTGAGGGTGGCAAGGCACTGGAACAGGGTCCCCAGAGAAGCTGTGGAGGCCCCTGGAAGTGTCCAAGGCCAGGTTGGATGGGGCTTTGGGCAATCTGGTCTAGTGCTGGGTGTCCCTGCCCATGGCAGGGGGGTTGGAACTAGATGATCCTGTGGTTCCTTCCAACCCAAACCATTCTGTGATTCTATGGTTGTTAAATTTGTTTCGTGCGCCCCAGGAAAGCAGGGAGCATGGAAGGACAAAAGCTTTATTGCCTAGGAGTTGGAGAGTCTTCGAATTTCTTGATCCCAGACTAGCAGCAAGAAGCATCCCAAAGTGGTTGACCTCCCAAGTGCATGGCATTCAGGCCCTTGGGAATAAAACGATGTGCAGATTATCATATTGGGTCATTCTGGATATGTAATGTCTTGGCATGTTTGGTAGCTTCAGGAAAGCTATGAGAAACAGGGGATGCATACACTGCTGCTCCAATGAACAGCTCCTCTGAGCTTTTAGCAAGCAGTGTTTGTGGACATAACCCCTCTGAGTCAGGATAATCCCTAGATCCCTGGAGTCCAGGCACCCATCCGCTCAGCATACAGCCAGGAGAGGCAAAAAGCAGTCTCTTTGCTGTACATTTGTTAAAACCTATGCGTTTTGGGTTGGACCAAACTGCCTTCTGTGGAAATTGGTGTAAACAACCAGCCTCTGCCCTCCTGTGAGCAATATTTATTACTTGGGGTGGCTCTTCACCTTTTGTAGGAAGTCCAGACTCAGCTCCAAACTCACATGTGCCCCAGGATGGCCTTGGGATGGAGCAGGACCGTAGCTTGGAAATCGTTTTGGTTACACCACAGGTGAGAGATGCAGCACCCATTTTGCAAAAAGAATTTGTGGTTGAGGCTGTACAATCTCGTGCGAGGAGATGAATGCCTTGCAGAGGAGGTCAGCTTGGGAACTTGGAGGCTGTGGTGCAGGTCCTTCCTCTGCCAGGACACCCACAAACCTCCTCTCCCATCAGGATGGAAGGCAGAATGGCATAGTGCTGCCAGGACTCCTAACTGAGTCACATCATCCCTGAGGCTCTGCCTCAGTTCCTGGGGGAACTCACCTTCCATTTTGAAAACTTGTGAACCTGATGGTTGCTGGGGAAGACTTGAAAGCATGGTGCAGGCATAACTGGAAAGCTTAAAGCCTCAAAATTTACATTAAAAGCTGACAGTTCTTGATTTCAGAAATCTGCTATGGGTGGGTGTGCTAGGAGGTGGGCAGTGGCACTGGTGCTTTTAGCAGTAACACTGACAGCATTGATATCAACAAAGCCACCATGGTCCAGGACTTCATTTGCATTTGCTCTGTGATAACAACTCATCCTGGGGAAGGGTTTCCTGTAGATACTGCAGAAGTGATGCACAAGATCACTCTGCCCCAAGCAGCTCCTTGTCCAAGTACAAGGGTTCTGACTCACAACCACCTGACCCTGTCCCTCAGGTTGCATTTCCCCACCTCTGCCCTTGTCCACCTGGGTTATCAAAGCTAATGAACTTGAGGGTCTTGCTTAAGTGGCTGGGATGCAATTAGCTGAGCATCTCCCAGAGACTTTGGAGACCCTGTGGTGGTGGTACCCACTCCCATTCCTTCGTGAATCATTGTGTTTGCAGAAAGGATGCTGTAAGCAGAGGTAGAGCAGACATTTAGAGAGGTGCCTGGAGCACCCTTTTCTCCGTGGGTGCCTGTCAGGAGAAATCAGTGCAGCTGTCTGGAGATTTCTTGCCTCCCTCTGCTAGATCTGTGTGTAACTGGTGACAGACTGCTATGTTGGATTCATGTGTACCTGGGATGCAGTGGGAGTTGTTTTGGCACGTTTGGAGCTCCCATACATCATCCCAGGTCAGGAGGATTTGAGGGCTTGGTTGCACCACTGCCAGTATTTGTCAGGAGCTGAAATCGTGGTATCGGCAGCAATGGTGGCCAAGTTTCCAATCTGGCTGATACCGTGGAAAGCTGCCAGGACTGAGTCCTCACCCAGGACCTCTGGAAATGTGCCTGGGGACTGGCTCATCTCTGTTTCACACCACCCACGGGCCACCCCACGCTCCCCTCCAGCCCTCCCTCTCCACGGGCAGGTGACTCCAGCAGGAGACCCTGCGCAGCGGCAGGAACCAAGCCTGGGCTCTCCCTGCCTAGGGGCATCCCCCGTAAAGATGGCATGAGGAGCACTTGCCAGCTTCCCTGGGTCAACGCTGAAAACTGAAAAATGTTTTCAGAGGCTGCCAGACAGCTGCTCGGTGTGGCCCCATGGTGCTCTGTCCTAGGCACCACCTTTCTTTGGGTTTTGGTTTGTTTTTTTTTTTAATCTCCTAAAACAATAGTCTGGTGATCTGTGCAGTGCAGCCTGAACAAAAAGGACAGAAGAAAACATACCTAAAAGCCAAACTTCCATGGCTGCTTTGGACATCGTGAATTACCAGAAGATGCACGACTAGCAGGAGAGAGGACGGGGAGAGCAGAGGTCCATTAGCGATTCCCTACCCCCAGCATATGGCTAATTAAAATTTCTAATTAAGGCACCATGGGGGTGAAGAAAGGAAGCTCTTGGCCAAAAGTCCCCCTCCTTTTTCTGTATTTCCTTCGATAGCTTTATAAATTTTTCCCCTAAATTAACTAATTAATATCACCTAATCAGTTAATAGAATTAGCTAATTAGATTGCTTAATGGAATTTCTGAAGAGCAGATTTAGAAGCTCTTAAGGAGACTTTAATCACTTTTTATCTGGGAAGCGGGGCACCAGTGTCTGCATTCATTCAGCAACTTAAAGCAACTGCCCTTATCAGCAGAACGTTTCTGAAGATCTCACTAATCGGGCTTCATCCTGCTCCAGAGTCGCAGCTACAGTCACCCAGGCTTGAAAGGTCGGGCTGAGCCTTGCCAGCTCACCTCTCCGAGTTGTTTCTGCCTCCGCACCTGATCGTGTTGGAAATCCACGGCTCTCAAGCGCTCAGCACGGTATTTTGATAGAATCGGCGTCGAGGTAGAGCGCTGCAAAGGTACCCCCTCTCCCTGCAGGACCTGGAACGGTTTGTTAGCCCGTGGCCGTTTCTCAGCACGTTCGCTGATAGCGTGCTCAAGTGGCGGTGAGTGATAGCAAATCGCTCCCTCGGCCACCGCAGCAGTTGTGTTCAAGGAGGTCGAAGTTTTCTCCCGGTCCCCTCCGCACCGTGCAAACACGCGCACACACGCACATGTGCTGCCGACTGCTCCCGACAGTGAGACCGCAACGAGGGAGGCACGCGTGTGTGGAGAAGAACAAAGCACTGCGTGAGTCTGTGCCTTCAGGCGTGCTGTGGACGTACATGCTGCGCAACCACCACCACAGGTAAAGATCTTCAGAGAGCACAGGGCAGCTCCAGCAAGTTGTTGCTTTCTAAGGCTGGCCAGTGGAGATGGGTGGGAGGGGGCTGGGTTGGCGATGGTGTCCAGTTGTGGGTAGAGTGGTCTTGCTGGAACATCCAGAGCTGTTCTGACTTTGGGCACTGGCCCTCACAGCTTTTCAGCAGTGCAAAGTGCGAGTGAAGACTGGAGGGGTTGTCTCTGCTCTTTGATGATAACCATGTGTGAAAGGGAGATCCTTGTGATCAAAAATGAGCCCAGCTCACCAGGCCCCTCACCATATCCAGCATGAGGAACCAGGGGAAAACGGCTGGTCCGGGAGATCCCATTGCGTTCCTGCCTCCGTGCCAAGGGCTGGATACTGAGTTACCTGCAGAGCAACTTGGGCTTGCTGATGTCACCCAGCCCAACCTCTGGCTATGTACAGTGGTGGGAAGGGAGACAGGGATCTGCTCTCCACACAGCACTGCTAGCTTGGCTTTGAAATAATTTCCAAACTGTGTGCAGCTTCCAGCCCCCTTGTTAATTGGCTTGTTATCTGGGAGGTTGTCAACAGCCACAGCTGAATGTGAGATACGCACTCCCGCTTGGGTCCAGGAGCCCAGTGTCTGTCTCAACCTGATCATCTGGGAGTTATTGAGTTGTGCCCCCCCGGGAAGCTATGTCCACCCTGCAGCACAAATCAGATTGACACAACCTGAACTACAAACTCTGAAGGTGGTTTAATCCATCCCTGTTTTTTGACACCACAGCCTGAGATGGGTGCAGCAGTCAAAGGCTGTGCTGTTCCTAGAAGTTATCATGATGTCAATTGTGTGATCTTCTCACCCTGAGTGTAGTGCGGAGCAGGAGAACCCAGTATCATCTCTCACCATGGACGTAACACTCTGTCAGCTGTGCCCACATGAGCAAATTAAGCAATTACACCGCGTCAGACTCTTTGTACAATGACACGTTCTAGGAATCCCTAAGAGGTCAGCATTTTTCAGTTGTTATCAAAATGGGCTCCTTCTCCAAGGTTGTCTCTGTAGTATTTTAGCCAGTAGCTAGTACAGCTGCCTCGCTGCAGCGCACATGGGTGGCAAAGGGGAGCTGACAGATATGACCTGGACCTGTGCGAAGACAGCTGCAGAATGATGGTGGATTCCTGGAGAGACATCAGCCTCTGCATGAGGAAGAACCAGAATGACACTGGACCAGGGTATCAGGCAACCTTGAGACTTTTCAGACTTGTTTTCCTTCTGCGCCGCAATGAAAACAACGATTTTGAAATATTTCCCTGTGACACTTGGCATTTTCTTGAGCTGCGAATGCTCAAGTCTCTGACCTGCCTGAAAGTTCAGAGGACAGTTTTGTCTCTGACTGCCCCATGACAGGTCTCAAGCCATAAGCCTGGCAAGTCTGAAGGTCTCAGGGTGGCAAGGGGTAGCTCAGGTAGGTCAGCAGCAAGGAGGGAGCCTTTCCAGAGCCTGCTTCAAGCTTCTGCGGTGAATCACTGTCAGGAAGGGCCTGTTTGTGTGTGCTGGCTGTGCAGGACCAGTGCCTACTGCCTCACAGTTGAGCTGCCTAACACAGGCACCTGAGTCTTCCTCCTTTGCCCCTCCAGCACCAGCAAAGTTGTTCCAATGAAGATCTCATCAAAACCAAGCCCTCTAAAGGAGGGCACTGGCTAGGATCTAAGTCAGCTATGCCACACCACGTTCTCTTAATAAAGAAGTCTGGGTAATTATGCAGGGAATTTGCCCCCTCCGCCTTTTCCCTCTTGCTTGAACAAGCAGAGACCTCTAGATTTCCTCAGTGTCTGGGTTTTTCTACCATTAGCCATGCCAGCCCAGGGATTGCCGGTAACCCAGCCCACACAGTCATTTCGTTGGGGAGGTGATATGCTGTGCCATGAGGTTGTTCCCTTCTCGGGCTGAAACGTGGCCAGAACCAAGTGGTTTACAGACGATGGCGCAGCACTCTGTGAGCCTGGCTTCAAAACCTTGAAATCATGCATAAAGTAAGTAATCAATTAGAAGGGTCTTATGAGGAGGCTTATGGCAAAATTAGGCCTCTCTAGTGTAGACAACTGCATCTGTTATTAACGTTGTTCTCTGTGGAATAAATTAGGCACTTTGAATAGGGTGATTTGCCTCTTCCTTGGTAGATATAGAGAGAAGCCAGTGAATGGACCTCGTGTGATGATCCTTCAGAAAGCAACACAACAATACTGGAGCAACCCAGATGTCACGGTGCCTCACCTCTGAGCATCTAGTTCCTCATAGGCTTCCCTTGACAACACCGAGGAAAACATTATCTGAGAGTAGTCCCCAAGACCTGCGGCTTAGAGGGAGAACCCAAGAGATAACAAACCAGCCTTCTCCAGCTAACCGGCTGCAGTGTTGAAAGGCAAGAGAGGAGGAGTTGGAGGCTCTTTTGGCAGTCACGTTAGCCTGAGGAGTTAGTCATTTCTTGTGGTTTCCCTGACATGGAAGTGGTGTGATGATTGAACAGCATTTATGCCAGTGGAAGGCTGGTGGTGTGTTTCCTGATGGGCAAATAGGTTCAGGTTTGTCCCTGGGCACTTGCAGCAGGAGCAGCTCCATGTGCAGGTGCCTGCTGCTGTAATGCTACCTCTGTTGGGAGCTGCCTTTGTAACAGCGAGATGATGAGGACCGTATGGCACCAAACCAGCGTCACTGCTCTAGTAGCATCTCTTAACCCTTTGGAGGGCATCTTCCAGGCCGAGTAGCATGGCAGGTTTAAATGGCTGTACTGGGGCCAACCAGTGCAGCATCTTGGCTTTGATAGTGGTCCCCTGCAGAAGTCCAGGGAAGAGAGGAGAAATGAAAGAAACCTGAAGTAGTTCTTTCACCTCCGTATCGGCTCAATGTCTGGCAACAGCTGGATTAGTACCTTCCCAATCCACAGAGTTGTGTCCACAGTCTTGTGTTTCAGGTCTCTTGATGGGCTTTGAGGAATGTGTCTAGTTTATAAAATTTCTCCAGCCTTATGCAGCAGCTTGTACACCCTGGAATATGAGTTCATGAAAACAAGAGGAATACCATTCCTTCTAGCTCTCCATGAAGATTTCTTAGCCTGCCAGGTGGATTTCTGTTGTAATCTCTTGGCAATGGCAAAATTTATTTCACTAGAAGCACCAAAATACTGCTGGGAAATTAAACTTCAGACAGTAAAATAGGACAAAAACGCTTAAAACCTGCTGGATTAGCCCATCCCTAGCAGTGACTATGTGCAGAGAGAAAAGCTAGAAAACAGGAAAAACATATCTAATATTTCCATAGGACACTCCAAGGCTTTAGCAGTATGTTATATGGAGTCTTTCTGAGGCAGAGTGTCTTTAGCTGTAATAAGCCCTGAAGAATATTTTTGGGGGAACTTGTCTAATTCCTTTATGAGCACTTGTGCATTTTTAGCATCCACAACGTCCTGCAGCAAGGAGCTCCACAGCTCTACTGCGCATTAGCTAATGAACCACATCCTTTTGTTTGTTTAAACCATCTGCCTGTTAGTTTTACTTGCTGGTCTCTAATTCCTGTACTGGTGGAGGCCGCAGACACCTGGTTCTTGTTTATCTTTTTTGAGCCACTGATGAGCTTTTAGACATCACAACCCTACTCTTTCCCGAGTGACTTTCAAAGACAGACAAGTCCTAGCTTGTTTGAATAGTGTGTTATACAAAGGGTGTTCCATAACTGTGCTATATTTGTCCATTCCAGATGTTTCAAATTCAGCAAAACATTTGCGATAGCGAACTTCATGTAAACTTCTGAAAAAACATGGTAGCACGTGATAATTTTAGAGATGGAGGATGATGGGAGCACAGAGGTACAGCAAACACTGTAGTTTTTAACTAAAATGCTAATCTCTAAATAATTTGCACAGGCTTTCTAAGAAAAAAAAAATATACATTTTTATTTAAAACTCCCCAGAAACTGAATTTCCCAAACAGCTTCTGGTTTGTTGCCAAAGTCTTGCTCAGGGATTGTATTCTGACCCAGCATAAAATGGTTAACACTGGAAAGCTAAAATAGCCCTCTTCTGGACATTTCTCCAGCGTGTCCATTTTCACAGGCTCTGACTCCTGCACTCCTTGAACACGCAAACATTTTCTAGTTTCCGAAACTGCAAGCTTATATTAACTTTCCCCTAGTCGGGTCACTAGCAAAGCTGTGTAAACAAATGACCTGTAGCCATAATCTTCTTCAGTTCCCCCTATTGATTTCACTCTGCTATTTGCCTGCCAAATATTAGCAAACTTTTCTTCAGAAATGGAGAAACTTCTGAATGCTTCTTAAATGGGGTGAGTCAGGGGAGACTGGAAACAGTCTGCTAATATCTTATGATCATAGACCAGGGTAGAGGAAGTCTACTGGTTTTGTCTGGGATAGAGTTAATTTTTTATAGTTGTTTGTGTGGTGCTATGTTTTGGATTTGTGCTGCAAACGGTGCTGATAGCACAGGGATGTTTTCGTCACTGCTGAGCAGCGCTTACACAGATGGACGTAACACCCCACCAGCGAGTAGGCTGGGGGTGCGCAAGGAGTTGGGAGGGGACACAGCCAGGACAGCTGACCCCAATGGCCAAAGATATATCCCATACCATATAGCATCATGCTCAGCATATAAAACTGGGGGAAGAAGGAGGAAGGAGGGACATTCAGCATTAAGGCATTTGTCTTCCCAAAAGGAGATGTCATGATGGAGCCCTGCTTTCTTGGGCATGGCTAAACACCTGCTTGCCAGTGGGAAGTAGCGGATTAATTCTTTATTTCACTTTTGCTTTATAGAATCATAGAATCTTGGATGGAAAAGACTTCTAAGAGTATCAAGTCCAACCATCAACCCAACACCACCATGTGTTCGTCTACTAGACCAGGTCCCGAAGTGCCACGTCTACACACTTTTTGAACACCTGCAGGGATGGTGACTCCACCACCTCTCTGGAGAGCCAGTTCCAATGTCTGACCATGCTTTCAGTGAAGAAATTTTTCCTAATATCCAACCTAAACCTCCCCTGGAGCAATTTGAGGCTGTAATTANTTTCAGTGAAGTAATTTTTCCAAACGCAACCATGCATTTTCTCACTCTTACCCTTTCTGTTCTCTCCCCCATCCCACTGCAGGGGAGCAAGTGAGTGTCTGTGTGGAGCTGATCTGCTGGTCAGGGTTAAACCACAACAGGAAGAGAACCACATTGATATGGTTAATAAAACTTTTTCAAGGTATATCACCCATGATATTCGATGATGCTTTGATTTTGAAAGCATACATTTTGCAGTATCAAAGCAACAACAATTAGCTGGACCAGTTCACTGCTGCATCTTAAGCCATTCATGCCATGACTCCAATGAGTGGAGCTATTTTGAAGTGGCTTCCCCAGAGACTAGTCTTGCTCCACTACTGCTTAAGGTTTTGAATAAGTCATTTTGCAGTGATATAGAACATATAGGAGTGAGGAACCTTTTATGGCATTACAGATGACACAGAAATTTGCAGAGTAGCAAATAAGGAAGATATGAGTTACTCATACTGAGAGATATGGATCGTGTACTTAACTGGTCATGGTTCAGCAGGCTGCTTTTAGTCCAGCTAAATTGAATGGAATCCCTCTGGGAGTGAAGAATGTGAGGCTGTGCTTACAGAAAAGCAAGTTCCGTGTCTGAAAGCAGTGTCTTGAGGAACAACTTCGGGGTCGTCTTTGATAACCTCTCAAGATGCATCCTCACTGCAATGCTGGGGGAGGCGGGGGGAAAGGAGATAATCTTCAGATCAGTTAAAAAGGTAGGTTATGTCACCTGGGACAGGGAAAAGAGTCTTGGGAGGAGAGCTGTGCTGAGTCCAGACATGCTGGGAGAGCCCGGAGCTGGACAATAGTATCTGGAAATCAAAGAAATTCAACCTGAAACTAGACCTCAGCTTCCTAAGGCTGGAGACAACTGAACATTGGGCTGTCTGGAGAGAGATAGTGAACTAGGGTCTCTCCAGATGAGCTGCTGAGCTCGTCTTTGAGGAGACCTTATTTAAAGCTGGAGCTGGTGGAGTGGTGGCCTCCTGGACTAGTGAGGGTCTGGCTGTGATCCCCTATTTTTCACACTTCTTTTCAGGTCTAGCAGTTGATGCTGGTCCACAGTAAGATTAACCTGATGAGCTTCAGGCCATCCTAAAGTGTGCCAGGAATCATAGAATCATAGAATAGCTTGAGTTGGAAGGGACCTTAAAGATCATCTGGTTCCAACCCTGCCAGGGGCAGGGATGCCACCCACTAGATCAGGTTGGCCAAAGCCCCATTCATCCTGGCCTTGAACACCTCCAGGGATGGGGCCAGGACTCCTCTACAGGAACCTTTGTGTTTCATAAGGAGAAGTGAGTTCATGACTTGCTGCCCTGTGATGCAGGAGGCCACTTAGATGAGCTAATGCTCCCTTCCACCTGGGATTCCTGTTGCCTGCGTGTGGGTGCAGAGATATGCATACTCATGTGCACATGAGCACGCAGCTACGCGTCCCCAGGACGCTCAGCCCCACCAGTTGCATCCAGGACAGCACCATGACTCCTCCATTCACTCAGCCAGACTGATTTATTTTTTTTTCCCCCTCCTGTTCATTTGCCCTTCAAATTCTTTGAAGCACACAGTTTATACAAGCGGGAGCTGGTTGCCTTTTGCTTCCCCCGCAAAACAAAAGGAGAGACGAAGAGAGAGGATTGTACGTATAAAGAAAAAGCTCCAGAAGAACAACCTTACAGCTGACAGCTCAGACAGGGTCTCCCCCAGGGAAAGGAATGCATTATATTAACCGTGGTACACTAAGGAGCCTTGCGCATACATCACTTCCCAAAATGTTTTTAAAAGTTCATTAACTTCCAGTGGAAAGTTGTGGCTGCATCAGTTGCCTTCAAGCCATTTTCACCGACTCCTGGCCCTGGCTAGGGAATACTTTGTTGATTTAGACGGGTCTATTAGAAAGTGTAAGTCTGCTGGGATATATAAAAGGCAAAGCTTCACTCTCCTGAACATTTCCTTAGTGCAGCACTTTAAAAATTGCACGGGAAGCAGGCTTTGAATGCCTTGCTGCTTTTTAACTGCTGGACTTTCAGCTTGAGTGTTTCAACTTGGTTAGTAACCTGTAAATGACACCAATAAAAAGGAATCTGAATGGGGAGGGAGGAGAGAAAGAAAAAGATGAGATCCATCCAGCATTTCTACTGCTTCTGGGAATTTGTTTCTAACCAGTAATAAAAACACCTGGCACCCAGTGAGGACCATGTGCTGGAAAATTGGATGTGACCCACTTATCCATGGGAAAAGTCTTTTTTTTTTTTTTTTTGCAGGGGTGGGGGAAGGAGGAAAAAGGATTATGGCTATAAAATCATAGCAGGGAGGCTACAGAGGTGAAATATTTTCAGTGTAGTCTCTGTCACTTTCTGGATGTGCTCTCCCAAACTAGTGCTCCTGGAGCTTCAGACGGGGATGAAGCATCTCGTCCTCCCAGTGCGTCTCCAGGCTGGGGCCTGTGCTGCCCACGGAGGACCTGGGGACAGCACCAGCTGGGTGCTGGGGACCTGCTACCCTGCACCCTGAGCTCCGGTCCTGCCACCATCCTGATGGCTTTCGCTCATGTTGTTCCTGGGGCTGATGGAGGGGAGATGGAGAAGGTCCTGGGACACATGTCCTTGTGAAACTGTTCACTGGGGTTGGCTGCAGTTTTTGGGGACATAAAAATTGACCCCTCTCCCTCTCCCAACAAATAATTACATTTTCTATTTGTTCCTGTTTCTTTCACGACCCCCAGCATTTCCTCAGATACTGTATTTTACCTCCCTTTTTATCCAGCCTGTCGCAACATTAGAAAAAGAGGGGGATTAAAAAAGGGAAGGAGATGGTCCTGCTGTCATCTTCATTTGAAAGCAAGAACAAAGCAAACTGTTTGCTAAATGTATTTAATTTATTTATCCTTTTTTTTTCCCCCCATCCTCCTTCTCAGTCAGACCAGATACTGCTTGGTGGCCAAAGAGAAACTGCCGTGTTTTGCTGGCTCTGACACACGTTGTATGCCGCTAAGCCTAATACATATTTATTTAAAATATTAATGCAGATGACTGAGCGCTGCCTGGCTGATAAGCACGTTCATGGGAGGCTTTTGTGCACATTGTCTTCTGTTGCTCTCTGAGCCTTGTTCAGGGGCCTTGTTGGAAGGAGAAATATACTGGAGAGTAAAGGTTTGCTTCCCACTCTATAGGAATTTTTTAATTACCATTTTGACAGAGAACAAGTTTAACTGGCTCTTCAGCCACACATGTAAGGTCATTGCTATCACAGACCATAAAGAAGATACAAAAATGAGGTAATAAAGTATATGAGCTGTGTATGTCTGGTAATTTCGCATTATTTTTGTAACCCTGTGAGTCACCTGTGACTAATTTAAAAATGCTGATGCACTTAGATGAAAGCCACAGCAAACCACCTAAATCAGAGTCTGAGAGCAGTAAACACTGAGGGTGGGGAGGAGGATGGAGATGAGGAGTGGATCCAAGCTTTTATCTGAAAAGATGCAGTCAAGATGTGCCTTCAGCCGGTGGTTCACAGATCCTGAGGAGCTGCCTGCTTTGCACAAGCACCCCAATGTGCTGTTCACCCACTGCACGTGCCCGAGTGCTCTCCCACCAGGGCAGGAGCTGAACCAAGCTAAATCCAGAGGGTTTTGGGCAGGCATCAGCCCCCAGGGGTGACAACCATCCCTGAAGGATGCAAGTCCTAGGCTCCTGCTCAGTGGGATTCAGGGATAACTGGATAGCTGCTTCCAGGGCAGCATCTCTTCAGCTGCTTGATAAAAATGTTTTATCCCAAACGAATGGAGGGACAGAGACATAAGCTGCTGCTGCGCTGTGGCCAAGCGACGCTGCCTGCTTCCAGTTGGGAGTACAGCTCTTTCAGTTTCTTTTTTCCCTCTGTCCTTTGCCAGCAGTGGTTGGTTTGGTGTCCAGCAGTCAGTACCATGGGGCTGGAGGTGGAGGAAGCTTTTCTTGCAGGAGGACCATATTTTCAGGCAGGTTCCCCAAGCAGGCAGGCACCGAGGCACACAGCTAGGCAAGGGTGCTGGCTGCTGGTGTGCCCGTGTGTCCTCTGTGTCCCTTTGCCGCGGGGACTGAGCTCTCAGCCAGGTTGCAGAGTCAATTCGTGCTGGTGAAACCGATGCAAATCAGCTCAGCACCAAAAAGTTGTGGTTGTCCCCATTCCCCCCAGCCCCACGTTCCCACTCCTCGCCTGGCAGGGACCAACGCGCAGCTCACTCTGGGGTGAATTAGTTTGGGAAAATGAACCAGCAACAAATTATGTGCTTGTTTGGGATGTTTTCTGTGACTTAGCTCTCCGAACCAGATGTCTGTAGAGGGAGGGCAAGTACCTGCGGGAGGGAGGATGGGGATGCCCTGGCAGCCATGGGGCAGAGGTTGGGATCCCTGGCAGTGCCAGAGCCGGTGGGTTAAAGATTCAGGGAATGCCCCACAACTAGAAAGGCCCCTTCCTTCCCCACCCTCCCTACCCCATTCAGGTAGGCAGTGACACCTTTCGCATGCTGGTGCTGTGCATTTTGTTTCCATGTAGAAGAGGCACCAGAGGGACTTTTTGGGTATAACACATCAGTAATTTTCTACCCACAAAACTAAAATTTCCAGAGTAGCTCTAATCTGAAGATAAACACTACCCCTACTATCATCATTTTGGCTGGCTCCGAGGAACCCAATTCTGGAGCCCTCTTTGGGAGGAAGTGAGGTGAATTCCTGCTGTGGAAAGCAGGCCAGGAAAGGAGAGCAGATACATAATGACGAGGGCTGAGGACGCTTGAAGGAAACAGCAGTGGTCGATAGATATTGATCCCCCTCTTCAGTGTGCTCAGCTGCCACAGGCTGCAGAAGAAAAGCCTTTTGTTGCTCCTGGGAAGGTGAGGGAGGTGGGTTGTGTTCGGTGGCCATAGGAGCAGATGGGCCAGAGTGTTTTTTGTCCTGTCTGGCACAGCAGAGACTGGTCCATGGTACAGAGGAAGGGATGCTCCCATGCTGCACAGCCCCAAACCCGTGTTTTGTCCTGAATTCTCAGCAGAGTAACCCAGTGCAGCATCACCCAGGCGTCCTATGGGACTACATAGCCCCACGGGGCACATGCCACTTGATTTTGGAAGCCAAGCCATTCTGACTGGTGGTAATGAGGAAGGTATGCCATGATCTGCTTTGCCCTGCTGGCAAATCTGCTCTGAGCTTCAGAGTGGTTCTGCCTGACCTAGTGCAGGACCCACAACTTTGGGGGTTCCCTGCAGAAGGCAGGTACAAGAAAGAGGCACGACAGACTGATGGGTGACAGAGATGCAGAGTCCCTCAGAAAAGATGCTGGTGGATGTGACATCAGGACTTATCCAAAAGAACTCTCCGGGCAAGTAGGAGAGGAGTGGACCTCTGTTAGAGGCAGGTTTGTTCTCCTGGTCTCAGGAGTCAAGGTGATCACCCGAGTAAAACATCCTCCCTTATTCATTCCTTCCTTGACGTAGCCATCAGACCCATCGTGCCATCACCAGACTGGGAATCTGGAAATGCCGGTTTCCCTCCAGTCTCTGACCTGGCCTGTGGTATGATTTGAGTTGAGTCACTCCACCTCTCCCTGCTTCCCTTTCCCCTCGGTGCTCTGTCTTGTCAGATGAGCCCATGAGCTCTTTGCTGGCAGTGCCGCCTCTTGCGTGCTTGTTCAGCATGTAGCACAACAAGCCACCAAAACCAGCCGTGACCTCCAGCCCTCACTGCAATGCACATGATGAGGACTTATTTCAGGCGGTCTTCACAAGAAAGGCTTTGGTATCAAGCACTCAAGTTCTTCGTTCCCTAGGAATGAAGTGTCTGCCCCCCAAAAAGTTGCAGCATCTCAACATTTGGCTTCACAACGACACAGTGTGAAAAAGGTGACTTGGGAACAAGCCTACCTGAATGTCTTCACAGAATAGCAAAGTCTGACATAAGGTGGCAGGTGGCAGGGAAAGATTTCAACATTTTTGACATAAATGATAACATTTTTCAGCTAAGCCCTCAACATTTACAAATGGTGATTTGAAAGGCGGGGTGGGGAGGGGGGGAGAGAACAAGCTGTTTGCTTAGAGTTGGTGAAAAACAGGAGAATGCCATTGAAAGTCATGTTTTTGAGCCAAAAGTTATATTTTGACAAAATACCATATTTCATTAAGAAATATCTCTTGGTTGCAAGATATTGGTCGACCGGCTCTGTTCCTCCCTGAATCCCAAGAAGATACTTAGTGCTGTGCAGAAGCAAAGCGAGACCAAGACCATTCCAAGCAGCTTCCTACCACGCAGACTAACTCTTATCTCTCACTTTTGATTTCCTTGCTTTGTAACGTATATTTTGAGAAATGGAGGCAAAGCCTAGGAGCAAAATTGCCCAGTGTGTGACTTTCTGACATATAATCAATTGTCTGCTCACTGACTACGGACTAGCTGTGTTAATATGTCCGTGAAGTCCTTCAATTTATCAGGCAGGGCAGCATCATCTCTGAACCTAGAGCTAGCTGGCAATAATAGAGGGGAGCAAAGTAACTGAATATAGCCACTCTTCCCCGAAATAACTTATAATTCAGTCTATATTCATGGATTAGCCTGTGCTATGTTTTTCAGCCTCTGGCTAGCTTGCAAACTGTGCGCTGGTTTTTGCTCAGGATGTGTGAAAAGAAGAGTTTGGGTAGGGAAAATATTAAGTAGTGTATAGGAATGGGGTGTTGTTAGATAATAATTTAGTGGAAATTTTGGAAGAAAAACCTGGCAGAACTTTGTGGGTCAAACTCTTTTCTGTTTGGTGGGTGGATTACTGCCTGAATCATCTAAAAATATTTGATTGTCTTACCCTGTGGATAGCTGTGACACAGGTATCACCCAGTTTTAAAGAAAGACCATGTGGGAATCCTTTTTGATATGACTAAACAACATCTGAGATGCTATCATAGACCTGTCAGGAAAAACCTTCTTAGGGCACAAATGTGGACCTGATTGATTCTCGAGTTTTAAAATATTTGCCTTTGGGATGCTTGGCACCTGTGTGGGAAGCTAATGAGGAGCTGGGAATGGTCATCTCATCAGGCTGAGATACTACGTGGCTGTGGCAAGAGGATGGCAGTGGCTAAGGTGGCCCAAGACACAAACTTACCCCATTTTCTTCTCATCTTCCTTCCAGACCTGCTGCAGACCATGGGAAGAATGAGTTTGCCCTTTGCAAGCAGCCAAGCTTTCCCCCCGTTCTGCCCTTTAGCGATGGCAATCAGAGCATTTCTCTGCAAACACTTTTGTTCTTTGTTCCCTTGTTTTTTCCCCTGCTCCCTCTTTATTTGTGTGCTTCAAGGAGTTTAGCTGGAGAGGGAGTTTCACCAAAGGAGGTGAGCTGAGCAGCCTTCATCCATGCAAGCTTTCCTGGGCAACAGCCCCCAGCGCAGCTGGAGCTTGGACTAGATTAAAGAAAAATATTATGGGGATTTTTAATTTCCCCATGTGGAGCTGGGAGATGAAGAGCCACCACGAGAGAAGTTTGCCAGGGGCAGTGAGTAGATGAGAATGTCAAGCCCAGTGAGAAACTACTGAGAAGTACTGGAGGAGCATTTTTATTCGAAAGGAGTTCTCATCTCCAGCACTTGCCGCTCTGGGCGCTGAGCTGGAGTACAAAATGAGATCCCCAGGGTCCTACCAACAGGACAACATCTAAAGAGCCCCACTCAATTACAATTGTACGGCTGTTGTCACTCCCAATCTCCCTGCGTGAGGGGAATGAAAGATGAGGATGGGGGCTCTGCTGCTGGCTGCCCCGCATGGGCTGCAAGGTGGGGAGGAGTGTTTCTTGGAGTGATGTCAGGTGTTTCTTGAAGATGCTTCTAATGCGACCCTCTTCCTGCTCAGTTTGCTGTGTTATCCATCATCTTTAGGTGGCTACAGCAAGTACAACAGGTTTTATCGCCTCGGCCCTGAGTTCATATCACTTGGCTTTTCACAACGCCTCTAGTCTTCATGGAAAATATTTTTCAAAACCACTGACATAATACAGATCCTAAATGCCACCTCCCAGTAGGGCAGGAGGAGCCTGCACATCATTTCAAGTAGAATTCAAAGGGAAATACTTAAATCAGGACCCTGCACAGAAAGTCTGGACATCCCTTCAGTCTCTGCTTGCAGGGGTTCCTGCAGTGGTCTGGACCTTCGCAGAGGGTGAGCCAAAAGGAGCCAGACAGTTCAGGCAGTACCAGCGTCCATGGTTTAATGTCTGTGAGAGGAAGAAAGTCCATGTGATGTATTCCCATTATCTTTTCTGCACTAAGAGCATCTTCTCGCCCAACATACTGGGGATTCACTTCCTAGCGTACATCCCAAAAGCATCACCAGATGACCAAAGTAGAACAGAAGAAAAATGCCAGACAGTTTTAAGATGATTTTTCAACTTATAGTTTCTTCTAATTGTCCAGTAAAAAAAAGAGTTTTGAATGCTTTACAAAATACCCATTTTAGTGTTCATATGAACATGTGTTTGCTGATTTCAACCAAATATGGCGGGAAGAAAGGTGTCCCACTGTCTCCTAAATATCCTGGGGAAAAGGAAGGCTGAACTAAGGAACTCATGTGGGCATGGCTCCTAATACATGCCCCAAAGTGGGAACAAGGCTCACCTTTTCAAAACCTCATCTTTCAAGCTCACCTCCCTCTCCTACACCAAAATCCTGGGACGCAGATGTAAAGGAAGCCAGGTTTCCTCAATTTCTGCTTCCTGCCAAACATTCAGGGAGTGTCTGGCTAACACTTGGGATTTCAGAAACTAAAAACAAGCCGAAGGCTCAACCCCCTGTTGCACATCAAAATGCCAGAGTGCTTTGGTCCTGCTCAGGCCTTCTCATTGCTCCGGTTAACTTGAATTAGCTTGTTCGAGAATGATGCCTTTTATCTGGTTGTCACATGCATGCTTAATGTGAACAACAGCAAGAAGAATAGCAGAAGAATAAAGGCCTTTGATGGGGATTTATGAAGGTCACGTGTCTTAATTTTGCAGGGGTGAAAGTGTGCTCTCGGAGGGCCCATGGGAAAGTGTGCTTGGCAGGCACTTGTGAGTACAGAGACCTGGAGGAAACAGAGGGGAGAGGAGGCAGTTCCTGAGGGGAAACAAGAAGGATCCGGATGCACCTTCACTGAGTAGTCTCTCCCCTTCAGGACCAGTGGATCTTTAGGATTTCTCCCTAAAGTAGCAAAGAGGCTGAGAGCTGGAAGTGCATGGACAAGCCTGTGGTTGAATTTCATGTTGCTACCAAGGTGTGGTGTCATCGGTGTTTTGAGGAGACATTTCAGATGCTCCATCCCTGGCTGGTTACCGAGTGTGGGGCTGACACAAAGCTTCTGGATGGCTGACAAGAGCTTTTGGAACTGGTGAGTCCAGCTCCATCAGCACTGTGGGGTTCCAAGCAGGCAGAGTGACCTGAACCAGTGCAGACATGTTGCACCCATTACACTCAAGAGGAGACACTTCAAACACAAGATTAGTGTTTCCCTGCAAAACCCAGTCCTGTGGGGTCTGTTCAGTGGAGATGATGCAACTGTGAGAACCACAACAAATGACCACGGGGAGAAGTAACCCTTAGACCTCACTGCTAAATAAATCTGGTATCTCTTCCTTGAGATTCACATATTCACAGATTCACAGATGCATAGGGGTTGGAAGGGACCTCAGGAGATCATCTAGTCCAACCCTCCTGCTAAAGCAGAATGACCTAGAGCACATTGCACAGGATCACATCCAGACAGGTCTTGAATATCTCCAGAGAAGGAGACTCCACAACCTCCCTGGGCAGCCTGTTCCAGTGCTCTGTTACCCTCAGAGTAAAGAAGTTTTTTTCTCATATGGAGATGGAACTCCCTGTGTTCCAGTTTGTGCCCAGTGCCCCTAGTCCTGTCACTGGGCACCACTGAGAAGAGTCTGCCCCCTTCCTCTAGACACCCATGATGAGATGTTGGGACCGAAGGTGGGACCAACCAAGACTTCTTCAAGGTTTGGAAACAGACAGGGTAGTCAAAATGTACCTTGGGATTTATAGACAGGCAGACAGTGGGTGCAGTGGGTGGAGGGAGACATTCAGTGAAGAATACGTCCAGGTTGCCTGTCCCTGCAGGGGAGAAAAGGCCGCAGCCAAAGGCACTGTGGGCCCCCTTTGCTTTACCAGTCCTGTCCGCAGGTTTTTGCTGTGCTGACTGCTTTTCCCTTGAGAAATCTCCAGCCCTAGCACCCAGGAGGAGCAGAGTACTCCACCAAGGAGAACACTGCATTGTTTAGGATGGGGACTGGAAGTGGCTATGCCTGCTGGTTTAAGGAGAGAGGCTGATGATCTGATCCCTACCAGTAACATGTAGTTGCATATGCCAAACTGCTTCAGTTCACAGCAGGCAGCTACTTGCTGGCTCCATAAGCTCCCTTGCACCAACTGATGCACAAGGTTGCCCCTTCTTCTCCTTCCCCACTTCTCCTCCTTGGCCCTGCTGATCTCTTCCCCCTTGCTGAGGTCACAGAGACATTTCCTCCAGCTCAGTCTCCCGTCGGATCCTCTCCAGGTCTACAAAAGCTACAGCAAATATCAGCTCCTTCTGTTGCAGGAGGAAAGTGTTGGTGATGAGTGATGGAATATGCATGTGAAAGACTGTGGGGCAGACAGTGGGTAACAGGGGGATTTTCCAACTTTCTTCTTGAATGCTCTCCTTCCTATCCCTATGTCTTGTTCCCCTTATCTCCACAGTGAGTTGTGCTCCTTCCCAGCACTGCAGGATACTCAAAACAAAACTTTGATTTTCCTATTTTCTCCCAGTCATAGGACTGTGGAGCACACATATCCCTACAGCAAAGAGTGCCCTATTGAAGGCTGCTTGGCCTCAGCCTTAAAGCAATTTAGCAATCTGCCATCTTAAACTGTCTAATGACAACTCTTCAAGCAATTGGAAAATTGCGGCCTTCAGTAAACTCTCCAGCTGAGCGAGAGCCGGTTTGTCTCCTCCACTCTCTCAGCAGGGCTTGGCACTCGCGGTGAAAGTCAGGCTGCTCCCTGTGTGCTTGGCATGGCATTAATGCAAAAGCAGGATGCAAAGGGTGGGTTGAAGGCTGTCCAAAGCTATGTCTATACTATTAAATAAAATGGGCCAGGGCTTGCTCCCTGGCACGAGCAGCAGCTGGCAGAGCTTACATGCCCATGCGTAGCTCTCCTCCTCTTCAGCACAGGGTGACTGCATCCAAACCACCCATCAAGGATGCATCCTTGGCTCAGGCATCAGCCTGAACTTGGGCTCATGACAAGAGCTCAATGGCCAGAGGCTGGACAGGGCCTGTGCTCCCAGTGGCCTGACCTGGCTGATCGCAGGACATGTTGGGGACATGCCTCAGTTTACCAAGTTTGATAATGTTTAGGTATCCCGATGCTGACTATGACTTTTGTAGCCTTTGTTCCGCGTTGCTTTGCTGAAGGAGTGTGCAAAGCAGTGTGTCATGGGTTAGCACCTACTGACATTTGCTGTCCAGGATGTTTCAAGGCTCCAGCTGGGATGCTGAGAATGTACAAATGTGTAGGAGAGGTCTATCCAACCCCATCATTGCTTTGCTATCAAACTAGGTAGAAAGAGTAGAAATGGAAAAAAGATATCCGAGGTACTCCACGATACAGGTGAGGAAATGAGGCCTGGAGGGACCCAAAAACTCCTGGAAATGCTGGAGGAGAGTGATCGTAAGGAGCTGTGCTGTTATGTTTTGCTAAGAGCTGAATGCTGGCTAAGGTAAGATGGGGTATGCAAGGCTAGGCTTATCTCATCTCTAATGAAGCTGTCAGTGAAGCAGCAATCAGAGTACACTCACTTCCCAAAAGTAGGCTAAATCTAGCTAAAGAGATTACTTTTTTTGACACATTCAAACCTGCCTGGGAATCTGACAGCGTTATTCTCGTCCAAGGAAAGAACAAATGGATAAAAGACATGGTATATGATGTGTAAGACCAGGGCAATATGGAGTTTATGGGAAGAGAGGCAATGTGAGAGTGAGGCTTCACCCCACGACCACAAGGAAGGTGCCTGCTCTGGCTCAGCTCACCCACCACACTCTGCCTCATTACATGCTTGGGCAGACCCCAATGGACCTCCTTCCTGCATCACCTTGATCATGCAGAAATTAGCCTTCACCACGGGCACTGGAAGCAAATTTCCAGACCTGCACGGATGTCCTATTGTTCCCGCAGCTGGCTGGGGCTAGCATTGGAGAAGGGGAGCTGGAAGGGTGGGAAGTCTCACACCCTGACAGGGGGAGACTGGGATGCAGAGCTACAAGAAGAGTGGACGGCTGGTGTGAGCAGGGTGCGGCGTGTTCGTGTTGGCAGCCGGCTTGGCTGCAGACAGTGGTGATAAACTCAGCAGGAATCTGTGCAGGAGAGGGAAGAGCATCAGGGCTGTTGATTGGCAGTGACTTGGCACGCTTACAGAACCCAACCAAAGCGCTTTGGCCAAAGCACTGAACCAGTGTACAACAGGGTGGGTTTCTTGTTTGTGGGTCAAATAAGGGCAGAGGAAATTCAGAGATCCATGTTCACCTCTAGTTCTCCAACCACAACTCATCCCTGGTACAAACTGTAGAAGTCCTGTCCTACCAAAGCACATGGGAGCAGCCCCGCTGTATCTCGGGGCTGTGATGGGGAGGGGTATGGGAGATAAAGCCGGTGCGTGGGGCTGTCTGCCAGCAGTCTGCTGAAGGGATGTCATGCTGGAGGACGGCTGTGGCGCCGGCTGCGCCAGGGCATATGTGCTCAGCCAGCTTGGGACCCTGCTGGGAGACCACAGCATCACTTGCTGTCACCGCACCCCCTGTCTGCCTGGGGAACGGCAGCCAGGTCATAGCCTGAACCCAAGGAGTGTTTTGGCTCCAGCTCTGCCTGCTGTGGCTTGGACTCCGCAAGGCACACTGATGAATTCCCAACCTGATGCTGGAGCCAAAAGATCCTGCAATTTGGGAAGCAATTTGACTGCACAGCCCAAGATGAGTGTTGTCACCCCAGCCAGCTCCAGGGATGAGCAGAAACTGGAGCTTGGCCGAGGCCAGCGAGACCAGCATTGGGCTGACTGTGCATCTCTGCAACACTTGGAGCTCTGGCTTTTATCTGTATTTCTTTACAGCTTATCGTGTTTGCACTAGGGCTCCGCAGATAACAATCTATTAACAGCAAAGTGAATTAGATCGCTGCCTGGTTATTTCACTCAGCTGAGGCCAAACTGCTCTTGCCCATTCACAAAAATTTGTGTTACTGTATTCTCTCTGCGCACGAAAGCATGTCACTCTAATTACCTCCCGTAATTGCCCAAGCAACTCGGAAACATTTGCGAGGCAGGAGGAGAGCTATAACCTCAGTAGAGCATGTTATCGTAAGAGATCAGACACGGGCAGGGGTTTGTTGTGACGAGCCGCTCACAGATGTTTTCTTTTGAAACTACAAAAAGAGAAGAGGACGCTGAAGCCGGCGGTGGGAAGCCTTGATATAACCCTCTCCGGTAGCAAGGACCGTGAGCAGGGTCACAGCCTGCTCTTGGCTCGGTCTGCGAGGGGCTGGAGTGAGGAAACCTGGAGGGGGCTGTGGGGATGCAGCATGCAGCTGAACACCCTAAAATGGTCCATTCCTCACCAAATCTCCTCATGGGGAGAACGTTTTTTCAACATGCAGGTAAATGTGCGCCAAAGCAAACGGATCTTTTGGGCAGCAGATGAGCTGTCGGTGCAGGGTGAGTGGGGCGGGCTGGTGGGCAGCTGGCGGGGCACGATTGGGGTGTGATGGAGCCTGGCTTTGCTGATGGACAGTCCCTTTCCTGAACCTCTGGGGTCTCTAATCCAGAGATGCTTAACAAATACTTTTGGGGACTTCCCCCCCCCCCATACCATGAATGTTTCTGATGGAAGCAGAACTTTTTCTTCCCCTCTAACAACAGCAAAGTAAAATGTCACGCAAGCCAACGCATTATTGCAAGCCATTAACCAAATTAATGAAAACCAAACTATTTTTGGTTACATGTCGACGTTTTTCACTGCAAAGTCCTTTCTGTTCCAGGTTAGGAGAGAGGCTGTTTGAAGCAGCCACGGACCTGCCAGGAGAAGTGATGGCATGCAGGAACAGAGCAAGCTGGCTGTGATGGGGAGGGCTGTCCCCAAACCCTGTGCCCACACCTTGGAGAAGGAGCCTGGTCAGGGCCAGCTATGCTGACAGGGGCTTGGGACCAGGAGGTCATGGCAAGGGAGCACAACCCTGCCACAACGCCTGCCACACCGGTGCCTTAAAGTTACACACAGTGCATCTTCTTGCTGGTAGACAGGCCTTAAGCATTTAAGAAATGCCACTGAGCAGCTTCCCAATGAATCTAAATCTCTTAATTTGTGTCAGAATAAGCTTAAACGATCCCTTTTATTATTAGCTGTTGGAGAGAAGCTGAAGACATTAATGCTTAATAAAGCCAGTGCCCATGAGCAGCTCACTGCTGGCGCATGTGCCAGGCCCATCTGGCAAAGGCGCAAATTCCACCTTGCCAAGGGCACCCAGGCAGATTCTGGCAATTTATTGATGAAAGCAATTAAATGGGACATTAATTTAAGTCATCAGGACAGAAGTAAGCCCAGGCAAGACAGCTTCCAGGAGCAAAGAGGTCAGTGCAGAGACACCAACATCCCAGTCTAGGTACCATAGGATGCAGCCGTTGGAGCTGCTGGGATTACAGCATGGGGACATGAGACCTGCAGCCTGGAGATGTTTTGTTTGGTAGGATCACCCCAGCCAGAGCTGCTGCAAATGGAAATGTTCCCTGCTCACTGCTTCAGCAGCTTTTTAACTTAATATTTGTTTTGACCCCTGCTCTCTGGGACCGTGGCTGCCCCTAAGGCAAGCAGGGCCAGGACAGCCTCACACAACACTCACTCCCGTCCCCATGTCCGTTCGGGTTTGTGGGGTGCAGTTTCACTCTCAGTGAATGCTAAAGTGAAACAAAGAAGGCCCTGATCCAAAGCCCTCTGAAATCAAAGGGAGGTTTGGATTGGGTTTTTTCTGCCTTTGACTTCTACTAGTTTGGATTACACCAATACTCAGCAATTTCCAGCAGGTGAGAGCTGATCAGCGTTGGGCAGTAGCCAGACAGTCTAGCCGAGCATCTATATATGCAGACACACTTTAGCAATGCTTTCCAACAGATTTGGCTTCAAATCGAAGGCCCCATTCATCTCTTGACCAGTGTCCAAGCCGAGGTCCTTGCTCTACACACCACTACAAATTGGGGAATTAAGCACAGACCAGGATAAAACCCCCCCAGCAGCTGTGCACACGCATTCCCATCCTCCAGACATCTGCAGGAGACACCAGTGCTAAAAGTCATGAGCAACTTTCTGCCTGAACTGCAGTACATACTGGTGGAGCCACAGTCCTCTTGCACCTCCAGTTTTCTCCCTTGGAGACACCCGGGCCAATTCTGACTTTCAGATTCTGCAGTTGTAGTTTGGAGCCAGACACACAACTGGCTTAATATTCAGGTGATGACCTCGAATATGGCTTGAGGGGGTTTCCTAGCCTGTTGAGTGCAAGGAGCTGTAGATTTCAGCTCTCCTGTGAGGCCAGGAGGGACAGAAAAGCATAGGTCTGGCTTTCCTTTTTCTTCTCTGTTTCCTTTTTCTGAGTTTTCCATTGGAAACTTTTCCTGTAAGTGCCCCAGAGACATTCCAGATGGTGAAGCCCTGGGATGGAGGGTGGTCAGACTTCAGTTGGGCCAAGCACACAAGCATTGACTCCCAAGCCCTGAGCAGAAATCGTTCAACTGCTCCCTGCTGCCGTTGCTGTGTCGAAAGCTGAAGAGCTTGTTCTCCTCCAGGACAGATGCTGTGACTGCTCACACATAGATACCTTCAACAAATACAAGCCCAGGAGGCTCCCACGCATCCCTGACCTCAGCAGGAGAGCCGTATTTGAAGCAGAAGAGAGAAGGTTGCACACATGCACGCAGGCAGGCATTGACTGCGAGAGGAGAACTGTTGTAAGATGGGAAAATGGAAAAGTCTGCTCTGATGGACACATCAAAGCCCAGAAATGGGCGAGGGAGCGTTCCCAGTGGCAGGACAAAAGGTGACTTTGCAGCCGTGGAGTCGCTGAGTCTGTCCCATTGCCCTCAGTCTCCGCTCTGGCTGGCGAGGCTGTTGCAAAACTATCTTCCCGTCTAAGGCTCTGGCTTTGCACCAGTCCAGCACATGTACAGGACAGCTTCCAGAAATGCAGAGCCAAGCAATGTCTGGAAACACAAAGCCTGAAAGAAGCCAGCCTGCTCCCAAACCCTTGTGGCTATTTGGGGAGCAGAGGCCACAAGGTGACGGAGGGCAGATGGCAAAGGGGGCAGAAGTCTGCTTAGTCCAGAGGAGCCAAGCGAAACACAGGGGCATTGAAAGCACATACCTTTTACAGTTGTGGAGTGATTTATTGAAAGCGTAAAGAAGGAACTGCCAGGCGCTCTTTGTTTCCATGGTACCATAAAAAATGGATGGGAAGTGACTGGGCTGTCTTGTAGCTTGAATGTTTCATTGGCATGTTGTGGAAACCTCCAGAGGATGCCTCGAGGGCATGAGAACTGGCTGATGGAATGTGCTAGTTTGTTAATTTAATAGGATACAGCGTTTTCCCTTAACACCGCACATGCAAATCAGAGTGGTGAATCAGGTCAGCACATCTCCCCCATGCTGGGAGTGCTAGGACCCCGCTCTCACACCGCATCTCCTGCAGGATGCTGAGCTGCTCCAGCCCTCCCTGCAGCACCGGGCAGGATCAGGCTGTGGGAGAGATTTTGGACTCCAAAGTGTCTAGTGGGAAATAAGAAACAGTATTTCTGTGGTGTGAAAGCCAGCCTGAACAACATGGTGGTATGCAAGGAAATACCAGCTCCGCCGGCTGGAAGAGAGCAGATCGATGTGCAGATTGATAGGAGTATTAAAAAGTGCAGGTTGTCGGGGGCTTTATCAATGAATCCTTCTAGATGATTGAGAAAAAGATGTACCAGATTTATTTGGGATTACTAAATTTACTGTAACATTTTCAAACCAAGCTGCAGAGTGCCATGGTCAGGACATGACTCTCTTAAAGCTCACAAGGTGCTTATTTAAATCCCACAGAAGGTATATCAACCTCTAATAAACCATATAAAACCATACTATTTTAATCCCCATCAAATTCCTTCAGTGTTTCCAAAAGGAGGTTGGTGAGTTGTACATAAATATTGTGTGTGAGTGTGTTCATACGTGTGTGTGCACATGCAAACTTGAACCCGATGCGCAGGTCTTTGCCTCCTCCGTCACTAGAGTTGAGACCAACCTTCCGTTGAGCTGAATGCCTAAAGTCTCATTTTAGGAAAGTTTTAGTCCTGTCACAGACACAGGCTCTTTAGGGGTTAGACGTAATCCAAAATTAATTGAATTCAGTGGAGCTCTGCTCATTTAAACCAACCACAGACATGTGAACTTGATGACTTACCCCATCCCTTCTCACTGCAGCCAGGAAGGCATCCCAGCTGTAGCTTTGCTCTGAGACACCCGGGACATCTGCAACTGGTGTCCTTGAGCAAATATCATTTCATGCTTCCTGAAGCTTATGCAGCCATCTTGCAAAGCTGTGGTGTGCCACTGGGCCACAACGTCATGTCAGCGACGTCCCTGCATGGTGGTGGGGGACCCCAGTGCTGGCACTGAAGTGCTTTGACTGCTCTTTGGGGAAATGATCTAGCGGATCCAAGCTCAGCACATCCTTCACCTTGCTGTGGTCTCCACCACATACGAATGCCTCCTGTGCGTGGGTGGCTGGGCTGGCCCTGCTCCAGCTACGATGCACAGCCAGCAAGTTTCATTTTCTGTTGCCTGATGGTTTTTGTGCTCATCTTGCTCTCTCTGTATCTTGTGCATTCCCTGAGCACATGGCTGGGTTTCAGGCTGTTTGCCCTACACTGGAGCTCTGCTGCTCCACCAGCCAGGAAAAAAAATGGTGAGACATTCCCATCAAGCTGCAGAGACAAGATCTAATGGTGGTTTTTTGTTTTTTTTTTAATGGGGGAGGGATATTACTGGTTCTGATTGAGAACTTGCTGTTATGTGGGAAGCGACCTCTTTGAACTCAAGAGTTTTGTTCTCAGCCATACAGACCTTGAGTAGCCTGGAAGAGAAGTTTTGTGCTTTGAGAAGAACTCCACCAACCTTCCCCGTGTCACCCCAGCTGCTCCCAGTATGAGCCAGGAGGATAAACATGAAGTGAGAACCTTTTCTAGAGAGAAAAAAAAAAAAAGAAAGGAAAAACTGTCACAAAAATCTGAGTGAAGCTCATTCCCAAACAATTCAGTGCCAGCTGCACAGCAGGAGAGCGGATCCAAATGGACAGTTGCAGCAGTCATGTTTGATCTCTTACACAGAGGAGGCCAGAGGCTGCATCAGCGCCAAGTCCTGCATCACTACTAATAGCTCGTGGCTGAATGGGACTCTGCTCCTGGCAGGACGGCTGATCTTAATTTAATGACTAGGTGGTGAAGCACTGCGCCTCTTTCTAACCATCAAATAAGTCCTTTTGGTGTTGCATTTACTTCATCTGACTTTCATTCTGTGCTTCCCTGTGGCTACACCTATATTATGGTGGGTAGCTGTGGGCTTGAGTTAGCAGACCCGAGTGTCTCTGTCATTTCTGGGTTATTTCCAAGCCAGCTAAAATCAGGACGTGTAAAATCCCAGGCTCACTGCTAGTGCACATTCAGACCACACAACACCCACTCAGACTTAAACCAAGTGCCTGAACCTTTTGGAGTTCCTCCAGCAGTTGTCCTGCTGAGGGATGACGGGATGAGGGAAGTGAATTTTAGATATGCACAGACTGCCTACCCTGGAACAGAGTGTGGACACAAGCAAACAAATTTCAAATCACCCTGGCAGCCACCTTTCCATGACACTGGAGTGTATCATACAGATCATAAAACCTGTCTAAGAAACAAGAGAAATTAGCATGGTGCTTTTTTTCAGCTACTGTTCCCTTGTGTAAAGCATTTTTTGGTCTGTTTGCACTATGTTCTCGTGCATGAAGTGGAGAGGGAAGTGCAAATCTATCAAAGGAGCTGTTACAAGAGGTTTTTCAGCAGCGTGACTGCAGCAGGGTTGTACTGCAGGTCTGTAGCACGCTGTCTGTAGAATGCCTCAGTACAGCTGTGGAGACAGATGACTAGTGCAAAGTGAAAAAACTAGCTGCATTAAAGCACTATCCAGCAAATACTTGCCAGGCTTCTATGTAAAGCATGGCTAACCTGCACCTTCAAGTCCAAATGCATGTGTCCCATCAATCCTCTCAACCATGTCCCTGGAGTGACAGCAAATCCAGACTTTTTTTTTTTCCAGAGGTTTTGAGAGGATGTACAGCATCCCGTAGCTACCAATTCCCATAATGTGTCCAGTTCAACGTCCTCCCCAATATGCTGCACTGACCTCTGCAGCGTGATGGATACCAGACAAAGAGAATTAACCATTCCTCTGTTCTTATTTAGTTAGGAAGCAGTAACCTTTCAGTGCTCCCTGATGTACCAGATATGTCAGAGCATCCCATTCTGACTTCAAAGGAATGTCACAGGAATAGGAAGCACAGAACCAGCAGCAAAGCAATTAGTGATGCGATATGGTAGGGCAGTTCCCCTGCTCCGCTTCCTAATGCCACTCAGTGTGTTTCCATTAATGTTAAAACATGTGTTAAAAGAGATCAGACACTGAAAAATTAAGTCCCTCCTAGGAAGAACTGGACACCAGTTTGCTGTGGATTCACAGAGAAAAATCTGTGAAAATCCACAGCAGTGCATTCACAGTGAAGTGAGGCAGAAGAAAAGAAACCAGCACAGGGAACGGATTTAAAGCCTGCACTGGGGAACGTTTTTCTCTTGCATGGATATCTCCCACACAAGTCAGTTTATCTGAATTTAAGTGCAAGAGAATGAAACCCTCTGCATGAAATCCTGCTCTTGTTAATGGTGAGACACGGGCAAGTGACAATATAAACGTAAGTGGTCCCAGAGCAGTGACAAAAGTAAAGTCTGGCTTCCCTTAGCTATATCCTACTACGATAACTATAGTTCCTCTATGGCAAGAGGCAGTCTGTACACTGATTTGTCATTCATGCTGGTGGATTAGCTGGTTCTGCATACTAACTGGCCAGCTGGCAACCACCAAACGTTTCTGCACGCTTTCTCCTTGTTTGCTAGTAATCCACCGCTCTCTACTAGTCCAGGATCTGCGTAACCAACACCTGAATATGGTGTGCTCTGCTGACATGGAAAATGTGGGGAGGAACCCAGCTCTGTTCCTGCAAAGCTGGGCTCCTGCTTTACACCAGGTGTGTGCTCCCCTTTCACCGTGTGTAAGAGTGCGTCAGGGCACCTTTCTCTAAGAGATTTCACCTCCACAGGCTAAAGAGGGACAAAGAAGAGGACAGGCACCTAGCTCGGGTATTTTGCTGCTATCCTGTTGGCTTGGCAGTGCAGAGAGCCAAGTGAATGCCAGGAACATCAAGAGCGCAGGAATGTCCAGGTAGTGGTGGACCTGCCTGGTGCTTGAAATCTGGCCCTTGCTCTTGATCTTGGCAATCGTTTTGATATTGGTGCACATACCTCTGGGGAAACATTGCCTCCTCAGCCCCCCCCCCACCCCAATATGTGAGGAAGAAGGAATGGTGGGTTTGTTGTGGACAGCAGGTTGACCCTTGTTTGTCTGCACTTGCCTGAACAGAGGATGTTCTCCCACTGCCCATGAGGAGTGAGACCTACTTACAACAGCCACAACCAGGTGGCTTTAGTCCGTTTGTATTACGTGAAGATCTGGGCTCATGTCTGCATTAGCGGGATGTAAAAGCTGGAAGCCTACTTGGACTGTCCACTGCTCTGTTATTTACTGCTCTGGTGTTTAAAGGCTCTACAGGCTTAAAGCAGACAAGGAAAAATCATCCAGCAAAATACTGCACAGGGTGAACGTAATCAGCCCAATAAACCACATTCATCCTACCCATGGGCAGAAGGCTGGAAACTGATCCCCTCTATGTGAGCCCTCAGATTTCTGTGCAAAAAAGCCGCCTAAAGTCTCTGTTTGGAGAAACAAGGGGGAAAAGGTTATCTCCCTCCCTCCTTCGGGTTTCCAGGCTGTGAGCGCTCCAGGGCAGGACCTGCTTGGTTGTTTGTACTGCAGCTCAAAGGGCGCTGGAGCTTTGCTGCTCCTCGGAGGGGCTGCGCCATGACTGTTAGGTTAGCATTGGCTGGTTTATGTTTTCCTCTGTCCTCTCCATGCCCTGATATCAACATCGAACAGGAATCTATCCCGTAGCAAGCATTTTCTTACTATCGCCCTACGTGACGGGCAGATCCTGCAGCCAGCTGGGCAGCGTGGCTCGCCCTGCTCTTGGAGGGTGTGGAGGATGCCCAGCATCGTGCCAGGATCCAAACTGGCCCCATTCACCTCCCTGCTCTGTCGAGGAAGGTGTTGCTGGTGCTGAGGGGGGAGCAGAAGCAGTGAGCAGGAGGGGGAGGTGGAGTGAAAACGTGTACACCAGCATCTCCGCAAATGAGGGCAGCCAGGCACAGTGCCTGCTTGTAGGCAGAAAAAAAAGGAAGGGAAGATGCAGTGGGGGAAGAAATGAAGGAAGATTTTTCCCAGTAACAAAACTTGTAAATGAGAAAGGTGCATTTCCCCTAAAGCCTTGTTTTTTCTTGTCAGCACGCAGAAGGCACGAGCTCTCTCCTTCTCGTGCAGGTGTTTAGTGAGTCTCATGGCTCACACAACAGATTTAGGCTTGTGGCTCTTCCAGCTCCCCTCCTTTTCCTCCCTAAAGTGCCCTCCACGCTCAGCTCTTCATTCTTTGCGTCTCCGTCTCTAATTAACTTTTCTCTCCCGCTGCTTCTGATGAATTGCTCCGTTTCTTCATATCTTTGGGGCCCCGCTGCTTCTTGGGGAGCTGGGCTAGAGAGTTATATTTCTCATCCCCCTCAGTCATTATGAAAGACAATTCTCTCGGATGCGGACGTTCGTTAAACTGATTTGGGATGCTCGGTCTATCTTCACTGTGTGTGTTTGCATTAGTGCGCAGAAAATAAATAAAATGTACAGGAAGTGTAGGCTGGAATAATAAGAAAGGCTGGCCTGAGGCTTAGGAAATTTGGGAGCAGGGTACCGGTTTGCTTTTAAATAGTTGTCTCCATCACTGCAATGGTAAAACGTGTCTGAATGTATTCTTCCTTTACTCTAGTCTTTGAACATCTGCGTGTGTGGAAGACAGAAGCGATGAGACCCTGTAAACAGAACTGTGTCCTCCCAAGTCCTGAGGACACCATAAGACCTTGGCATTTAACAAATCATTAATGCAGATATGGTGGGGGGAGGAAGGATGCTTATTTCCCCTATGAATTTGGACCTCTTTAAGACTCCCAGTTCCCAACTTCTCTCCACAGCCAAACTCAAAAATTATTTCCAAGGTAAAAGCTGGAATGGGGATTTTAAGGGAGAAAAATATGTAGAATATGAAACACAGGGATGACAGTGCCAGGAGTGGCTTTTTATTTTGCTGATGGAGTAGGCAAGCAATCCCAGAGATACACCCTGCAGGGAGCGGACACAAGAGTAGGGTGGTTTCAGTGAGGATGTCAGTGTAGATCTTCAGGCCATGAAATCTCAGCTCTGCCACAGAACCAGGATCAAGCCACCTCCTCTCTCTATTGCTTATCCCCAGTGAAAGTCTATTAACACTTCTACTTTTTGCCTTCTTCATGTATTGGTCTCGAGATGCCTTTTGTGGTGCGCAGCACGTGATGCACTGCAGCCCCAAATGAGGTTTAGATGATGCTGGTGCCACTACCAGGCTATGGAACTACTGGTTTATTCAGATGCCGCTGAGGTCTCTTCTTGCCCTTGGAGGTGAAATGGTCACAGCTTGTGCAAGTCAACGGGAGGCTCACAGGACCCAGGAGAAGCAGGGCACAATTAGTCTGGCCTGACGCCACTCTAACGTGCCTAATTGGCTCTGCACTCCTGTCCGTGGGTGAGGAGCCCTGCGGGCATGTGTCTAATACCAGAATCAGGTTCACTTCAAGGTTTTGCAAATAAATGGGCTGCCTTGGGCTGAGTTATACCGAGATACCAGACACGTCAATCTGGGATACGGTTTAGAGATTCACAACTGGCTGAAGACCAACCATAAAAAGGACTGTACTGGCTGGTACCTCACCAGTTCCTACAGCCTCCCTCCTGCCTTGGTATCTGGAGGGGTTTTCCATCAAGTCAGCATTGCTAGTTCCCTCCCTTTGCAGGATCCTCATGTCAGGTCCCAGATGGAGCCAGGGGGCAAAATTTCACAGCAGAGGAAAGGCTCATGCAGGTGCCATGGCAGAGTGGTGTGAGATGGGTCAGAAAGAGCAAGTTTCGTGCTCCATGCAACCCGGTGCACTTTGTGTCAGGTCTCTGGCTGGGTCACCCTCACTGAGAACATCACAGCGGTGTGATATCCCTATGTGCATGTGCTCTGCGTGTCTTTCAAATAACAGCTGAGTGGGATTTAGCTGAGTGGGATCCAGTGCATCTCAGGCTGAGGTCTTTGATCCCCAGTAGAGACTAGGTCTGTGTTGTCCAGGGTTCAGCTCTTCCTAAAGGAGATATATCCAAAGGAGCAAATGAATAACGCACTATAGATGCTTCCCACTTTGCATTGCCTATCAAGGGAGCAGGAATGGCTGGCTCAGGTGGAGACATCCAAGCTGCAGATATCTAAACTCAAGCTGCCTAACATGACAGACAAGCTACTGGGGTCTGGGATGGCAAGGCTGGGGGTGCAGAGCATCTGGTTTGGGATACTTTGCTAACAGGAACCCATCAGCAGGCAGAGAGGAGGGGTTTTGTTAGAGAACAGTTCTACATGCAGACATATTCCTGTTCCAGCTCCCTGTACTGAGAGAGGAAATGTGTGAGTGTGTGTGCGCGCCAGTGTGGGTGTGAGAGAGACAGAGATACCCAGGAAGAGGGAGGGTGGGAAGCAGGAAGGGATGATTTAGTACCACTCGCAAGGTATGTCCTGTACTTGCCTCCTCTCCAAGGTCTTGGCACCAGCACATTTCTCTGCAGAGAAGCCAGAGGTGCGTTCCTCCAAAGTGATACTCTATCAAACAGGAAAGCCATTTACTTTCTGCTGGCTCTGCAGATTTTCAGTGCCTGCAACTGCAGACCTAAAAAGTTTATCTTACTGGAGGAATTTATATGGGGCTGTGAGATGCGCTGGTGTTATATGGCTCTAAGTAGTTACATGAAACCTCTGTGGGCTAATAAAACGGTATTAATTGTATTGCTAAGGTTGCATTTTAAACATTAAATTATGGATGGCTTGATAGCATCGTGAAAGCCAGCATCTTGACATGACCTAGCCATTATCTATGGAAATGGCTAAAATGCCTTTTTACAATGTACTCTGGCTGATTTAACTCTTTGAGGTGACTCTTCACAATAAATTATTTCCTCAGGCAGAGGGAGAGTGGTGAGAGCTTCTCCTTTCTCCCTCCCCTTCTCCAGCATCCCTGCTCCCTTCCTGTGTTTCTAGGCTGCTCCTAACCTTCCCAGCTTTCTGTAGCCCAGAAATAACAATTGGAGGGGCACAAGCTGGGATCACATACCATTCCTCACTTTGTCCCGTGCATCTCTGATGGTGCAAAAGAGAGGGTCCCACCAGGCGTTGGGAACAGTGGCAGCAGGAGGTGCGGGATTGCAGGGAGAAGCTCAGAGGAAGCCCCGACGCAGCGGGACTGGGTGCTGCACCCTGGAGGGGTCCTCGCCCGACTCTACCCCCAGCTCAAGGAAGAAATCGGAAAGGGAATACACCATCCCTTGTTAATCTAATTAAAGGGGTCATCCCTAAAGGCCAATGATAACACAGCCAGTGTCACCAGCAATTCTTCCCTTGCTGGCTGCTTTAGGGGCAGGGGCAGAGCTGGCAGCGGAGCCTTTTGGGGCTGGGAACGGCGTGCGCTGCCAGGGAGGAAGCAGAGACAAATGATTTAGTAGGTTTGCTTTGTTTGTTTTTTTTTAAAGGGATTGATGGATTCATCACTGGAGGTGACTAGCTAAGGAGTAAATAGACATCCTCATCGTATTGGGCGAGTCCCACCCCTGGTGCACCCTCCCCTGTGTTACCCACCCTGGTATTTTTCTGTCTGTCTCCTGCAGCAGATGAGGCACCGTGTCCCCACGGACTCTGCGGTGGGAGCCTGGCTGGTGGGACACTCCCATCGCAGCAGCGAGAGCCCCCAGCTTGCATCCCCAGGCGTGCAAGGTACAGCTGGCTGATGGAGTGGCCATGTGGGACCCTCCTGTGACCAGCATCCCACGACTGACGCGTGAGACTTGGCAACTCGGTGTTTTCAAAGCTGCAGCTCTGACGTGTCCCTGCTGACCTCGGCAGAGCAGCCGGCGAGCTGCTCCCGCTCCTGGCTCCTGAGCTGCTCAGAGCCCCAGCTGGAGACCAAACCCCAGGGGCTTTTAGAAGAAGCTCTTGCCTCACCCCAGGACTGATGCACTCAAGCTGAGGGAGACAGTAAACATGAGAGAGAGAAGAATTATACCTTGTGCCACCATCCCCTCCAGTCTCTGTGCAACACTGCCCTGAGCGCAGCGGGGTCTCTCCTAGGATGGAGGCTCCCATACCTGCTTGGTTTTGTCCAACAAACTGTGGGACCTGTCTTCTTCTCTGTCACCTCTCCACTCCAAAATACATCCATGCACTGGCAGACATGGAAATGAAATGCAAATCTCTGCTGCTCATGGCTCAGAAGCACACCCATCCTCTGCAGTGTGAAAACCCCAGTCTCTAGGAATCAGATGAAAGAGGTAAAGGGCTAAAGCTTGTGGTCTGGTGACCTTGAGTTTTTATCCTAATAAAGCTACTTGGTAGGGTTTTTATCGAAAGGAAAAAAATCCTTTCATAGGTTGCTGTCCCCTGACAGCGTTTTGACATTACAGACCCATCATGCCTCTTGTATTATGGAGTGCTAATTTATCTCAGAAGCCAGTAGCAGCTGCTCACGTTACAAGTGGGAATTTCTCCCCTTTGTTTTCCTTGATGTTACTCTCCTCAACTTCGGTTCAAGGGTTGATTTAAGTGGATCTCTGTTACAGACCGATGAGATATTTTCAGTGGGTGAAATGACTAAATGCAGCATGTTTAATGTCTTTGGTGGATCAAACTCACCACTCATTTCTGGGCACTTTAATAAGCCCTGCTTTGTAGAGCTTACAGTCTGAGGGCTGGGTTTACGTGGCACAAAGTGTACCCAAGGGAGTTAGGCTGATGCAAAATATATGTAAGAATCTCCTCACATTTACGTTCCCCCTGGCCCCCAAAGACCCCTGTTACAAAGCAGCTGCCGTGGGAAGCCAAACTGTTACACAAATCAGCCCAGAAGAGAAAAGCCCAGAACTGAAGCCCAAGTGCCCAACAAAGCCAATAATAACTTGAATATGAAGAGGAAACCCTGCCACAAAAGCCCGGAGGTTGATTTATGGGAAGTGCTTGGGAATAATGTTTAAATTTGATTTAAAAGTTCAAGGGCTGAGATTTCCTGGGAAATATCTCTTCTTGGAGCCATCCAGATGCTGGTGGGATGGGAGAAGATGACTGCACATACCGAAACATCAGATGTGTCCCTAAGGCAGCTCAACCCTTCTGCATGACTAACAAACAGTTTGCTAAGCTCAGAGCTGTTCTCCTACCCCAAGAAAAACACACATCCTTCATTCAACCAGAAATCCTCTGTTGAGTATCTGGGACTGCCAGCCCCCTGGTGAACAGGTCCAAGAGCTGCAGTCTGGGGGTTTGGATGCCTAGTTTGAATCAGGGAGGATGCCCTCTCTGGAATGGTGATCCAGAGGGGAGAGAGCTGGTGACAGCAATGCTGTGCTGGCTGTCCCATCACCTGCTTGGTCTATGTAGAGACTGTCTGGATGGTCTGGGACAAGCCAACTGGCCCTCCTGTTCGGGCAAGTGGTGCATGACTGAAGCCTGGTCCATGACCAGGCTCTGCTGGTCCATGCAGTCAGGATATGTGGAAGCAAGCCAGCTGGCTCCGGGAACACCACTGTGGGCTGAAGCACAGGTTCACATTTAGTCACAGCAGAGAAATGCAATCCAGAGAGGCTGAAACCCGCATTGACCTTCATGTTCTTAAGAGAGCAAGGGTCAATTCCTCCAGAGGTAATGGGAGCTTCTTGTCCTGTTCCTGCTGCTGCATCCCAAAGAGATTAAAGGCAAACCTCTGGCAAAAATTATGGGAAAGCATGGCCTCAGTTTTTCTAGGAAGCTTTGGAGTCTGCTCCTTGCTGAGAGAGGATTGCTGCAATCCTACGTAAACTGTAACACCAAGGCATCGTCTGCACAAAGTGCTGAGAAGTCAAACCACCACTCCCCACCCAGCTTTCTTCCCCAGTTCCCAGGCTGGGGGAGAAGTCTTGGCTCATCTTTACAGCAGCAGCCTCCTTCTGTAGCCCAAGTCTGCTCACCCTCCTGGCTTCCTCTTTGTTCTTCAGACCACCAGGACAGACACATGCAAAGGCAGCCCTGCCCTAGCTCTGCAGTGGTGGTCTCCATCTCACTTCAACAGAGGTTTGCGAACTTATAAGCAATCCAGGATTTTCTGCTACCATTTGCTTTTTCTGTACAGGCCTTCTGTGATTTTCTCAGGAATCCCAGCAGATATCCATCAAGGACGTGTCCTTTCCAACCAGAGTTTGGTGGGTGCCTGTGTTTGCTGGTGGTCCATCAATCAGTCCTTCCCGCAGCAGATTCACAGAGAGATGATCTGCTTCTTGGCCTTGTAGCAACAGTTAGCTCATGCCTTTTTATGACTGATTCCCTCAATACTTAATTTTCAGGTGAGTGGTAGCTTGTAACACCTTTATGGAAGGTTGGTATTGATGAACTTCTGCGTGACTACATGTGTTGTGCCTGTGTGTCTTAGTGCACCATTGCTAGTACACAGCTAGTGACAAGAAGAGGAGATCACTCCTGTCATTGGGTGACCATCTAAAGATTTAGGAGGTTGGTTTGGAGCAGCATCTGAGAGTTCAGATGCTTCTCTGAAGCTTAGCCAAACCCCTTTGGCCTGGAAAATGAGCTGGGAAATATAATGAGATTAGGCTGTCGAGTGAGATTTACGGCTCATCCTTCTTCCAGCTGGGTCAAAAATACCACAAGTGCAGAGTCTTTGAGAGTGCATCGGTGCCTCTGCTGTCAGACAAAGTCAGGGAGGGGAGGACAGGTGGGGTTTCCTTTCAAGTCAGTTGTTGATTATTAGTTTGGAGGAAGTTCAGCTTGTGCTCCAGGCCCATTTGTAGCTGGGGCCATCTGCATGTTGATCGTGTACCCTGGGGATGGACTCACCCTGACCCCGACGATGAACACTTGGGGTGCTGGGGCTGCAGATCTTGGGGACACTGCCCTAGTCCTGCTGCTTGTCCACATTGTTTGCAAGCCTGGTTGACAAGCTCCTTATAGAAACCAGATTTTGCTTCCAGCCTCCAAGGGCTTTCCTCGCTGCTTGGCCCGATGTGCTTCCAGCTCAGATAAAGCAGCGATGCAGTGTGGGGATCCTCCACTGCTGCCGCTGGCAACTTCCACCCTCTCTCTGCTCCTGCTTAAAAACCTGGGTTAGCAAAGACCCGCTGTTTTCAAACCAGCTCCTTCAGACTGACCTGAGCTAGAGCCCCATCGCAGCACAGCTACCAGAGAGAAGATGGCAGTTTCTACCAGGCAGTCAGTGACGGGGGGCTGGGGAAAGTAACCTCAGCCAGTCCGGCTGGCGCGAGGAAAGGGCATGGATCTGTGCTCCAAGCCTTCCAGGCCGTACAACGGGGCACCTTTCAGGACGCTTGCATCAAGCCACAATCTCTGTCGCTGTGAATCAAATCAAACGGGAATTGTGAAGAAGGGGAGAACAAAGCAGAAAATGTCATTATACTGCTACAGATGTTTCTGGTGCGCCCATATAGGTTCAGTGGATGATTCAGATTTGAAGGGACTGTAGGATGTCATTGTCAATAGTATGTGTCATTTTGGTCCCTCAACGCCAAAAGGGAATAGGATGTTTGGGAAAGATGCATAGCAAGTAACGAGGTTGGCTGGAGGTCTAGAAGGAGAGATTCTCCAGGTTGGAAAAGAAATGACTGCAGACAAATACACGAGAAGTCCTGAGGGGCAACTGACTGGTCGTTGTTTTGTACAATGGTAGAATTAGGGACATCGGACAAAACTAGCAGCTGGCACGTTCAAAAGCTACATCCTCCCATGGGTTAGTGGGTAATAGGTGGTAGGGGGATGGTTGGACTAGATGATCCTTGAGGTCTCTTCCAACCGTAATGATTCTATGATTCTGCGATTCTCCCACTGTCCTGCTCTGGGGTGTTGGTGCAGCCATACCTCCTGAGGCATGATATGACCAGCTGTGAAGCTCATGATGTGCCACCAAGCTGACCTTCAAACTCAGCTGAAGAGATGCTGTGGGTTCACCACGGCTTTCACGTATGGTTGCTCTTTTAACCCCTGTGTTGAAGACTTCTGAATACTGCTATATAGTTGTACCAGTGAAATTACTATCTGATTACGAAACAAGCTAGTAACCACTGAAGTCAGCAAATGCTGGCAGCCGCTATATATCAAGAGTATCAGCCATCACTACAGCCCATGGGTATACCTAGGAAATTCAATCACAACCCTTCCCAATGGTCCCAGAAACCCACTCCTCATCGCACTCTGGGTTTTTAAGTTCAGCAGAAGTGACACTGAAGACTGCTGTCCTGCCAATGTCTGTCTTGTAGTTTAAATTTGCTGGTGTCCGATGAGATGTAGACTCCAAAAGCAGCTTCTCATGATGGGATGTGCTGGATTCTCTAGTGGCTAGTAAGAGATGAGCTCAATATTGTCACCTTTGTCCAGGTGCTTTTTTCTTAGGACCGTTGGGGGTCTGTCACTGGGCTGTGACTTGATTCAGAGCAGTCAGACATAGAGAATGTGCACAAGTTGCATTTCCTGAAGAAAGCAGTTGAGAAACCCTTCGTTTTGCACAAACTCTCCTTTTGGGCTTTACAAGCATTTTCTATTTCCCCATTAACTGGATAGCACAAGCTGCTCATCATCTGCTCTCCATGTCAGGGCTGGTACTAGCATGACTTATAGCGCAATAGTTTATAGCCACAACAGCGTCTGAATTACTGATCGTTCACTTTTACAGTGTACTGTGGGAGGGGGAAGCTTTTCTCCTTAAAAACATTCATTTTTCTTAATAAGCACACCAGGCAGCAGCAGAAGTGGGCAAAGCCCGTGCATCCATCCTGATGTGGGGCAAGCTCATGTCAGCGTCATCCCAATTTTGGTGGCTGCTGCACAAAGGTATGTAAATTCCTCATCATGGTGTGTTTGCAGAGTCTCTCAGTCTTCAACAGGGAGACAGAGAGATGTAAAACAAAAAAGTCCTTTTCTTAACTACTCTGAATTCTGGGCATATTTTGCCCAACCCCTCTTATTTTGCTTTTCTTCTCTTTTATTTTTTTCTTTTTACTTTTTTTTTTAAAAAAATTATTTATGAAAGCAAAGCAGCCAAACTACTGCAAATTACTTTTTTTTTTCTTAGAAGAAGGATCCCCCAAACTCAAACCAGCCCGATTCTAACTTTTTTCAAAGCAACACTTTGAATTTTTCAGCTCAGCGCAGCATTCCATTTCACAATATATTTTGCTTCCAGATTTCTTAATGGGATTTTTTCCAAACAGTGCTCAAAATCAAAAGCATTCTTTTCTCTCCAAACAGCATTTTTAAAATTCTCAATTCATGGAAAATCTCCCAACTTTTGGCTTCCATGGTGCAACGAACGGGAACCTTTGGAAGTTTTGAACTCGCCGTTGGCCGGCAGAGCTGGGTGCGTGAGCAGCTGCAGCTATTGGGAGCCTCTTCAGCAGCTGTGAGCAAGAACTGAAAGTCAGCTCTGTCCACATCTGCCATCACGTAGTAGTATTTTTGGCACTTAAAGGGAGTTTTAGCATTCTTGTGTTTTGCAGATTGCCCTCATCTAGGTGCTGCAAATCTCATGGCCAGACCAGGGTGTTCGCAGGTGGACCAAATGCAGATGCAGATGCTCTGCTGCCTGGCCTCACCCGAGCTCCTTTCTCTGCATGCAGGGGGACTTCAGTGACCCCAGCAAACATCCTTTCGCCCAAAGCATCTGCTCATGGGGCAGATGGTCCTCATGTGCCCGGGGCCCTCCATGTGCTGTGTAGGGCTGCAGCCTGGTGGGGTGGTCATGGAAAGCACAGCTGTGGAAGATGGCATTGCCATAGCTGAGGAGGAGGGAGCGTCCCCCCTTGCTATTTGTTTCCCTCTCTCTTTCTCTCTTTATTCACTTTCTTTTCCTTCCTGTTGTTCTCTTTCTTGCTTGTTTTCCTCTTTTCTTTCTATTCTCTTTCTCTTTTAATTTCTCTTTCTCTCTCTTTTTATCTTCTTTTTTCTTTTTTTCTCTTTGTTCCTTTTCTTTCCTTCTTTCTTTTTTCTGTCCTCTCTCTCTCTCCTTTTATATTCCTCTAACTCCTTTTTTTTTCTTCCTCTCCTTTTCCTCTTTCCTCATGTGTCACTCTCTCTTCTCTTCTCTTTTTCCTCCCCCCACAGCCCCCTTTGGCTGTACCCTGCAGCACTCTCACCAGGATGCCTCTGTCTCCCTGAGCTCATGGCCCCGAGGCTGGCAGCACCTCAGAGCTCATTTGCAGGGTGCTTTAACTGAGGATTTACCACCACCACAACGGCTACCATCCTTCTGGGAGCACAAGGACAGCAGTGATGCGAGAGGGAAGAAATTATCCCAGGGACTGAACCACTTCTCTATTTATCACCTTCCGGGGAGACTGGCCTTGTCCCAAGGTAAATCCCCTTCCTCCCTGATCTGGCCGGGGCGGGGGGGATAGTCTTGGGGCTGTCCTCTACCCAGTTGCCCGTTCCCCAGCCCTCCCCAGCAGGTCCATCCCATCATCAGCTCCCACTCTGGCTGATATGCGCAGGGCACAGAGGGGCTTTGGACTCGTGAGGTGCCACCAACCGTCTGCATCTTTCTGCGATGGCTCGGAAGGCGGCTGGCAGACTAATTTAATATAGCTTGGTCTCAGTTCTTTTAATTATGTCTTTATAGTCTTTTAATTAGCCAGAATCCTACTAATTTAAACCACTCTTGTTTGGAGAGATTTCTGCTGAGCAGCTGTTCTCACTCAGAGCTTTCCCTGGGTTAGGAAGAGGAGCCTGGGATGTTTGCTTCTCCCCTTCAGGCTGTTTTTCTTATTTTGCTACATCAGCAAAAGGTTGCAGAACAGAAATGGTTCCTCTGAGATAGAGGAACGTGACTTACAAATAATTATTTGTGTCTGGAACCTGTTTATGGGGTTCAGACAATAAAGAAAACCAAACCCGCAGTGTTTCCCTTTGCATACGATACTGGTTTTCCTTCAAACAAGGCAGAGATTAGAAACTTCAAGGACCAGGATGACAAGCTTGTCTGAAAGGCAGCGCTTGTCCAAGATAAGAAAGGTCCTGGCAGGCAGGCTAACTTCTAGGGAAAGCCACTGGAAAGAGGGCTCCTGGAATTGCTATTTTATACCTGCTGCATGCCAGATCACTGGCTGCAAACCAGACCAGTCCTGAGAAAAAGGGGGTTCCCTGGTGCACAGCCCGAATTAAGACACCAGCCCAGAGGTTCACAGGGGACACATGAGCTTCCTCAGCTCTCCTTCCCAAGAGGGCTTGAGGCCAGGTCTCCTCTGAGAGGTGACACTGAGTGCTCTTTGTCATGAAACTACAGGAAAAAAGCAGGATTTGCAAAAAGTGCCGCTTTCTACATCGCCGTCAGCTGGTGCTTCCAGCAGCGGTGTGAGGTGCAGCGCTTGGGACCTTGGGGCCCCTCCTCGGCTGCCAGTGGCACCCGTCACCTTCCTGTGGCTCAGCTCCATTCTGGACAAACAGGGGGTGTTGTCCAGCTTCAGATTTTAACAGGCAATAAAGAAAAAAAGGAAGGCTGCGCAACAGCTGTGAAGGATTATCAGTGTGTATCATGCTGTCCTGCGCTGCAAGAATAAAGTATGCTTTAAAGTTCAGGATAGGCATTATTGATTGCGTTTAATTGCTTACGTCCCATCCCAGGCAAGGGCCCCAGCGTGCCAGGAGTAATGCAAACACACACAGAGGACGATCCCTGCTGAAAATGCCTGCCATCAAAGTGCAAGGCAAGAGACGGCAAGTGGGAGCCAGCCTGGTTTTCTCCTTTAATAATTCTTCCAAAACATTAGGCTTTTGAAAGCAAATACTGAGGATGGTCCAGGGAATTGAAATCCATCACAGCAAGGCAAGCAGACAGCCCTGCTCTTGCTGCAAGTCAGGAGGGAGGTGGGAAGAAAGGGAGAGCCGAGGGGGAAAGGCGTCACCGTCGTGTGGCTCATTAACGTGGCTCTTTTGGTTGCTGCCTAAGTTTATAATCCAGGCTCCATGGCACTATAAGGGCTCATTAATTCGGAGTCTGCGTTGGTGACTCAAGCGCAATTAAGAACAATCACAGAAATGTCATCGCGAAATACGCTGCGTGGATTTCTTTCCCAAGTTGTAGTATCACTGTAATTGTGGTATAAATTCATAGCACTTCTCTAACCAGGCTGCGGTCATTCTTACAGAGAGACGAGCCCTTTGTCGTAGGAGAGCTGGCTCCAAACACCGCCGCGAGCGCTCAGCTGGTTGCTGCCAGGGTTTTACGATTAGGAGGCGGTTTAGCGAAGTGCAGATAAGGACCAGACTGGATTTCGCACACAAGACAAACAACCGACCTGTGCAACGCGGTGCCCACTGTCGTGGAGGTTACAGAGTACAGCTGGAACCAAGTACAGACAAATTTATGGGTGACAAGAGTGCAGCAGTGGCTCTTGAACATACTGACTTATAGAATAGAATAGAATAGAATAGAATAGAATAGAATAGAATAGAATAGAATAGAATAGAATAGAATAGAATAGAATCA
>VWZZ01004823.1:886844-962967 GCA_013399095.1 Psophia crepitans | reverse complement strand
ATCTCCAACCTGAACCTTCCCTGGCGCAACTTGCAGCCGTTCCCCCTTGTCCTGTCACTAGTTATCTGCGAGAAGAGGCCGACCCCCAGCTCACCACAACTTCAGGTAGTTGTAGAGGGCAATAAGGTCTGCCCTGAGCCTCTCTAAATTGGTGTTTGCTGGATGATTACTGAATGGATGAGGCACTTTTTATGCACTACCCCTTCACCCAAGTGACAGGGTATTCATGTACAGACACCACTATCCAGACCCAGGTCTGGGGGTGGAGGTGGAGGGGGATCCGAGCAGCCGGTGCTTTGCTGTGTGGCTAAGAGGAACCACACCGGGAGGGACGGTGGAAAAGGGGACAGACCTCCCCTCCCTTAACCTCCCAGTGAGCCAAGAGCTGTGTACACTAGGAAGCAGCCCAGATCATAAAGCAGGGGGAAAAACAGGTGGAAAAGAGTACTCAAAAAATTTCCACTGACCCTCTTTTTAAAGGCATGATTCCTTCTTTGATTAAATGTCTGTTCGCTTGCCAAAACAGTTGGGAAACCAGATACTTCATGCTGCAGTACAACCAGTTCCTGTTTGATGGTGTTGGGATGTTTTTTGCAATATTTTTATTTTTTTTTTTAGTTTCCACCTGCTTTCAGCCAAAGCTTGATTAAATCTAATTTTCCTTTGAGGAGGGGAAAGAATACATTTTTGATTATGCTAAAGACCCCTAGAGCTGTGAGAGAGGGGTTGTCATCCTGAGAAATATGCGCTTTGTGAGGTGAGCTCCACAGAAGGATGCTGAGCTCCACAGAAGGATGCTGAGCTCCACGGAAGGATGCTGAGCACTGAGCTGAAGGAGGGGTCTCTCTTGTCTTAGAGGATGGCTGAGAGTAAAACACATGCAAACCCGTGACCCTGCAGTCTGTTGTTTAAGTCCATTAAGCGACTTACCCAATCTAAAAATGCAATATATGCCTTGGTGTCAGATGAAGCACAGCCTTCACTGTTCATCCACAATAAGATTTGGTGGAAACCAGTGCTACAAGCAGCCTTGGCTGTTTACTGCCCACCAAGGCTGGGGTTGAGGAGAGTTAGATGCCCGTGGAGAACCAGATGCCTGCCTTATGTTGACCTCTCTGCTTGCAAAGGCACCTCTTTTTCTTGGGTGGGCTGAATTTTGCCAGCTGCTCTCATCAGTCAAGTTTACCGCCTTTGCTGAAGCTTGAGGTGGCCAGGGAGGTGGCAACACAAGCGCCCTGTCAAGCACCGGGTGGAAAGATTCACGCCTCCATGATGGTGTTGTGTTTTCTCAGGTCTTTTGCTGGTGCATCCTTCAAATTCCTTGTGGAAGTGTGAGTCTGCCTGCAGGAGGGAAATATGTGCAAAGGGATTTAACTGATTGCCACCCATTAATTGTCCCATAGTGATGGCCGAAAGCCTCAGAGATGATTCCTATTATTATTACTGTTAATTGTAATAATGATTCTCTGTGTTATGGTAGTACCTGAAGTGGAAGAGTCTCCATTGATTGCTACACTTCAATGATCACAATGTCAGCACCCAGTCTGATCTATAAAAACCAGTGATGCTAAAACCAAAATGAAAGGTAGGGATTTCTCCAAGTCCGCCTCAAACTAAGGCACCACCTGAGCAAACCTCCTCCCAGCCAGAATCAAAGCCCCTTCCTCAGCCAGCCACTAACTTTTTATTGCCTTTATTTGCATTTCTCTCCCACCACATCAGTCATCCTCAGGGTGCCCAGTGTTTCTTGCTGCGACCTGTAGAGGGAACTGTGCAATATAGAAAACTGTCCAAAACATTCTGGTGTGTCCCCTTCCAGGAATGGGCTCCTCACCCATCCCTTCCATCCTTAAGCAGATCTCACATTTTCTGCTCTTGTTATTTGATCTCAGGTGGGCTGGGATCAGTCCAGGCTTCCCGTGCGAGGTGAGGTGCACGCATGCCAGCTCTGGGCAGCAACCAGAAGTTGCAAGACACCATGCAATCCAATTTTGTTTTTCTTTTATTTTTTTTTTTTAATGAAAAACAGTTAGTTGGAGGGATTTGTCCATACTTTTGACTCATAGTTTCTCCTTTCTTTGGGGGCTGCCAGTAATAAGTTAGGAAAGGGCTGTTTCAACCCGTATCGAAGTGGCCAGACTTCCCGGGCCCCTGGCCAAGGGTAAGCAGAGCCCAGTGTTTCTGGAGAGAGCACCGGGCTCGGTACTACAGCTGCGGTTTGGGTCCTGTTTTATTGTCTCTCATGACACTGAAACAAAATGACTCAGGAGACCCTGGAGCCAGACAAGTTTCCCTCGCCCCATGGCTGTGCTGCAAAGCAGAGTCAGCGCCATGACAGAGCAAGCCCACCCCCCTCCATGAAGTGCAGGGTTACAGTGCTCCTTGCTGGAGTTCAGTTCAGTTCAAGACTAGTCAAGAAAATCCTGGCAAAATAAAGAGTCACCCCAACCCTGCAAATATTCCCATCTCTCCCTATCTGCTCAGCACAGGACTTGGGGTTTCTTGCTCCTACCTGGCAAGGCAAGGGGCCAGACAGACTTTCTTAGTCATGGCTACCTCTGCAGATATTTTCTGATCGTGCAAGTCGTCAATTCTGTCAAACTTCAGTTTTGCTGATGAGGTGAAGTATGGCCTGACTCAAAACCCTTTGAAAGCAGCAGAAAGATCTGGCTGAGGCTGGAAAAGCCAGTGGTTTGAAAGTATTTTTCTCCTGACAATGGTGCTATGAAGGAAATGAGGCCAAAGCTGGAAGTGACTGATGCTGAGGTCTGCAGACGCCCAATCCGTCCCTTGGGAATCCTCCCTTAGAGAAGTTCCTGCATGTTGAGAAAACACAAATCTCCCTGGAATGGGGATAATATGTTGTGGTGGTGGACGCATATCCCCTAGCCTGCATTTCCCTTCATTCCCCTTGAAAAACACCACCACCACAAAATAAAACAAAACTAAAACCAAAACCCACCCATAAATATTTATTTGGTGGCACCTTTGAGATTAAAAGGGGGTTTAAAACCTGCAATTTTGAACATTTCTTGGAGGACTGCAGCTCTCTGCCCTACAAGATATAGCAATGCAGGGTTCCCCCTTCTTTTTTTTTTTCTTCTCTTTTTTTTCCTCTCTCTCTTTTTTTTTTCTTTCATTTTTTTAAGCCAATCAGCTTAAAGGTAGGGAACAAATCAGCACAGCCTTGTTGAGATTTTTAACTTTACTTATCAGCCCCATCCATGTCTGCACAGGGGAGAGAAAAGCCCACCCCATGCCACGATGACACCACTTTCTCTCTCAAGGACCTTCTCCAGATCTTCACCCCATCCCATGGAGCGGTGATGGTTCCTCTACATTTGCAGCCATGGGACCTTTGTAGTGATGGGACATAGTTCAACTTTGGCAAGTGAATCACAGCCAGCTACACGCTGGTGAGAGGATTCACACAGTGTGGTGACAACTTTTATCCAGTCTCTTTTCAGGGCAGAAGCAGGGGTGAAGTGTCAATCTTTCCTCCTGCTCTTCATCTCTCCAAAGAGGGCGGCATCCCTTGCTGACATTAAAGGTGACTGAGTGAAAGGGCACGAATATAGGCTAGACTTTATATAATTATATAGGGAGGAAAACTGGGATGTCTCTTTGTAGAGGCTGGGAATGTTCCACTGGAAAACTAGGTTAGACTGAAAAAAAGAAAGAGCCTCTGTAACCCAGAAATAGCTGGGAGGTTTAAGTATAATTTTCCAGCCCTGTGTTATTATGGTGCTAATTCAGGTCTGAGAAATAAATGTAGGTAAAGGTCTCCCAAGGTCAGGAGGAGAAACAAATCACACTTACAGCTTCCTTTTCATAAAAAATCCCTTGTCCTGATTGAATGATCTCCATTCACATGGAGTTGGTTCCTCTCACTGCATGAGGGGGTAATATTTGTGTTTAACTGATTGGTAGATTAGTTAATTAATTAATTTAGAAATAAGGCGCTTTTTTTGAGTTGCCTGGAGCATCCTTTCACCTGAAAGGTGAGTTCTGAGCCCAAGCAGAGCCTGGAGGTGCCTCACGTATGCTGGGAGCTGAGGTGGAGGCAGTGCTCCTGCAAGCAGAGAGCTGGGAGGGGGGACCGGTGGGTGCTGCATGGCCAGCAAGGAGCTGTGATTTCAGTTTGCATCCCTGCAGCCTTCTCTTCGGCAGCGAGCTACGGCACAACAAAGGCAAAGCCAACCACCTCGGAAAGCCCAGAGCAAGTTCACTGCGACGTTTATTGCTGTTTGAATTCACGTTTATTTATATGAGGCTGATGAAGGTTAGCTGCCAAAGTGCAAGGTGCTGCACGAGGAAAAGGTGCCTGTGTCTAAGAGGGACCAACTTCAAAAGCCACATCGGCCCTTTAGTCAGTCCACAAAACCTTGCTTTTGGCTAAAAGCAAAGCGACTGGAGCCACCAGCATCTCTACTCTGTCGTGGGAGGAGATTGCCGCTAAGAAGCGTCAGCGGTACGAGGAAGAAGGAGGAAGTCAGTGCAACAATTTTTCCAGGAAGGCAAGGCATTTCCCTTCCCCACCTGAAACATGCGTATTTAAACAAGTACTAAGAAGCTGGGCAAAATAAAACGAGCTGGTTTTGCTTACATCAGAGCCGAAAACCCAAAGTCTTGTTGCTTTGGAATCTTCCAAGCCTCCTCTTAACGTGAGCTCCCAAACTGAGGGTGTATCTGTGGGGAAGGATTACCAGCAACAGGTCTTGTTTCAAATTAATGCTCATTTGCTACCCCAGGGCAGCTGGGTGGATATCTAGTAGCAGTTTCATCATACAGATACCCTGAAACCCAAAAGTTGATGTCCAGACCTAAGGCAAGGAGGTAAAATCTTGGGTCTAAAGCCAGAGTTCAGAGCATGAAAGTGCGACACTAGAAATGGTGGAAACAGTTTGAAGAAATTGTGGGGTTTGGCCAATCTGATCTGCACTTTTTTCTTTCTTAAATGTCAGGCTTTCTCAGAGACTTGAGTTGTTTTTATCTTGATTTCCTTAGGACATGGAGCCTGTGCAATTATCGGCCCTCAAAGGGACAGAGAGAGAGCGGCTGGGGTGATGAAGATGATGAGGATTTGGCAGAGGTGCAAGGGCAGGAGAGTGGGCGCTGGTGTCACAGCTCAGCCATGACGCACAGAGCCAGAGGAAACCGGCCTCCAGCAACCATGCACAGGACCACTTGGGTTTTAATTGCTTTTCTTCTTGGACTCCTTATTCTGTGCATGGTTTCAGCTGTGCTGCCAAGTCCACCCATTTCCCCAGCCAAGGCTACAGCCTGAAAAAGGCTAAATAGTCCTGAGCAACACTTCTCACTTGTGGTTGCTCCTGGAAGACAAAACTCTGTCCCTTCTGGTTTTTATCCCCGAAGAGATGACAGGTGGTAACTCTTTTCTTTTGCTGTGTTTTTCTGAGATGAATTTAAATCCCAGCCCTGTAGATTTTTGACTGGGTCTGCTCAGACCTTGCTAGTTATGACTGTTCACCTGTAAACGCATCAAGAGGAAATCTCTTTGGCAGACATGAGCGAGGCTGAGGCTAGAGATGGGGTGGGTAAGAAGTTGAGTTCTTCGACACTAACAAAATCCCAGCTTTAGAAGAAAAGTCCCTCCAGACCTCGTAGCAGGATTTTCACCCTTCCATTTACACTGAAGGTCTTTAAAGGCCAAAAGTGATTTAAAGGCCAACTAAGATTCGCCCAGGCTAGTGCAGAATGCACCGGGTGGCACGATGCGAGATTTGAAATGAAGTCAGAAGTACCAGCAAGGTCAGCTGTCACTGTGGGACAGCAGGCAAGAGTCACCACCAGTCTTGGAGTTAATCCTTGTGGTTTGCTCTCCAGCATCATCCTGTGCTGGGACAGGGACAGTGCAGGGACAGTTTAGTGAAGAGCTTTGCTTGAGGTGGAGGGAGGTGGGCATCCTCAGCTTAAGCTAACAGAGAGGCCCCTGAACCCACAGTTGTTTTATCACCTAGGAGCAATACAGCTACAACCTCAGGTCAGCAGCTACGCTCTTGTGAGTTTTGGACCCAAAGAAAATAGGAGATAAAAGTTGCCTTTGATCCTTTTGGGCTAGGTTTTTATTGCAAAGTCCCCCCGTTTATTATCTACTGCAGTTGTAGGTTGAGGAAGAATGGGAATTAGGGGAAATGGAGAAACACAGCTTGTGGGAGGGACTGGTCGTTTTGAAAGCTATGTCTCAGAGCCAACATGACTGTCTGCTAGGTCAGACAGGGAAGAGACTATTATTCTCCCCCTTCTCCTCCTCTTCTACAAAACATATCCATGTCTGAAATTGCTCAGTATCAGGGAGCCGTCCAGAAACCCTTCCTTATCTCTTGACTAATCATGCCTGGATGAGGCCAAACTGGAGCTTGCTTCATCTCACAAAGGACTAAACAAACATTCTGGCTCCCGGTGATGCAACCCCAAGTTGATTTTTCCAGTTACTCAACTTCTCTCTCCCCAAGTATAATGTGCTGAACTTTGAAATAAATGCCTCTCTCAGCGATTTCAGCAATTTATGTCAAGAAAATCTGGATGCATCAAAGTGAGAGATAATATTTTCTGACATAGCACAGAAATAAAACTGCAGCAGTACATGTAGCTCCTGAGCCTTCGCCTCAGCTCTGCCACTGACAAGGGCTATGGCCAAGGGCAAGGTAGTTGAACTGCCTCTTCCTCAGTTTCCCCACTGCTGAAAAGAGGGTTGTGGCATTTATCCTAAGCAAGAGAAGTGGTGCAATATCATACAACGTACCTTAACACTGATGGAAGCTGTCTGTGGAGGAAAGGAAACGTGGACTCTGCTGTCTCAGCAGAGAGGATGTTTTATTCTCAATTTGTGCTAAAAAGTGCAGCATGTAAAGAGGTGTTGCTGATTATTTCTAGGAATCAGCAACATACATTGCATTCAAAGAGCCTTTTCCATATGCTATTTCTGTTCTCTTGGCTGCTTCCCAACATGGGTCATTACCTCCTGCCTCTTACAATTGCCCCGCTGCTTCTTTCTGATACAGCCTCCCCTTTCCCCACCCAAAATCCCTGTATAGAGTTGCAAGGAGCTTGGAGGGTTCAGCTCCCAGAGAGACTGAGTGCCCTGATGGAAGCTGAGGGTGTTTGGATATTCATGAGAGCAGCTCCCAGCTTCAGGAATCGGACCCAATGCTGCTATTTTTATGCAAATGGCCTTGCTAATGAGAGACAGCTCTGCCTTCAGACCCTTTGACGAGAATCCCGGAAGCCTACAGGGTTTGAAATCCAGAGCATCTTTGTGATTTATCTAAAAGAGGTGGAAATGCAGGAAATGAACAGGGCCTCGAGTTTGCCTTTTTTCACCCCGTGAAGTCTAGGGTTGATGAGCAGATCTTTTAGGGTAGTATAACCTGGCCGTGACTCTGGTTACAGCAGGACACAAAATTGCCCAGCTTTGACCGTGAGATTCCCAAGGGCAAAGACAATGGGTTTGTCTCACTGCTGCTCCCCATATGGGAGGCACTTCCAGAGCTAGAGGGCTTCCACTCCCTCTGCCTGCTGAGCACCGTGTTGGAGGGGCTCAGCCCTGGGCTGGGGAGCTGCCACCAGCAGGATGCTGAGTCTTCACCATCTGCACCCTCAACAGAGCAAGGTCCAGCCTGAATTTGAGGTGCCTCAATCAAAAACTCAGACTTTGGCAAGGTCCTGGGGGAGGAATTCATTCTCTTTGCCCTTTTCCACAGTACTTTATAAAACCCTCTTTAAGACAGCCTGCCTTTTAACCCTTTTATCTCACAACAACCTAACGGCTTAGGGATGTGCTATTTCTAGTCTGATTTATAGACATGGAGACTGAAGTGTAGAAGAGCTAAATAAATACTGCTGTTGCATCCACACAGGTGGTCTGTGGTGGAGCAGAGACCTCACACAGCCCTCACCAAGTCTTCGGTTACCGTCCAGAGGACTAAAAGGTTGTTCTAGAGGGAAAAATAGAGTGACCTTTGGCTTCCCATACACACATTATTTGGGTAACATCTTCCACGTGGGTGAGGCCTCTTTTGGTCCCTGGCCCAAGGCAAAGCTCTTGTGGTGTCCTCCAGCCTGGGTGTTTTGCTTTCTCCTTTCATTTCAGAGCCACGAGGAAAACACTCACGTGGAGGTTTGCTCCCCAGATCCGGCTCCAACCGAGACATCTCTTCTGAGCGCTGCCAGGAGAGCAGCACTTATGCCTTTGGCTTCTGGAGCTCAGCTGCAAGTCGGAGGTGCTGATCGGAGCTGAAGTGACCTCAACTGACCCAAGCCGGCACTTCCACAGCCTCATCCAGCATCTGCAGATGCACAAACACGCTCCCTCGCAACCCAGATACCTCTGTCCCAGCTTCTCTAAAAGGCTTTTTCTCCTCTGCCTGCTCCTGTAACCATCAAAGGAAATTTTGAGCCTTCGTCCTAACTCACAGAAGCATTTTTTTAAAGTGCTCTGTTGAGCATGAAGGCAGTACTTAAAATGAAAGTTTAGTGAAAGATGCAATGGAAGAAGGTTTGGGCAGGCTTGTTCTTTCCCTCTGCTTTTTCTGGCTACTCTCAGGTTTTGACTGGATTTTGTCCATCTTTGGACCAAAGTTTCCTCTCTCTCTCCCCCTCTGAATTCACCTTAAATAAATAGATAGGTATGTGGTGTGTATTAAGGCTTAGACTACATAGCAGTACGTGTGGCAGGAAATCACTCGCTACTGATGTCAGAATACTTAGCACAGTATTGGTAAGTATACTTTATATATATCCATAAAAAAGTGTATATATACATAAAGTATAAGCACACCTAAACTGTTGTGGTGCCACCCAGCATGAGGTGGGCAAGCGCCAAAGCCCAGGTTCCCCTCCTGCCCGGGCATGGAGGTGGCCTGGCCGATGACCAGCTTCCCTTGGATCAACAAAGAGGGATGGAGGGACACCTCAGGCTGGTGGTTTATCCACCTTTTTATATGAGAGGAATCCCTCTGCAAATGCACCTTGTACAGTCATTTTACAGGTGGGGGAGTACTGTACCTGGCTGGGATATCACCTAGGCTGTGGGCAGCAACAGACTTCAGGAAAGACACCAACAAATAAAACCTCTCCCCTTCCCAAAAATCCTTTAGTAATGAATCCTGGAGCCAGATATTATTTAAAATCACGCTGAGGCTTGCTGCTGGATGCCAGGAATAATATCCATGGGTTTCAAGGTCTGCCTATGAGTCACACCAGGGTTAGCATCATCTCAGAATGTCTTTGGGCCCCAGGGTTAAAGTGACTTGTCCCCCAGGAATAACCGAAGGGAATTTGATGAGGATTTTTATTCCTGAGGGCACTCTGGGTATTTTCCTGGAGCCAGCTGATGGGTCTGCTTTCCTTGCTTGGGTTGTCTTTCTCATACTGCCCAGAGCCTGCCCTGCAGCCAGGGTGCAAACTGCAGCTTGCAGCATGCAAACAAACCTATGTGCTCTCTTGGGCCCAGGCAAAGGCTGTTCACAGGGAGTCCTGACTGCAGGTGACCTCCCGACACAGCCTGGCTTTAGCTGAGAGCTGGGGATTGAGTGAAGCACTGTCCTAGCTTGCTGTTGTCACTTCTGCCTCCATGCCAACACATCTGGGATCCTCTTCGCACTGCCCTGCCCTCCATATTCTCTGTGATAGGGAGCATCAGTGACAGAAGGAAGCTGTGGGTCACCAAGGGGAGGATTGAAATGCAAGGGAAGGAGGGAGGAGATTTGGGATGCAGCACATATGTGGGTTTGGGTAGCTCCTTCCTCCCTCCCTTGCAGGAAAGAGGTCCCTGTTCTCCAGCCCACAGGGGTGTTATCTGGCCTCATCCTGGAGGTAAGCCTGGGTGTAGCCAAATTAAAATGAAGTTGTAACACATATTCAGCTTCCATGTAAATGATTTCAGGCAGGCATGGGCTTCTACACCTCTCCTGGTTGCTGCTTGGAGGTGGTGAGGGACTAGGTACACGTACAGAGCCATCACAGGGAGTGTGCGATGTGCTGCCATAACCTAGCAGGAAATTAGCACCATATCACTCCTGCCAGCAGCTTGACCCCTGAGATACATGTCAAGACTCCAGGAGCTAGCAGGGCAGGATGGGCTTCACTTTGTCCTGCTACCTGGACCTGCAGGAGGGAAGTCTCCCAGCTGCCTGGCACGTTAATGTGCCTGGGTGCAGTGAAGCCCGGTGGCAACATCTGGGCTGAAGCCAACGGGAAAGGGCAGAGTGGGAGGTCTGGAGTGACTTCAGGAGGCTTGGATCAGGCCTTGGGGAGAAGTTGCTTGTTTGAGATCTGGGGAATGGTGTCAGTGCAAAGAGCTGAGTCAGGCATTGGTGGTTGCTTGGTTAGCTGTGGCTTAAAGGGGGTTTCTAGAGCACTAGGACACCCAACGGGACACCTCCTCAGCCAGTTTAGCCTTGTCAAACTCTCTAGGCTCAAGCTGCTGAGCTGTTTCTCCTCCACTGAGTTTCAGACTTCCATAAGATAAAACAACCTCTCAGTAACTACATTCCTCTCTTCTTGTCCCCAGCACTGGTTTTGGGCTCCCTAACCCCCACAATATAAATTAAACTGGATAAAGATAGTCTTCAGAGGCAAGGTGTAGCTGTAGACCTGAAGTGACCCATAGCTGTGAGTACTTGGATGAGCAGAAAGGATCTGCTTGTAAAAAATGAAATCAAAACCGGACCTGTAGCAGCAACACAGAACAGGAATTTCTCCTGAGGTCAAGAGGAACTGGCTGTTGCATTTTTACCTCTTCATCTGTCAGTAGCATATACTTGGCAGGGCTTTAATAAAGAACCTGAATCGTTTTAGTACAGAGCTGGAGTAAAATGGTGATTCCCCCCAAACTTCTCCCATCGCAGCTGCAGAGAAAGCTCCCGATCCCCAGGTCAGACCTGGCTTGTCGCCACAGTGTCCTCTTGATGTGGATGTCACTGTCTGGCAGTGCCCTCTCCAAGCTGCCTCTGCTCCTGAGGGGAGCAGACAGCCCTGTGCCATGGGCAGGAGGACAGGGGAGGGAGGCTCAGCTCCCTCCTAACTCAGGTATCACATCAGCATCACACTCTAGGGTTTGTTCAGACCTTAAAACCTGGAGCTCTGCCCATTTTAAATATGAGAAGAGAAACTCTGGAGGGCAAGCATGCCATGTGGTTCTCATACACACAGGCACATCCACGCAGCCTGCCTAATGCTTTCAGAGATGTGGAGGAAGGGAAAGCCTTCTCATGGTGCAGCAGAAATCGTTCTAAAAGCTTTTGCCATTCTGAAGATTCCCTTGAGTTCCTAATTCACTTTTTTTCCTTTTAATTTCCCCTCTTACACACAGGGAACTCCCCTGGAGTCACCTCATCCCACCTTCCCTTTGGTGTTTTTAGCATCGTGTAGTTATGGAAAGCTTTTGCGTTCCCCCTGCCTGGTGACGGATGGGGCAATATTCAGCAGACAGGAGCCCTTGGTATGACTCCTCCTGGCATTGCTGGCACAACGTCTGGACAGAGGGACAAACGCCTCCCGTCTGAGCTTTCTCTAGAGCCCAAATGACTGTCCCTTGTTCCTTTTCCATCTGTGCTGCTCAGAATGAATGAATCAAAGCAGAAAAGCCAGCTAAAGGGATTTCCTTGATTTCCCCTCTCTGAACACATGTCGCACGTTGGTGGCTCACGTTGCTCCTCGCACAGCCTCAGCCTGGCTTCACCACCGCCTGGGGCCAAGGCTTTGGGCTCTGCTCCTCTGATCTGGCAGCAGTTCACATGCGAATGCAAAGCAGCGTTCTAATGGCTTTATGGACACCAGCTAAATATATAGCCCCGCCAGCAGACCTCTCCAGGGCACACCAGCAGAATCACGATGCCCCGTAGCAGTCAGAGGTGCTCAGCACACAGCTGCTCTGGATCAGAGCCCTGAGCAGAAAGCTCAGCAAGGAAGGGGGGGCGTTTCAATAGGAGTATTGCAGTAAGCGCTTTCCTTTAGCTCCCTTTGAGCAGAAAGTGGATCTGGTTCATCTGAGGCACCCCAGCCGCACGTGTTGGCCACTTTACAGCAGCCAGGGAGATTAAATCCAGCTCTTCCTGTGCTAGGAGCGCAGGCTCTTTATTATCCAAATGAAACCTGATTTCCTTAAGCAGACACACTGCAGGGCTTGTGTCACACAGACGAGCCATCTGGAGTCCATCCAGGTCGTGGCTGGGTTTTACACACACAAACGCGCTGGCTACAAGTCACCAAAATCTTCCCACCATCTGATTTCCAGTGCCACCTGCCCTCGGATGGTTGGACTAGATGATCCTTGAGGTCTCTTCCAACCTTAATGATTCTATTCTATTCTATTCTATTCTATTCTATTCTATTCTATTCTATTCTATTCTATCTCGGCACTCCCAGCATGACTCCCGTGAGTCCTGTCATGGACAAACTTTACAAGGAGAGCTACTGCCCAAACCAAACCAAGACGGTCGGGTAAAAGTGGTGGCATCCAATTAGACTCAGCAATATTAATCAGCCTGCGCGTGGCAGGGTGTTTAACGAGGCTGCCGCTGCCGCTTCTTTTTATGAAGTTGTTTGGGCGGGGGTTTTTCTGTGTGTGCCTTTTTAATGTCAGTGCATGTGTTTCGAAACCACAACAGTTTTGTTCCTGAGAACAGATGGTGACCGGGGGCTCTTTCAAGCCAGCTGCAAGAGGAACCTGGCCAGGGTCTTTACTGGGGCAGAGTCTCCCACCTGCAGGGTCTGTCTCCTTTCCCTCATCAGGAGGTGAAGACAACCCAACTCTGCTACAAAATAAAGGTAAAATAAAGGCCTGCCCTGCAAAACTCCCACTGGTGTCAAGGAGAACCCTGTGTGGCTGCAGGTTAAAGTGCAAACCCTGGGCATGGGAAGCGCTGGGTTTGCCAGGATCCCATCAGGCACACAAGGGCGCAGCAGAAAATGCACCCCATGCACACAGACACACTCTCCTCCCAGTCAGGACATCAAGCCAATGTCAAATCACTTTTACCAGGGCTTCTATTGGCTTAGCTACAGAGCAAGGTCTTGGGCCATGATGTCCAGATGTCAAAGCCCCTGAGCTATGGTACAGCCTGCAAGGGTGGCCCTGCTGCCTGCCAGGGAGGGGAAGAGGAGTGGGGCTTTGGGGCAGCTAGAGCTGCAGTGTGGGGTTGTGTGCTTGGATCCTACCTGAGGAGTGACAAGTGAGCAGCGTGTGGAATGTGAGAGCAGAAGGAAATTCCCTTGGTCAGGGGAACCAGCTCAGCACAGCCCACAGCACCAGATGACACAAGCAGCATGACTGATGCTGTGCCTTGCCTCCTCAGCCCCCAGTCCTTCCACATGCTGGTGCCACAGTTCCTCTCTGCCTGATCCATCCCACCTTGCTGTGAGCATCTCCATAAGGAGTCTGGCATCCTGGTCAACACTGATGGCTGTGGAGGAGACAGGTCCCTGCAGACAGGGATTCACAGCCTTGAGCTCAGCTTCCTGCGGACAGCTTTCTTGCCTTGCATGGGCTACAAGAAGAGCCCGTGGTGACCATGCTTACAGTTGTTTTTCTCAGTTAAGTGCTCATGTTATACGGCTAAATTGGGATCTGTGGCCTGTAAAGAAGATTTTAAGTCATCTCGTAAAACTTGCCTTTGGGGGAGCAAGTCAGTAGCAAGAAACTACAGATTTGGTCCCATGCACAAAGGCCTTTTCTCCATGAAGCTTCTCTCCCTTAAAGAAGTTTCAGCCAAGCAAAACTTCATCCCAGACAGCCTTGGGGAGACCAGGAAGTTCTGCAAATACAATATGTTGGGATTAAAAGCCACGTACATCAATAACAGGTAATGTGACCTGACAGGTATTGATTCGGCAGAGCAGCGTCACATTTGCTCAGAATGGAGGTCACCCAAGTGCAGGCACTTCAAATGAGTGTGCAGCGTGCCCCGTCTGAGCCACGGGTACAGGGTGTCCCTTCTGCAAACAGCACGGGTCACTCCTCCTGCCTCCCTGGGCCACGTCCATCCAAGGCAGGAGATCACCTTCGTTAGTGTCCGGTGGTAATGATATTTCCATTGGCGTCTCGGGTAGGGAAGCTTTGCGTTTTTCGGAGTGCAAGCATGAGGCCATGTGTCTGGTTCTCTGCCCCCCACCGAGCCCCACCTTCATGTCTTCCTCTCCTCTCATGCCCAAGTACGATTTTAATTTGGTCTGGTTGTGGGGAAAATGAGAAATGATCTGGGGGGCAAGGGAGACCTGCAGTTTGGACAGGACAGACCCAGACTGGGGAAGATACGGGATGGGAAAGGTTTTCAGACAGGAGGGTTGAGAGATGTGAATTTTGGGGTGAGAAAGGTGAGAAGGGAAAGATGTGGGACAGGACACTATGAGGTGTGGGTGCCCTGTTAGGATGTCATTTGGGAGCAAAGGCATGTAGCTTTCCCTCCATCCCTCCACTCCTCCACTTGCACACAGAGGAATGATCTCTCCCTGCCCCATGAGAAGCAATGAGACATCCATCTCCCACTATTTTTAACCTTCAACAACAGGGCAGGACTAAATGCATCCCATGCTGTGGTTTCACCGTTGGCTGAAGGGTCTTCCTGTGAACCTAACCCCACAGAATGAGCTCTCAGTTTGGGATTTCTATTAAATCACCTTGCTGGGTCATTTTTCCTTCTTTTTCACTCCTTTCCCTCCAACCACAACCACCTTCAGCCAGCTTGTGAGGGAAGAGGAACTCATGTTACATTTTTTTCTTTCTCTTGTGGTTCCTCAAATGATTAATAGAGAATGTGGGACTTGTGCACTTCCCACTTAGGAAAAACCAAAATAAGACTACGGGGAAATTCTCTGGGTTCCCTTTAGTAAAGTTTTAAGCAGATCATCCTATAAATGGGGAGTCCTGAAGCTGTCTTCCGACTAAATAAACTAGACGTTTCCCTCCATTTGAAGAGGCTGTCAGAAAGCCCCTATGCTTCCTGTAGCAATAACAATAAAAGAAACACCAGTTTGATTCCGGTGGTTTTATAGGCAGCCAGAAAGCAGGATGAATTTTTCATTATAAGTTTTGCAAAGAAATGTAGTGGTTTAAGGTTTGCTTTTCCAATGGGGAGGGAGGAGGATGGAAATGGTGGAAATTAATCATTTGAAATATTTCAAATTAATCAGACATTTTTTAGCTCATATCTAACCTTCCTGAAGCACTACAGACACCCATGGAAAGGAGAAGGAAATCCAGCCTGGGCTGCTACACAGAGAAGCCTTGTGTTTCACAGCCTGGTTTCACGGGGTTTTCTGTTCAGGACTCAGGGTCTGAGCTCCAGGGATGGGAACAGGCACAGGCACTACTGGAGCTACTGGGCTCTGGGACCAGCAGAAATAATCATTTAGTAGTAATCAAGCAGTCACAAATCTGCCCAAGATCTTAAAATAATAAAGCAATAAAAATAGTAACAATTTAAAAAGGACAGGAAAAGGGGTAACGGTTTTAAACTAAAAGAGGGGAGATTCAGACTAGATATAAGGAAGACTATTTTTACAGTGTGGCTGGTGAAGCACTGGAACAGGTTGCCCAGAGAGGTGAGAGATGCCCCATCCCTGGGAACGTTCCAGGTCAGGATGGACGGGGCTCTGAGCAGCCTGGTCTAGTTGAAGATGTCACTGCCCATTGCAGGGGTTTGGACTAGGGGACTTTTAAAGGTTCCTTCCAAATTAAACCACTCTGATTCTATAACTCTATGATTAGGGCTTAATAGAATTGGGCCATATTCTGAATCCTGTTATTTATGTCATGCCTGACCCAAGTCTTGGGTCAAGACTTAGAACCCCAGAGATCAAAAAGTCATGACTTCTCCTGACATTTACTTGCTTTAAGCAGCAGAGACAAGAGCTGCTATCAACTTTTCTTAAGGCGTTAAGGAGTTTTATGGTGTCAGCGTAAGGCTGAAGGAAAGACCCGCTATGATTGTGATTTGTGGATTGTGGACAGTGAGCAGCTCATTACCATCCTCATTACACTTGCTGTTGGATGGTGATATTAATATGAGCGATTAACAACATCACTGATGTTTTAACACTGGAAATTAAAAAACTGGGTCGTTGGTCCTCGCCCAGATTGCAAGGTTGTCTTAAAGGTTAGAAAACTTTTATGTTAAGGCTTTTAAGCTTTTCTCCCCAAATGTGAGGGCTAGAAAGCTTCTTTAAAAAAAAAAAAAAAAGAAGAAGAAAAAAAGCCAAGATTCCAGGATCTAAGCAATGGGAAAAAGCCTGAGAGCTGGCAGCCTGGGAGCCTTAAATCCTGCCACAGAAAAAGATCAAAACACTGGATTCCCGTAATGTGGTCTTGATCACAGGATGCTCTGGTGGTTTATTTTGTCTTGCAGGCTGTTTGTTGAATGGGGGAGAGTTTCTCATGGATGCGTCCCAGCGCCCTGTGTGCGCCTTGCGCATGTCTCGGAAGCAGCTCAGTGTTTTTATCCGCTGTGTCTGGCTTGTTTGAAAACAAAGGAAAACCAGCAGCATCATGTGAGGCTCAGAAGCAAACGGCAAAATTAAAAGGCAGAGACTTGTTTTGGGATAAGGCTGCGGAACTGAGCTGAAATCTGTTACACATGCTGCTCTAGTCTTAACTTTCAGTAATTTTGGAAGGGATAAGAGAGCAAAGCTGTTGACTTTGCTAAGGGTTTGCAGGTCAGGCTGTGGGGAAAAATCCCTTCATGCTCCAGCTTTCTTATTCCAAGGAAAAAGAGAGCAACATCCCATGCTGCATGGGGGCGGGGTGGGGGGGAGATTTCTCCGTTCTGACCTGTGGGTGAGGACGCTGCCCTCCAACGAGTCTCTGAGCACGGAGATGGGAAAGGGGTGGTGGCACAAGCAGGGTGGGAGCCTGGGCATAGGGCTACTGGGATGCAGGTGGGCACCGAGGTCTCGTGGGTGGCCCAGAAACACCGCCAAGGCTGATGGGAACTGCTGAGCTGTTTGCATCTGGGATGCCAATTTTGGGTGCTGAGTAGACCTTCCTTGGCACCTCAGCTTTGGCGCCAGGCAAAGCTGCCATGCCGAATAACTAATTCAGGATATGCTGAGTGATAAGGAATAAGAAAACCCAAAGCAGCGTTTCAGAGGTGTGCACAGCCCTACTCAAAGCACTGCACAACCCACAGCCCCTCAGCCTGGCATGGTCTGCATCATCCCTCAGGGCTCCCAGCCTCAAAAACCTAGTGTCCAGCACATCGAAAACAGAAAAGAAGAGGGAACAAGGGAGACATCACTTACAACCTACAAAATTCAGCATCGGTACCAAGGATAAAGGACACTGGCACTGACTGGAGGGAGGGAGGGATGGAGGGGTACGCTAGATCCAAGAGATCCAACCTTTGGATTGAATTGAGTTTTGATCCACATAATGTATGAACAGGTCTCGAGTTAAAATAGACTGGACCTTTTCTGTGATATGGCTTTGAAACCATCCTGATCCTATTTATTAAAAATGCATACACACACAAATCACTTTTTTGAGGGAAATTATTTCTCCCATAGCAGGGTCTGATAATCCATCATTCAGGCTTGCGTTTGGAAGAGCCTGAGCATTAGAGCAAGCCTTAGCATTTCCTTCGGTGACCTCTTGGTTCTGAGCTCTGCAAAAGCATCATCAGCCAGATAGCCTCGGTGTCCCTTATGTAAAGGAAAATTGTGCTAACCCAGATTTTATAGGGAAGGTGAAGGGAGAAGGCAATTTTTGTTTTTCCTGTTGTTGTTCTCTTTGTTGCAAGAGCTTCTGGAGGCACCCAGGGTCTCCCAGTGCTTTGTGTTTCATAAAAACACATTGAAGAAAGGGTGCCAGCCTTATGTGACCTACTGGAGCTGGGAGCCAGAGCCAAGATTAAGACTCCAGTCCTCAGCTCCCAGTCCTGGATTCTCCTTATTAAATGACACCTCATCATTACAATAATGAGATCATCCCTGTTATTTAATTACATTCTCCTTGTTGCTACAAATCCTCTGTGTAGCAATCCAAGTACTCGCTTTCTAAGGTTAGCAGGAACACGGAGATATGTTTCCTGCCTCTCCGTTAAGAAGTGTATCACTTACATCTGGCCTGACATCAGCTTTTTCCTACTGTGGCCCTGGAAAAGCTGACTTGCATGCGTGCCCACGTTCTGAGCAGCGAGACTGCCAACGTTTACGTCCTCATGCGAAGATTCAGATCCAGGCTTAATTTTATAAACCTGTGGGATTTCTCAAAGTCTGCTCACACCAGGAAAGTGAAGTGTCTACAGGATTGAGGCTTCTGGGGCTACATCCTGTTTACATGTTGCAAAGATCAGGCTCTTTAGGGTGCCAGACCAGAGGTCCCTGCTCCAAGGTGGTTCGGACTTGCTGAGATCTGACTCTTTGCCCATCTTTCTTTGCCTCTGTGCAAGAGACAGTCTTGCACCTTTTTAAATCACAGACCCTGAGGCTGAGGAGATGCTACCTACAGGAAGACCTGTTGCTTCTGCTGCTGGTAGTGCTGTGGCAGAGTTTGGTCAGGTTTTTACGATCCATCATTAACTCCTGACACACGGGGGAAAATAAGGGCTCCAGGAAGAGCATTCATTAACAGCAATCTAGATGGGTTTTTTTGCAGGGCTGCACACCACCACAGCTTCATTTGGGAACCGGGCGCAGGGGTGGTAGCAGCAGCACTGCAGGAAGACCAGATGTTAACCACCACCACTGCAAGTTATCCCACGAAATGAATAGCACTGGAGAAGAAAAGCCTGGGGTGACTTCTTGGGTGATGGCTCCAGGCTGCTCCCAGATCCACTCGCATTTCCCCAGCTCTCCCAGGGAAGACTGGGGTTGCAGCCTCTCCAGCCCCGGGCGAGACTGGAGATCATTGAGTTTCTGGGTATGAGGAAAAGGCAGGCTGTGCGAGTCACGGCATGGTTCACGTGTGGAGGGCTGCCTGCCACAGCTCTTGCCAGCCCTGGCTACCAGGGCTACTAGCACTTCCCAGTATGGCTCCTGTTTGTCTTGGCACTGCCCCCTTGGCTATGTATCGGTATTCGCAGCCAGGCAGCCTGCGTACTGAGGAATTCTGCGATTTACCCGTGGTCAGCTAAAGATTTTGGCCAAGGAAGAATTTAAGCCCAAATAGGGAAGATTTACAAGTTTATATCTTAATCACCCAGACATTCCTTTATAGGTTCTTCCGCTTCTCATATCTCAGGTAATGATGTCCCATGTCTTTTTTATATCCGCTTTTTAAGGTGCCTTTAGCTATGTTGCTGTCAAAAACAAGAAAAGATGCCTCCTTGTTCTTGGTGTTAATTTTTCATCTCTTTGTCAAGCCAGGCTGAGCACTGGTGCTTGCTAAGCCTGAGCAGATGCCCCAATGCCTCTCTCCCCCCAACTTTTCACCACCTCATTACAACCTTGTTCCATGTCGTCAGAAATGAGCCAGTAACTCCCCAGGGCAGGGCTGTGTACCTGTGCAGACTGGGAGGGTTTAGCATACTTTCCAGTACTGAAATAATTAGCAATTAAGTCATTAATTAATAGCTCACATGGATTTTCACTGGCACGTGAAGCACTTTGCAATGGCTGGGATCAGTAAAAGATCCTCTCTTACATTCAAGTCTAGAGTAATAACTCTAGAAGAAGAAAAAATCAGAGGCCATCCCTCCTACATCCCTGAGAGATGCGGAGACTTCCCGTCAGACAGACAGATGCTGTCTTTCCTCCAGACATCTGGAGAAGGGTGCTTTGATGCTGATGGTGGGAAATGTTCTTGGCTTGCTCTGGCTGGATGAGAAACCACTGTTATCTGAGACAGTGATTTTGCCATGTCTTTCCTCCCGACAGTAACTGGGATTGGAAGAAATCACGTACTGGGAGAGGAAGGCTGCTCAGAACTGTATCAGAGAGTGCAAGGGGGGAATTATCATTCCATTAGTATCCCCAGTAAATCTGCAATTGCTCAGCTCCTTTGCTTTCTCTCATCACCACGTGAACTTGAGCCTTTTGTTGGGGTCAAGCAGCAGCAGTGACTCTAAACACCTATGAAACAAGCAGCACACTGGAAAATGAGGATGTAAAATACCTTGCTTCTATTTATTATAGTGCAACTCCTGCCACACACAGGCAGAGCTGGAAGATGTTGAGGTATGGCCTTTGCTCACCACCAGATCATGTCCTGACCCAGCTATGCAGACTCTCAAGATCTGAAAGGTCCGTGAGAGGTTGGAGGGCTGGAGAAGAAGCTGCTGAGCACTTGTCCACCAATACCATCACCCATCAGCCTGCAGTGCAGGGAAGAATGGCAGAGCTCAAAGAAGAAGCATTCCCACCTGGAGCTCAACACATCTTGCTCAGCACGGGGCACAAGGGTTCTTTGGTGATGTTGCGGGGTCAGCCTCCTGGCGTGGGTGACACAGGACACCGATTAAAATAAATCAGGTTTCCCCCCCGCCCATGCAGAGAAAAAAACAACTAAAACACATGATGTAATATTTTGTTTTAACCCCTCAACCCCCATTTCTCAGAGCAGGGAAAAGGGGAGAGTGAGATTTACGCACGAGCGAGTGCAAAGCCTGCACCCAAGTGGGGTGCTCGGTTTGTGTGCTAATCCCTGTCCTGCTAAGGCGTCATCCCCCACTAGCAATCAAAGGCAAAAAGGTTTGGTAGAAAATTTTCAGCCAGTTCAAGTGTCAGTTGACAACCCCGAGTTCAGCTATCCTGGTAGAACAGCTAAGCCCATCAGACACCCCGATCCTAAGATGATATGGCCGTGTACTGCCTCAGACAGACAGACTGACTCGACGTCCAGGGTTTAAAACGTGTTTGACTTCAGTGCAATAAAATCAAAAGGGGAGCAAGAAACCTGAAGCAGTGCCATAATCGTTAACCCACAGTGTTGCTGAAATGAATATCATATTTGTGTGCCTGAATGTAACTGGACTCCTTGGGGCGGTCTTTTATGTACCTGTAAAGCAGTGTCTACACACACAGCACTCGGTAAATAAATAATGCGCAGCACTAACGGTTAATGAAATATGCTGGTTGATGGGGCAGTTTGGCTGCTCAGCTGGATTGCTGCTGACAATTCAGAGATCTGATTTATGACTTTGAGGTCATTCTGGGAAATACGATACCATCGTTTTGCCATCCTGTTGCCATGTTTTTCTGATTATTTGTATATTTTTCTGTTGAGCAAAGCAAGCACTATTCCATTATACTACAGACTTGAAGTCAGAAGAGAGAGTCATGGTCTTCTCCTTTGTGCTCCTGTAATTTCTTGCCAAACTAGTGGTTTTCCACTTGTGGTCTGTGAGTAATAGGAGTAAAGGCTATTTTAGAAGGGTCTGTAAAGGTGACTAAGAACAGTAAAGGGATTATTTTTCTCCAGAGGTCTCCACAAGCAACCCGCTTAGAGAGTACTTGAGAAAACATTGAAACCTATTTTGAAGATGCCAAGGAGCAGGGCCATGCTTGTGTTCATTGCCACCAAGTTTGTGTGCTTTGCATTTGCAACTCCCTCTCTCTAGACCTCTGTATTTCATTTTAGCTTTGTCTGTCCAACAGAAGACCACTGTGCTATCAGAGACGTGCTGCTCTAGTGAGGTGGTTTGTAGCCTACAGCCCTGGGATGCCCAGCGGGACAGTGACTAGGGAGGCTTTCATGGAAGAGGCTGGGAAAAGGACACCAGCTGCCAACAGGCTGGGATTTGCCAGTGTCTGCATTCTAAGGGACAAGTCACAAGGGCCATAAGTCAAGAAAGGTGGAAAGCATCTGTCTTCAGTAAACAAAAGCTCTAAGCTTCTCCAGAGTCACACTGTGCAGCAGACTCAGCAGTTCTCAGCTCATATTTTTCTGAACTCTTTCCAGATTTGCAAAATTCATTTCAAAGCCCAGGAATCACAACTGAGCATATTACTCAGTCATGCCTCACTAATGATGCCTACAGAAGTAGTAAGATCTTGCCTCCTCCCGCTGATCTGGCCTGCTCCTTCTGCACTGACATCACACGAGCTCTCCTCTCCACAACACCCCACTATAAACTCATGCCCTGTGGACTAGCATCAGAATATCATGAGCTTTCATGGAGCTGCTGACCCGCAGTGGATGAAGAACAAATGTCTCTGGCATCCTGGTTTGCCTTTATTTTTGCTGAGGTACATATTGTCCAATGAGTCAAATTGAGAGCTACTCCAGTATTAATTTGTCTGTCATTATTCTTCATCCTTACACTAATCAATGTAATCAATTATATGCCACAAGTGGTCTAGATCCTAGAGTCATCCCAGTCTGTCCCTCCCATTTGCAGTGAATCCTATAGTCCACAGCACCCACCAAAAAGCTGCAGCAGCTCCTCCATGCAATACTGGCTCCACTTACCTCCTGCCACCAATATTAGACTCTAGACTGGGAGGAAAAGGTGAAAAAAGTCATCTTTCTAATGTGTAAAATAAAGATAGCAGAAGAGAGCCCAGGTGCCCACACTGTCCTAGGATCTTACACTGTCAAGAGGGAAGTTAAAGGAAATTCCTTGAAGATCTTGGGATGAAGACCATGAAGGAGGCTTAAGAGCCCAACAGTCCCTGTCAATGTGGCTCCCTCTCCTGTCTCCACATCTGATGACTTATTTTATAGAATCACAAAATCGTAGAATCATAGGATGGTTTGGGTTGGAAGGGACCTTTAAAGGTCATCTAGTCCAAGCCCCCTGCAATGAGCAGCGACATCTTCAACTGCTTCAGGTTGCTCAGTGCCCTGTCCAACCTGACCTTGAATGTTTCCAGGGATGGGGCATCTACCATCTCTCTGGGCAACCTGTTCCAGTGTTTCAACACCCTCATTATGAAAAATTTCTTCCTTGTGTCAAGTCTGAATCTTCCCTTTTTTAGTTTAAAACCGTTACCCCTTGTCCTTTCACAACAAGCCCTGCTAAAAAGTTTGTCCTCATATTTGTCATAAGCCCCCTTTAAGTACTGATAGGCCACAGTAAGGTCTCCCCAGAGCTTTGTCCAGAGGTGAGCAAGGCGTGCTGACCAGGTATCTGAGATACTGTCATTTTGTTGCAATCATCAGCATTTCTGTTCATTCCTATCTTTAGTGGCTCAACTTTATTAGACAAAGCTCCCCAGTGGATCTGAAGATGTAGCACTTTGTCCAGTCTTCTGCACAGGGACCACAGCTGGGCTGTCACAGTGGGATAGAGCAAATGGGTGAGGTGCCAGGTCCAAAGGTTGCCTCATCACTGGGCACCCATTTAGACAGCACCAGCCGTAAGCTCAGTACCTTCTTCCTAGGTTGCTGTTAGTGGACATTTAATCAATACAACGGGCTGCAGGGGGTGATTCATCTTGGCCTGAAGAAGAAATCTGCAGCAGCTAAGATAAATCATGTCTTGCACATGTCTGTTTCTGCCCATTGACTATGAAGAAGACCTTGAGGGACAAACTCAGCTGAAGAAATGTCTGAAGTTAGATGGGGGAACTCATCCTCACTGACTCTTACCAAGTTTTGCTGTCTAAGCCCAGGTTCATCCCTGTCCTGTCAACTGGTCTCTTCCAGAAACTCCATCCTCAGACCCTGAAGGTCTCTTGCCTCCACTCCTCTGCTTGAAAGGCTCCAAGAGCCAGCCAAAACTTCATTTCTGAGACAAATAGGGAAAAAAAAAAAAGCTTCTTATTTCCATTTATGTCTCACTTTTGTTTTGCTAGGCAAAGCAAACCAAACAACTTCAGTCTCCTGTCACCAGACACTGCAGCCAGGTTTCCGCTGCACCTGCTCCAGTATAAAGTTGCATAGTGACAATTCCCCATCAGCACTGATGTTTGGAGATCTCTATCAAGGCAGGTGTTCAGCAAATGGTCTCTTTGTAGGGGCAGTACCCCACTCTGCTAATTGCTAGCACAAGAGCTGTACAACACGGTGACACAAGGCTTCGCAGCTAAGGCTCGGTATAGGGTGAATATAATCTTCTCCTGCACCTGAAAGTCTGTTTTAAAAATGTTGTCAGACACCTATGCAAACTGGTGTGTGGAAACAGGTTGCAATACAAAATATTCCTGCTCACCAAATGAAGCTGGGAGGGGGCATCTTGGGTTGCCTTTTTGGTGGTGTGGGTGAGCAAAACCCTCGCAAGCATGATGGCAAGCACTAGAAAGAGCAGTGCTTCTAAAACCTGCTACATGAGGAAGTATGGAGGTGGAAACCTGAGCGGGACAACAGACAGAGACCGTGTTTTGCAAAGGAGACAGATGTTTGATGGGTTTGTTCTTGTTACTAAAGCATCTTTTAAATTAAGAAGGTACTTTTCCTTATACTTCTTTCCTGGCGTTGCTCTGAGACTCCACGTGGCTGAAGTTTGCCTCTGTCACGTGAGTTAGAGTGATCTGCAAGTGTCAGGTCAAAAAGATTATGCCTCCTAGAAATTAGTTTGATCCTGTCTATACGTAGCTACTGCGTTTAACCATTAGAAAGGATCATCGTAGCAGGCATTAGCAAAGTGACAGACAGGCAGAAATCTGCATCCTTAGCCAGAACGGCTTTCCTCTACCCACCTCCCCTCCCAGACTACGTTTAGAAACCTAGATCTGAGCTTCGCAGCTCGACTGTCGTATTTGCTCACAGCTAAAGAGCTGAACGGCCTTGCTTTTGAGAAAGCGAGTATGATAAAGCACCTCCTTGGGCAACAGGAGATTTGCAGTCTGTGGCATCTCACGGGCCACGTTTATTTGTTGCTGATGGGAAAAAAACCAGGTACTTTGTTCACCCGCTGGTTGACTGCGGCACGGAGACAGATTGTCCCCAGCCACCTTTTGTTTGATTGCTCCTGCCGTGCGGCATCTCCTGCAGATGCAGGGGCTGGTTTATTGTTGGAAGCCAAATGGGTGCTAAAGATAAGCTTTCTCAAAGGAATGTCCCTCTCTGATCCGGCTCTTCCACCGGTGGCACGCTAATAAAATAAACTCGGCTCTGCGCAGGCCATGTGCGCGGAGCCCGGCTCCCGGACGTGGAATTCCTGGTCCTCGCCAACTTTCCCCTAAAGCTTCGTTATTCCAATAAATCATGGAGCTGAGTTATGGGGCTCTGTTTGGTGGGGGCTGCTTTTAATTGCAGTTTTAGGAACTGTGGGAAAGCAGAATTAATGCCATATGTTTTTTAGGCTTTCGGACCAGTCGTGGGGTCTCGCTTTCAGTTTTGGCTGGGATTCAAACATCACAGCAAATTTTCAGGTTCCTCTGTGTCAAGCCACAGCAAAAGGGGGAAGGGGAGGAGGAGAGACGGTGGTGGGGTGAGGGAGGGTGCTGCTGTGTGGTGGTGTGTTGCTGGGGTGAAGAGGCAGACAGAAATGAAAGAGAAGCACCCCAGGTAGAATCCACCTGCTCTTTGGCCCTCAGCATGGACAAATGAGGCTGAAACTTGTGAAAAGGGGAACATACTGAGAAAGGGAATGGAGCATATGGTGCTGGTTTTTTCCTGGACACTGTCTTTGCTCATGCTGCTCCTTTCACTGACTTGCCTTCCCGCAGTGCTCTCAGTGCTGGGCAATGGTGGTGCCTTCCCTACCGACGTCAGGCTGTGCTGTGGGTGTGCATTTGTAAAGGGTGATCCTGGAGGAAGTTCAGGGTAGGGCTTACATACCATAGGGCTGACTTTCGTGAGCACAGGTCAGCCGTTGAAATGATGGGACAAATATCAAAAGAGAGTCAGGCTCTCTTTAGCCGTTTGAAGTCTTCTGGTTGCAGCCATTGCAACGCTGGAGACTGTATTTCCAGGTGGCTCCAGCCTGGTTCGTTCCGGAGCACAAGATGAGAACTTAACGGTGCTCTAAGACAGCTTTCATCCAAATACAACCCCTCCCCGTGCCCTGCAAGGGAATAGGGGACCCTGCCTAGTCCTCTCTGCTTCACCGGCACCAGGGCCTTAGCAGGACCGGTCCTGGATGATCTGTGTCAATCCATAGCACACCATCACCTGCCCAGTGCACACTTACTGTCGGAAGAGGAGTGCCCACTGGAAAACCACTGGCCCGAGGGAAGAGCAGGCACAGCATAACATGGACCACATCTCCTGTTCCCTCTGTATCTGCTGTGTCTGGGTGCTGGTTCATGGTAGATACTGTGTGAGTCTAACCCCTCTCTACTCAGAGACGACGTGACCATGCCCACCATTCCAGGTGAGCATCAGCCACCTGGCAACTCATCACAGTCGCCCTCTGATGAGATCTGCAGACTCAATACACTCAGCCACAGGCTGGTGTTTGCACATCCTCATGACGCATTTGCTGAGGCAAAATGAGGTGTCATTTTGCTTTTTCTGATGCCAAGCCAGAACTCAGCTGTCCCTGTTGCAGGTGATGGAAGTGATGAAGCCCTCACCCCCTGAAAGTCTGGCCCAGGCATGCACTGAAATGCTTTTCCCCTCCAAATCTCACCCATGGTATACGCAGCAGTGGATTCACCTAACACAGAAATAAGACTGTTTCTGAAAAAGGAAAGATGGTTTTGTAAGTTCTGGACATTATGGGAACCGAGGCAAGTGAGAGGCTGAATGGTGAGCAAGGTCCCAGCTGAGCATGCAGGTCCAATGCATGGAGGCAACCTCTGTCTTTTCCCCCTGTTGCTGGTGGCTGCAAGAAGACAGTGACTTTGTAACATTGGGACACCATTATGAACACACGTTTCCCTCCTCTCTTCTCTTCTGAGCTGCTCTTAGCATGGGTTTAAAATATCCTGAAAGACGCATGGGATGTCCTAGTCAGCAGTGATGAGGGGAGAGACATCTCTCGCCCAGGTGGGGACCCATCCAGCACGTGTGACCATGAAACTGTTGTTTGGAGCGTGACTAATTGTGACAATTATTCAGCAATGGTAAATAACAAAAGGGTGACTCCAGCCAAGCCAGAGGTAATAATTAGTTAGCTCATTTGTTAATATGGTATGAGGAAAGAGGAATCTGGCAGATGACTCAGCTGTGATGGAGGAAAGAACATTCATAACATGTCACAGTTGTTAGATGGATTTTCCAGGTCTGAGGATGACAGCGCCCTTTCTAGATGTTGCCATCAGTGCTACCAAAACAGCTCACTCTGAAATTAATCTGGCACCTGCATGTAATAGGAGAAGGGTTGTGACGTGCATTAAAACGAGGTCTAAGGATTTGTTTCTACCAGCTCTAAATAGGTGAAAATACCTGATGACTTCTAGGTCTTGCCAATTTTTGGAATTTAGTTTATTTTGCAGAAAAATAAAATGTACACAACTCAGAGCTGCCCAAAGTTTTTGAGAAAATCACTCTCCACCTTAAAATGCGTTCACAAGGTTACATAAATTTTCATGAAAAGCTTTCAGTGAAAGATTTTAACAAATTGCATTTCCTCAGATTCACTTCAGCAATGTTAAAATGTTTTGGTGACATAGGGAGATGTTGTTTCAACTTGTTTTGATTCATTTTGTATTGTATTGCAATATTAATTGAAACATTTTCAATGTATGTTATATTTTATTGTGCTGGGATTTATGTTGCATGTGCCTTTGTTACGTTTGGTTTTGACATTATCAAAGTGAAATGTTTCAGTGGTGTCAGACTGAATGGCTTTTACATTCTTGTTCCATCAAACATTTTAAAATTTTATGGTTTTGTTCAGATTCAGAATGATAAATGGGAAGCAAATGCGGACATTTCCCAGAGGACAAACATTCTAAATTCCATCCAACTCTGCTTCTGTGTTTAGAAAGAAACCGCTTTTTCTGGGTATTAAATCATAGAATCAGAGAATCACAGAATGGTTTGGGTTGGAAGGACCATCTCATTCCAACCCCCCTGCCATGGGCAGGGACACCCTCCATTAGACCAGGTTGCCCAAAGCCCCATCCAACCTGGTCTTGAACACTGCCAGGGATGGGGCCTCCACAGCTTCTCTGGGAAATCCATTCCACTGTCTCACCACCCTCACAGTAAAGAATTTCTTTCTAAATCTGCAACTTCGGAGAGCCAGTCTGTCTCCCAGCTCCACCATGGCGCTGGACAAGTCACTTAGGACTTGACTACGCAAGGAAAGAAACTGGAACGTCTATCCATGCTCACCCAGTGTGCGGGCATTTACTCCATATGAAAGGTGAATTCATCGCTACAGTAGGTCTCTGCACACAGGCCAGCCACCCTGAACTCACTTTCCATGGGACTCATCTCACCTTACATGAAATATCTGTCGAGGTGAGACGGACCTTACTTTATGCCTACGCTGCTGCTTTTCCTGTCTCCAGGCTGGCAGCCTCTGTGGGCAAAAAGGGGCTCCAGCCTGTCCCCCACCCTGACCCTCAGGCAATTGGGATCTAAAGTGAAGGAACAAATCCATCGTTTCCTCTGGATATGGTCTCCATCTCTGCAAATGACATGGAATTTTAAATTTACACAAAAATTCATTCCCCAGTCACTTCCCTAGATAAAAATCCTTAACTTGCCTACCCATCCAATTTTTAACCTGTAAAATGAGCACTATGCTAATGCTTCTTATCTCAGCTTGGCCCATCTAGACATATCAGGAGCATCTCTTTCTTTGTGTACATTCAGGGATGAGTACAAGGTATCCTTGATCTTGTTCAGACCTCATTACAACCCAGAATAGTTGTCCTTTGGGTTTTCTGCATCATGGAAGCGTATTCTTTTTGTGTGATCAAAGACAGCACCATTTAAATACTTACAAACATCTCCCTGGCAGAATGGGTTACTTTTTCTCTACCAACTTTCCCAATCACACTGTGCATCCAATTTGTAGATCTGCACTGACAGCAGGAAGCTACTCGATCTTTGAGGACAGTATTGGACACTACTCCTGAAGACCTCTTCTCATTGACATCTTGGACAAAACTCCCATTTGTCTGTCTGGGATCAAGGTCCTCACCAGTTGATAAGCAAATCCTCATCGTGTCTCCTGGAGGATGTCCCATCCCTCATGTGGCAGGCTGGAAAACTGAGGATGAGGCGTTAGGGCAAGAAGGGACAACCAGGACTACAGCTGATGGTTTCTCATTCTAACCACCTGGTCTGTGTGACAGCCCCAGCTGCCTCTCTGGAGATGGCAGAGGGAGTGGAAATGAGGAAGAGCTGTCAAAGACAGACAACGCAGCAGTTTCAGTTGTGTATTTCAGTTCACCTCACCTCAAAGACCTCACTGCTTCATTTTTGCAGTACCTTTGTCTTACTTTTCTTCACACACAAATTTTCTGAAGCATCATCTCATTTGGGTAGCCCCTCAGTAGTCTGTGGACCTGAGGGTCAACTCCTTCCTCTCCTTCATATCCAGGATGGGTTTGCAAACCGCTTTACTGGGACAAGAAGTGTGATGGCCTACCTGCACTCCCAGTTCTAGTTGCCCGTTGTGCTGTAAGATAGTCAAATCAGGGCAACACTGCCAAGTCTGGAGCCAGAACTCAGATCTCTGTATATCTTCTGATTGTTTTTGAAGTCTGTGCAATTCTTTGCACTTCTTCCCTGCTTCTTTGGCTTGTTAAATAACAAAACAGAAGCTAGAACATCAAATAAAGTTGCAGCTTCTCGCCACCGACCCAGCTCTTTAACACCAAAGGGGTGGGCATGCAGAGAGGGGCAGCATGTGGGTCCTCTCTTCTGACTCAGCAGGGGAATAAAAACATCAGAAAGGGATGATTTTGCAATTGGCATGAAAAGCCACTGGACACCTTGTGCTCCTTGTCTTTCAAAGCAATCGTGGCAGCTACCGCCCCCTTTCACTGCCCTTCTTCTTCGGGAAACAGCTCCGATATGGGAAGCTGTCCTCTGCTGCTTGCAGTACTATCTGCTCCATTTCTGGGATTTCTCCTCTTCACAGGGCTCCTTTCATAGGTGTTACAGCAGGACATTGGAGCTGCTGTTGTGGGTCAGGACAAAGGCAGAAAGGAGAATTAAATGGTATTTCCCAGCAACGTGACGATCACAAGGCTCCCGCCCTTCCATCTCTGGGGTACTGGATGAGGCTTGAGCTGTATCAACAACTCAACAGAGGCTTATCTTCCTCCACGCAAGACATGCAAATGGATTTAATGGAGAAATCTGAGTATGAACACGCTTGGACAGACTGGTGTTTGCTGGGTTGGGCCTGCATCCCTTGACAGCTGTGTCCCGCAGGTAAAAAGAAACGGGGAAGTCATCAAGGGCTGTGGTTGCATGAGACAGCAGCACATGTAGGCAGGTTTTTGACCTCTTTTTAAACCAAGCCCAAGTGCTGAGCATGCAGAGCGAAAGGTCACAGCAAAAGCCATCTTCGGGCTGATCAGACCCACAGCACCATGATGTAAAGCAAGACAAAGAGCAGATCTTATCCTCCCTCGTCAGCCAAGGCCAGAGGTAGTCCTCTCGTGAAATCAGTCCAAAAGGAGCCGAGATGGGGTTAACTCCTCTTCGGGCAAAATTTCCACAGCAGCATCTGACCAAGAAAGAAAATGAAAAATCTGTCACCAAATTACCTCTGAGCCTCTCCCATTCCCTGATGTTTAGCACATGTGTTTTAGTTCGAGTTCTCACCACACACTCCAGCCCCCCAGAAAAAGCCTATTAACAGCCTAAGGGACGTTGACGTTATCTGTGGAGGGTTTTATATGGACAGCCCACAAAGAATTCGGCTCCCATTTCTGAAGGATGAGCTATGTCCAACTGTGCTCCGAAACGAACACACCTGTTTAAGCCCAGGTCTGTGTAGGGACAGTCATCTTGAAATAAAAGTGACTGATTTTTATCGAAGGCTGACTTTCACCAGCAGGATGAAACTCTTCTTTTCAGACCAACGTGCAACACTTGCACTGATGGGACAAACGGTGCAAAACCCAAATGTGTTTATTTTGGTGCAAAATTTACATACAGAAAGGTCTCCAGAGCATTTACTGTATGACTTAGAGCAAACAGCTTAATTTCTGGGTTTCCATTTCCTCTTCTTTAAGATGAGGGTGATGCTATTTATAATGCTATTTATGCATTTTTCAGTTTAAATAGTACTTAGCAGGTGCACCAAACCTGCACACACTGCAGTGCTGGGCTTTACCTTTGGAGGAGACAACAAGCTCCCCCTCACTGTGGATGGCTGTGTATAGATAAGGTAGCTTGTCATTTAAACTGTACCAACAGACTATGGGAAGAACAGACACCTACCTAGGCTGCCTTATTTTCAACATCTGTCTTAGGGCAAAAAGGATCAGGGCCTTTTTAATACAGGCAGATCACCCTCATATTTAACGTGTGTGGGAATTGTACATGATTAAAATCCTGACATTGGTCCATTATCCATGAATCCCAGCACAGCACTAGTGATGCCTTTTAGACCTCCACAGCCCCAGCCATAGCAGTGGTTTCCTGGGGTGTCTGTCACCTCCATGGCACTGGGTAAATTATTAATGGTAGGTGTGGTGTTAAAAGCAGGGTGGATGGACAGTGGGTGCTTTTTGCACCCCCATTGCTGTGAGGAGAGAGGTAATTTCAGAGGGAAAAACTAAAATAGCATAGCACAAACTAAGAGGAACTACCTTTCCTGGCTGTCAGGAAACCAAAACCAAGTAAGGGTTAACTGGGCAGAGCCAGCACTGACTGTAAGAGGGAGCTTTGAGCTTTATGTTACTGTTGTCATTAATTTCCTTCCTTTTACTTTCAGTAGATGAGAACAGAGTTATTTACATGTTATATTAGCCACAGCTGAGCCCCACTGAGGTATACCATAAGAAAAATTAAGAGTAATAGAAAAAATCAGCTGAAGGCACATGAATGATTTCTGGTACTAACATGACCAAGGGCTTGTGCTAGTTTTTCCCTTTGGAGAACACAGTGATGATGCAAACTTCCCAGATCTTTGCTGGTCCATCTGTAGGATATCAGAAGGAGGGATGAAATTTTCTCAGTTTATAGGACATGAGATGCCAGTGATATGCCTGCTTATCTTCTTTACTCATGCTTTTATTGCAGAAATAACAAAGAGAGCCTTGGTTTCAGCTGTTATCAGTAGGTTCCAGAGTTAATGAATTGGAACACATTTCTGCGCAGAAGAAGGCTTCATGCCCATTCTCATTTTTGCATTTTTTCTCACTCGAAGAAGAGTGAGAGCCCTGCAGAAGCAGGGAGATAGAGGAGAGCCTGCGTGACTCTGCCTGAACCACTCCCTTTCTTTACACGTTTCCTTTCCTCCTACTATTTGTCTGTCTCTGCTAACTAGATTAAAACATGTGCCTTTTGTGCAGCTCCAGGGACGGTGAGGACCTGACCTCGGCCGGGGGCTCCAGACATGAATGCTTGGTGAGGAGGAAGGGACGAGCTCCCCGCATCCACCTCCACCCTGCTCCCTCCTGTGCTCCCGGGGACCTTGTTTATCTTAACGCCAGCTGAGTTTCCCAGGGAAACCCAGCACAAGGCATTCGCCAGACATTCATTCCTTTGTGCAGCTGAGCCGAATGTATCACTGCTGGACCGTTTTTGCAGAAACCCCAGTAAATTCATCAGGGTTCGTTGCTCCCCTCCCTAGGCTGCTTCTCCAGGGCAGCAGGGCATCTGTGTGGTGGTGTCGGTGGAAACGGGCTTGCAGAAAAGCTGGGAGCCTCAGCAGGAGCCGAAGCATTTCAGACTCCTGGCNTTTGTGCAGCTGAGCCGAATGTATCACTGCTGGACCGTTTTTGCAGAAACCCCAGTAAATTCATCAGGGTTCGTTGCTCCCCTCCCTAGGCTGCTTCTCCAGGGCAGCAGGGCATCTGTGTGGTGGTGTCGGTGGAAACGGGCTTGCAGAGAGGCTGGGAGCCTCAGCTCCCTCAGCAATGAGGCATTGACATCCAAAAGTCAATGCCTCATTGCTACAAGGCTTCCCTCCCACCCAGGTCTCTGCACAGCCGGACAGAGGCTTTATTTATGGGCTGGGATGCTCAGCAGCGAAACGGTTAGAGCTTTTGGCATCAGGGGTCATAATTACCCTTCCAAGTTAACACCCATTGTGATGAATGGGAGCACACCCTTTTCTGCGGGTGTTATTGTTGCAGTCTGCCTGGCTGCAGACTCAAAGGCAAGAGTTTACCTTGGTTTGCAACCAGAAAGGGTAGAAACGGCCTCTTTCCCTCTCTCTCTTTTTTTTTAATAAAAGGAAAAGGAAAGTTTTGCTTTTGCAGATTTGTGGGGTGGGGAATGTGGGGGAATGGTGAAGCAATATAATTTGGGCCTGATGGTGCTGAGCATCTACAGAGTCTTCTGGCTTTGAAGAGGCTGAAGTGCTCTGGGAACCAAGCTCCTGGGTTCGGTCCAGTTCCCATCGGTGACTGGGGAAAGTTGCTGTTATCTTTTCCTCATATCTGAGAAAAGGCTGAACCTAATAAGCAGCTGGAGCTGCTAAACCCCCAAAACTGCTGGGGTTTCCCATACTCGGCTGCTGCAGGCGCATCCCGGGCTACAGCCCCTGTCCTGGCAGCAGCACCATGGTCATGTGCGCCTGAGAGATGGAGCTGGGCTATGGCTGGGGCTGTGGCTTGGTTTGGACATCCCTTCAAGGGCAGCTCAGCAGCCTGCCCACCTTTCCCCTAAAACAGCTCAGTCAGGTGCAAACCTTGAGTGACGGGAAAGGACTGAGCCCTGACCTGGACAAAGGCACCTCCGGCCTGTGGGTGCTTCAGCCATCAGGTGTTCATATGGATACAGCAGAGGAGCTGCCGACCCCACAGAGAAGATGTTCATCCCACCTGCATGCAAGAAGTTGCTTTCCCCCTGAGCAGGAGTTGGCTGGGGAGTTGTCTGCTCTTTAATCCCCTATTCCTATTCTGGCACACCTTACCCATTTCGGCACACATTACCATTCCCCGCTCCGACCTGGGAATCCGCAATCAGGGCAACTAAAATCAGCCAGGACCACAAACTGGTGCCTGGAGGCCGTGTTTGCAGGAGGAGATGTTTACCAAGCAGCCCGGAGGGACACCACTCCACTAGCCTGGTGTTTTGTGTCAGGATAACAAGCTCACCTGAAGGGCTTGTGTGCACTTGAAAGGGTTTGGTGGGAGAAGCAGCACAACACCGGTCCTCCAGGGAAGATGCAGTCTTTGCCATCAGAGGAGAGCTTTGGCAGGGGTAGTCTGGAGCAGTTCCTAGACTAAAATAAACTACCCTGGCACAAAGGTTTTATTTCTTGATTCACACAAGTTGTACATTTAACGGGGGGACTAAGGACCTGTAATGCTGCCCACCCTGCTCACAGCATTATTTGCATGCGTGTAACCCAGGATACACGACAAAAAGCAAGCAAAAATATCTTTACCACCCCAACCTATCCCCTTGCATCTTCTTTCCCTCTGGGGTACAAATAAGAGTTGCAAATACCCATGTGCCAGGGGTTATTTGCAGGAAAAATTATGCTGGCTAAGGGTTTAAGGGTGTTTTCATCCATGCTTTTAAGTGTAGTGAAAGAAGGCTCAGGTACAGGCTGCCTGGTGTGTAGCGAGAGCAGCCGTAAGGTCTTGGGTGCTTGGGATTTTCATCCCCTCTGAGCTCCCTTGTATTTACTTGTGTAGCCAAGGCCCCATGGGGATATCAGTAAGATGCTCTGTATGTGTGATGCAGATGCACATATACGCACAAACACAACCATGACTAGATGGATAACCCCAGGGCAGGGCAGCAATCATCCCCCTGTAGTCAGCCCTGGTGAGGCCACACCTCGAGTGCTGTGTCCAGTTTTGGGCCCCTCACTACAAGAAAGACATCGAGGCCCTGGAGTGTGTCCAGAGAAGGGCAACGAAACTGGTCTGGAGCACAAGTCTGATGAGGAGTGGCTGAGGGAACTGGGGGTGTTTAGTCTGGAGAAGTGGAGGCTGAGGGGGCACCTGATTGCTCTCTACAACTACCTGACGGGAGGTTATGGTGAGGTGGGTGTTAGTCTCTTCTCCCAAGCAATAAGTGATAGGACAAGAGGAAATGGTCTCAAATTGCTCTAGGAAAGGTTTAGGTTCGATATTAGGAAAAATTTCTTCACTGAAAGAGTGGTCAGGCCTTGGCACAGGCTCAGCAGGGAGGTGGTAGAGTCATCGTCCCTTGAGGTGTTCAAAAAGCGTGTAGACGTGGCACTTCAGGACATGGTTTAGTAGACGTGGTGGTGGTGGGCTGATGGTTGGACTTGATGATCTTAGAGGTCTTTTCCAACCTTAAAGATTCTGTGATTCTATGAAAATGCTTCCTATAACCTTCTCCTTTAGCTCCCAAAGGCAGCAGGACCAGGGTGGTGGTGGGATCTGGACACCCTGTGGGATGGCAGCATGCACTCCTGGAGACTGTGCTCCTTCTGACCCCGCTGCCTGGTGACAGCATAGCTGCTGGCACGTGCAGGTCCAATTAGTACAAAATCAGAAGGCAAGTCCCGAATTCCCAAGATGAGAAACAAGACCCTACACAACAGTATTATTTGCCTTTTTTTTAATGGCTAGTCTTAATCACAAGGACTGCAAACACGCTGAAAATAAATTTCAGTTAATAAAACCCTGTAAAGTTGTGGACTTTGAAGAGGTTTGGTTTTAAGAAAAGAACATTGGCTCGGACAGGATTGTCCAAGGAACTGAGAAAGCTGGTCGGCATGTCTGCAGAAACACAACTGCTCCTCCGCCGGGTGCAGCATGTAAACACCTGAGTGGCCCCAAGGGCAAGGGAGTTGAATGGAATCACATGATCTTCCATAAAACCTTCAGGAATTGGATATGACCTGGTTCTGTGAGCTGAGGATAATGCAAATGTGTAATAAATAAGGGAAGATAAATTTAGTTGCAAAGAAATCCACTTCTAAGCAAACCCTTCTCCAAACACGCCGCTCAGAAGCACTCAGCCTGCGCTGCGGTGACTGCACTGCTCCCCGTTACATTTCAGAGCAGCGGCAGGAAAACATGGTTAAAAACTCTCTTCCCACCCAGTTACACCAAATAACGAGCTTTTTCCAGCCTGAAAAATTTGTGTGTTTGTAACCAGAGATGCAAATCAAAGTCCACCTGGCAGATCCTTGCGTGACTGTTCTTGGTTTTGCGCAGCGATGACTTTGTTGTCTGCTGTTTGTTTTTCCTGGTTCAGCTGGGAGTCAGGCAATTTGCGTGAAAGCAAAAGGTGATGCTCTGCTCAAAAATAAACTGCTGCTCGAGTGATCACGAGCTGCTTTATAGCCAGCCTGAAAACAAGAAGAACCCAAGAAGAGCTGGTGCAAATACCCGTGTGCAAAACCACATTACCGCGGACAACGTGCTGATGCAAGCTGCGTTAGCATCGCTCTTTAAATTTAAGTTGTTGCAACGAGTTGTGTTTGTCTGTTGTTTTCGGAGCAGTGACAATGGAAAATGCCCACAGCGGGGTAATCCAGCTGGCTCAGCACCGGTGGGCCACGGGTGAGCACGCTGCTCGTGCACGAGTGAGTCAGGTTAGCTGATGGGTAAAGTCGGTGTGGTTTCGTGGTTGGAGCCCAGGCCAGCACGGCAGAAGAGCTGAGCTCTTGCTCCATCTGTCACCGGCTTCCTCTGCGAGCTGGAGCGTTTATTCACGCACACGAGACTTGGAAAAGAGCTCAGAAAGCTGTTTTCCTTCAATCCAAACCAACTGTGGGTCGGTTTAAAACGGTACCGTCGAGAGTGCAAAGCAACCTCCCTCTCCGTGGTCGTGCCAACGTGACGGAGACGCTTTCTGCTCTGCTAATATTTACAGGCAATAGGTTTGGTCAGACTCTAGTGATCACCTTTCTTGCTTAACGGGACTTCCTTCTCGTACCCATCTGCGGTACTCATATCCTTGGCTGTCAGCTGTGTAAATTTGCTGAAAAGCAGAACTGCACAAATAACTGATAGGGGTGAGGGGTGGCCAGACCGGAAAAAATAAACATATTTGCTGTGGGGTAACCAGAAACGAACGTTTTCCTGCTAGGAAGGAGCAAAGCAGCATTTTAATGAAATAACTTTGTTTCAGGCCAAACAAGCGTTTTGTCTGACCACAGTGATCTCTTAAGTGTTTTTTATAAATTGCTCAGATAATTTGTTAATATGAAAGAAGCCTCAAAGAGAAGTGAAATATTTCTACTAAAATATAACGTTGTGTTTTGGGGTTTTTTTTTTCACTCAGGAACAATTTCCTGAAATCGCTTTCAGTCAGGGAAACATTGCAGTCAAGCCCATCTGCACATTTTGGTGGAAAAAAATTGCTTTCTTCCACCTCACATCTTCTCTGACTGTTAACTGTATCCTCACCCATTTAATACCCTTTTCTTGCTTCCTCCTTTTCTCCTGTGACAAATGTGAATTTCCTGTCTTTTTTTTTTTTTCACCGTCTAACCCGTTATCTGATCCGTGCTCGCTCAGTCCTGACCTCTCCTTCCTCCAGCTGACCTTCCTATCGCACCGCCGATATCCATTTATCTCCTCCTCCCCAAAACCATCTCTTCCCGTTTTCTTTCCCATATCCATGAATCGCAGAGTAGCCCCAGGGAGGTGGGTGTTATAGGAATAAAAGCAGGGAATAAGGAGTGAGTCCAAACCCAGGCTGTGCAGGGAACGGAGCCCTGCTGCAATATTCCCTGAGTGATTTATACTTTGATAACCTGAACCAAAACTCTGCATCCCACACCCTTAAATTACGGGTGGGCAGCGAGCATTGATCCGCATTCACTCCTGAGGACGCGGCTTTAAATTAATGAGGTCCCTTCAACGGTCCCTTCGTGACACTCATCACCTATGCTCAGTGTTAGGTGCCACACATCGGGCACCGGGACTCTGCCCTCCAGGTCCCCATCCACCCCAGTGCGATGCGATAAGGTCTTTGCCAGACTCCGCAGGCTTCCCGGGCTGCTCTGCACAGCAAACATCTAAAGGTGGCTTGGAGCCAGCGCCGGGCTGTAACAGAGATGTGGTGTTCATATGGGCGGTATCTGATCACGTACTGCAGGCAGGGATCTCTAATAAAAGCCAGTACTCTTTGGAGGGCAACTTTGCAAGGAAACAGGACGCAAGAAAGGAGCTAAATATTCCCTTCCCCCCACAACTCTTTTGTTCACAGCTTGCTGCTACCCTTCTTGCTGTAAAAGAGCAAAGCAGTAGGACATCTGATCTCTTCTCCCTGGGATCCCGTGATAGGACGTGTGGGAATGGCTCAAAGCTGGGCCGGGGGAGGTTTAGACTGGACATTAGGAAGCCTTTCTTTATCGAGAGGGTGATCAAGCACTGGAACAGGCTTCCTAGAGAGGTGGTCGATGCCCCAAGCCTGGCAGGGTTTAAGACGCATTTGGGCAGTAACCTTAATAACATGCTTTAACTTGGTCAGGCAGTTGGACTAGATGATCATTGTGGGTCTCTTCCAACTGAAATTATTCTATTCTATTCTATTCTATTCTATTCTATTCTACTCTATTCTATTCTATTCTATTTCTCCACCTTTCATCAAATCAACAGGTAGGGATTTGAGCACTCACCCCTCAATAATCATGTTTGAGCTCTACGGAGCTAAATTTTCAAAGGCACGGTTTTTACCTTGGTGTTTCTCAAATTAAATTCACATTAAACCCAGAAACAGCCCCTGGCCACCTGGCTGCTCAATGGGCAGAGCTGCTGACCCTCCTTGAGCCACGAGCACAGCCTCAGAGCCCACCGCTGGTTTAACCCACCAACTTGGATCTTCTCAGTGGGGCTGTCCTAAATTGGGAGCACCAACCAGCCCTGCACATGAGTTTTTTGCGGTGTGGGGGATTGTGTAGTGGTGGGGTTCTCCGAGGTGCGGGGAGTCTCCAGGGTGGCAAGGTGGCATGGCCGCGTGTGCTACCACCCTGCCGGGCAGCAAGGTCTGGTTAAACACCACGGCATCGAAGAGGAACCAGCAGGCGCCCTGGGGGAAATAGTGGTCACTGAGAAGAGTTTCGGTTTTGTCTGAATTTTCCGTGGAAAAATTCCCCCTTTTCAGAGAAAAGCTGCATGCCCACGTATATCTATATACGTATAAACACACACACAGACTATTATACAAAATGTAAACACATCTCTCTCTGTGTGTATATACACATAGATATGTATACATCTACGTAGACATATTTTGATTCGAGGCATTCAGTGGCTGTTCTCCAGTAACAAGTGTCTCCAAATTTTAGTGAGTTTCTGTGCAGAAAAAGGACAATTTTAAAATCCCATAACTGAAAACTCCATCTTTAAAACATATTCATTTTAAAAGAGATTTCCAACCACTGCTGCTGATCAGCGTTGTCTAACCATCCACGGAGGAGAGGTTCACTGGCATGGGTGTGGTAGAAGAGTTACCATCAGATTCTCATAGGGGGACCAGAGGTTTTGCTGTTCATTCTCAAACTAGTTGCCACAAAGGAATAAACAGATCAGAAAAAAAGACTTTTTTGATACACATGCATCTGTGCTAGGGCTTTTACTTCTGGTAGGGAAGGGTGTAGGCCCTGCTGCTATATCTAAGTGGGAATTGCCACCTGGCATGGCTCCAGTGAGTATTTCCCCTGAACCACCCATCGGCAGGTAACTCTGGTGTGTCCTGGTCTGCCCTCTTCATTTAAGTTGGTTGCAGTTCTCCTGATTTTCTGGAGCTCCCCAGACCTTCTCTGGATGTGTTTTCTGCCACTGTGCCCCAGAAATGGGACTTGGTGGTGCACCCACCGGCCTTTGTGGACGTCCCAGGTCTGTTGTTCCTCTCTCCTAAGGCCATACTCCAGCGAGATCATGCAAGTGCGCGTACACTGCAGGAGCAAAAAGTACAATCACTCTTCACTGTAGCACAAAGAATAAACAGCTACAGAGGCAAAACAATGCAACATCTGCAGGCACTTCCCTGCCTGAGTTGGTTTTTTTATTACATTCTGCTGACTTTATTCATATACACAAAAAATGTCCTATATCTTTCTCCTCCTACACGGGGTTTCTCTTCTAAACCATTCATTTCTCCCCCCTCCTCTAAGGAAGCTTTCTTTTCCCTGTTCAGTTTCTTCAATTCAAAGGATGTCTGTGTTACAAAAAAAAAAAAAACCAGCCTCTTTGTTCTTTATTCTACACAAGTTTCCTTTTAAGTGGCTGGAGAGACCTTGATTTCTCTAAGTGCCAGAACCCTTTGTCAGGTTGGCTCTCTGATCAGGCTCCTCGGTGGAGCTAAATCCCTTGCCAAGCTTTCCCACATTTAGCCAACATCCCCTTTGAGCTGAGTCTTGAAAAACTGGCTTGTCCTCAGCAGCAGCTATCTCTTTGTCCAACAGAGCTCCATTTGAATGGGTAATCATCAAAGTTTAACGAGTCTCTTTTGTGAGACGTATTCCAGGTGGAAAGATTTTTTAGATTTTTTTTTTCCTTGTGGGTTTTGGCTCAAAAAAATGTAGGCAAGAAGGGAAAGCAAAGAGCTCCATACCCAAAGCAGTAGTGTGCTGCTTGATACCTGCCTAAGCCTTTCCAGAAAAATTGCACCAGTAATTCAGACAAGGTGCAAGGAAAGACAGGGAGGCCAGGTTAACACCACTCCTCCCGTAGCTGCCTGGTGCTTGAACAGGGCATGGAGAGAGACAGCAACAAACCATTGAACTAGGGTTTGATAAAGTCCTTGACTTGTTCGGAGCCTGAAAGTTTCCAGCTACAACTTCACCTTTGCTTGCTTCCCCTCCAGCCCAGCTCTCAGGTGCTGTGTTTGTGCTCGATTTCTGACCCTTCCAGGTGAAGAAGAGTCTTAATTATGAGTCCATGACCAGAGAGAAGGAGTTTTTCAACTCAGTGTTTACCTACTTTGGAATAAGCTCAACCAACCCTCTCTCGGAGGTCCACAAATTTAAGAAAAAAATGACGTCAATCAAACACTGCCTGTCTGGTTTTTCAGCTAGCTGGTGGCTCTGGTATGTCTGCTCTGATAATTAGAGGAGGGGAAGAAAAAAGGATAGTTACAGGAGGGAAAGCCACAGCACTTCCCACCTCTGGCTACACAAATTCTCAATTTCTTCAGGATTGACCTCAGTAGGTGGAGCCCAGGTGCCTTCTCCAGCTGAGCCTCTAGCCAGAGTGTTGGGGAGGGGGTTGGAGACTGATAGCTGTGCTGTCAAGGTAAGTTATTTGCCAGAAAATCAGATCAGCTTTTTGTGGTGGTGGTTGTTCTTTCTTTTTTTCTGGGATAAGAAATGCTGCTAAATCAGCTAAAGTAAATCACTGACAGCAGCCGCAGAAGATTCAAAGCTGCGGGCATGTTAGTGCCTTGCTGTAAAGCTCTGCCAGGCATGTAGAAGATGAGGTCACTACATGGGCAATTAAATTAAAAATTAATAAATAGCTGAGGGACTGCATTACCAGTGTAAAATAGATGCTAATGGTCGCAGTGATGTCACAGGTTCTTCTGAGGCCTATCAGAAGGGGTTATAAGAGTATAGAGAGCCTACCTTGGCCAAAGCCTGCTGATAGCTTCAGGCAGCAGGGAAAAGAGCCCACCTGGTATTTAGGTGCCCAACTGAACCCATTAGAAGTGAGTCACCTAAACACTGCTAGGGGATCTTCAAATCACAAACCATGGGCTTGGCAAACCTTAGAAAAGGTGAGCTCTGGACTGACACGTGGTATGGGGATAGGTTTCATCTGGGCAGATGACTTTCCTGAAGATTTTCTAAGGTTTCTCCATCTGCATCTCCTCTTGACTTCACCGGCACCTAAAGTGGAACCCACAGCTTTCCAGTGGGTTGAGCCTACTGAATGGACTCACTCTCACTAAGGGTCCCAAAGGAGTGGTGGAGCATCCAAGAAGGGCTCAAGTTGAGGTGGCTCTGAAGCAGTTGAGTTGTTAGCAGGTGTTTTGTTGTTGGGGTTGCAGAAGAAGCAGGTTAGCTGTGTTACTGTCTTGCAGGACAACATGTATGGTACAGGACCCAAAGGGGTGTCTAGGTTTTAACTCTTGGCTCAGTGTCTTGAAGACTGGGCTGAATTCTTGGAAATCAGGCCTTAAAAACAGGTATTACTTCCTTGTTTCGTTTTTTGTGAGAATTGAGAAGAAAATATCAAAACTAGGTCCTCTTTCTGCAAATGGTTTGGGCTGGTTTGTGAGCTGGGAAAGGATGTCTTCAGAGAGCTGAAACAGCCTGTGGCTGTGGTCTAACAAACGCCTCCCAAAGCATGTCTGAAGGGGAGAAAAAAAAAAAAAGGAAAAAAAAAGAGAGAATCTGGCTGCATTTGCACAGCCTGTTTACATTTGCCTGGTGAAAATGCTCTGACAAATCAGTTTGTTGGGAGGAATGGTTGCAGATGCTGACTCCTCCACCTACAAATTCTGCTGCCTGTGGCCTTCAGATGTTCAGTTTCCAGGTAATGAGGCCTGGTGCTCAGGCTGTCACTTGGCTAGGACCACAAGCCATTTTCGTGCTCCTGGCAAGGACACCTTGAGTGGGGTTGATGTCTGACAGTTGCCAAGAATGTAAGCATGAGTCAGAGATGCCTACACTGGCTTCCCACACACCCCTCCACTGTGTCACCTCAGTGCAATCAAACTTTTATCACTCTTACTACACTGCTCTGCCTGGTCTGCCTAGCTAGTTTAGGAACCTCCATGTGATGGTACACAAACCTGGGTCTTCATCGAAGCCTATCATACATATGGCTGCTAGGAGAACTCCTCAGCCCCTGTCCTGATGCTCAATCTCTCACCTGAGATGCTGACTTGAGTCCTGCAAGAGCTCTCTCTGTGCCCCCCAGTTGAATGGAGGCTCATCTAAATTTAACACACCCTCTTTGCAAGCCTTATGCCAAGCATAAGGGTGCCCCTGTCCTTCCTTGAAGGCTGGAGACAGGAATCAGATAAAGAAAATGGCCTCACAACCGAAATAATTTTCTCTGCAGTACTAGCATTGCAACATGCCACCACTGTTAGTGATGATAGATTACCATCTTACTTCCCCCAGGATGAGGGGACCTATAGGTTAGAGTCACCTTCTCACACTTCTCTGATGCTCCACAGATCACTCCCAGTCACGTTAGATCAATTTAATGGGACCTCTGTGCAGCTTTTGGAGGCTTCAGAAGGAAAAAGCTGGATGCTATTTTAATCTAATTATTGTCCAAACAAAGCCAACATGACAGGCTTCAGAAGTAAGCACAGCATTAAAACCAGTTTGGCTGCCTTATTGCCACCACCTGAATGAATGGAGCACCTGGATGGAGAAGGCAGGTCCCAACAGACCAGAGTTAGACATTTGGCAGTGATATCGAGGGCATCTCTCAGCAGTGGAGTAGTTAACACTCACGGGCATTTCCAGACAAATCGTTGAACGCCGGTTAGCAGTGCCTGCTTCGATGAGTGCACCGATGTCTCTACTTTCTCTCAGCGCTGCTGTTTCCAGCTTTCAGACAAACAGCTCTTCGCATTTAGCTAATTACTCTGAGAGAGCAGCAGGGTTTCTGGGGCTGCAGTTTTCACAGAGTTTCTATTAATATCCACCAGGGCTTCCAGGTTTGTGTTTCCTTGGGATAACACTGATCTCTCTTTTTGCCAGGACCACTCAGGTCTTGTGCACCTACTTGTTCCCAACCACTTAACACAGCAGCTAACTAATAATTTTTCTTATCACTTAACCCTTCTGATAGTGCTGCTTTGCAATGGTGTGGGTGCCCAGCCAGCCTTTCCAATGGGAAAGGCAGAAACAAAAAGAGCCTTCTTTTGCCCCAAGAATGGAGAGATATGAGCACTGACACAGGAGACCCTAAGATATAATGCTTTAGAAACCAAAGGAAGCTTTAAAACCCTCCATGCATTTACAGCATCCTCCTCTTGCCTGCACACAGCCTTGACTGGAGGTGAGGATTCAGATGGGGCACATGTGTCCTGGTTTAAATAGCTCATCTGGCTTTGCCTTAAATTTACGGGGATTACCGTGAATCAAAGAGTGCACGGCTGGGAGTTTAAGAAGTTTTTTGTTCCTCTGAATTACATGAATCCTAAAAGATCTCTGGCATCAAAAGCACACGGTAACCCCAGTAGCTTTGTTATTGTCATAAGGGACTTGTTTTTACCCTCTGTTGCACGATCCAAAGCTTAAAGTCAACAGAGACAGGTCTGTTGACTCCACTGCACTTTATTAGCCTGATAGTGGAGCTCATCTCATGACCATCCTCTTTAGAGTGATTATAGAAAACTTCAGATAGAGGTAGAAAATTTTTAAAAAGACAAGTAAGTACATGTAAAAATGTGCAAAAATGTGCATTTGTCCATGAATTCTCCTGGTAGTCCTTGTGCTCTTGCAGTCACAGTTGGTTTTGGTTTTGTTCTTTTTTTTTTTTAAAGAAGTTTTCTTTCCCACTTTTGAATGATTAACAGGAATAACTCACTAGTGAGAGCTGGGGAAACAGGGCAGCAGTTGCATTAGCAAAACAAGTACTGTCCTGTCCTATGCAAAGAGAGAAAGGAAAAAGAAATAGCTATAATCCCCTAATTACTTATAGCCATAGTCACTGCCTGTCCAGCATCTTCAAGACTTCATTGTTCTTCCAAAAAAATCCAACATTGTGTTAGTGTAAACTAAAGAGTTGCAGGCAATAAAAGGCTGTTTTGGGGATGGCTGGCGTGGAGGTTACAGGCGACAGCTGGTGGGTGTCTGATGGGGCTGCCCTTTCTAGCTACCATCTGGACTTTGCATAGGACACGCAAGAATAAGCTACTTATACCTTAATAAGGAAAAAGCCTGTAAAAATGGAATGGGGGTTGGTGGTTTGGCTACGAGATCACTTCACAAGTAAACAGGAATGCAAGCTTGGGCTTTCCTGCTCTGCTCGGGCCGAGACAGGGACGGCACTTGGAAACTGAAAGCACCTAGAAGTTGCTGGGATATTTAAGCATTTTGTCCCTGATGTACCAGTGTGTGTGATATTTTTTTTTTAATTAATTTGGTTATTATTATTATCATTTAACCACAGCAGAGTCAGGAACAGCAATGCACCAGTGAGCCTGATTCATCCGCCCAGACAAACCAAAAGGCAAAACTGTTGCTGCAGTCCGTGGGGAAAGGGATGGATGGGGCCAGGGATGCAAAGTGAGAAGGAAATAATGCGGAGAGAAACGCAGGACCAAGGCGCACTCGACGCAGGCGTGAGGGTGGTCTGCCATCGGCACATACAGATGCCCATTTATGCTCCCTTCGGCAGGAGGGCTGCGTTTGAGTGAACCAAATTGACCCCCTCATATCACAAAAGTGTAATTTCACTGGGCCTGGGTTTTCCCCACAGCCACTTCATACTGCACAAGTAATGTAAAGTTGGCATAAATAGGCATTAAACTGACTTAAATACCAGTTCCCCCACAGGAGGGATTCATAAGGCCTTTAAGGCCTCCAACTCTTGGTTCACCTTTGCTTGAAGGTGACCCAGGCAAAATTATCGCAGCAGCAATGAGGAGACCTATCAGCCTAAAATAAAAGGTTTGGCAGACCAGCTCTGCCCAATCTGCCTGCAGGTGCTTTGGATTTCTCCTCTGCCCCACTGACCCCAGGGTGGTTGGACAACCCAGTTCTGGTGTTGGTACTCAGACTGGTGGTGGGTTGGATTCCACCCCAAGCAGCTGAGTTGCGGGGGAGTCGCCCTTCTGCCAACAGAGATGGAAGCTGTCCCAGCTGTTCCTGCCAAAACTCATCTGTCATAGCCTTAATTTGCCCTGCTGGATCCCAGCGCTGCTCCCTTCCCCTTCTTGCTGCTGGCCAAGAGAGGCAGAACTCGTTGCCATGCCATGTTGACACAGCCCCTGCCTGTGGCAGCCCCCTCCCGTGGGAATCCCCAGCTGAGGAATGGCAGGTGGTTTCCAGTCCTTGGAGCGTGGCCTTGCTGGGAGCCTGGAGGCAGATGATGCCTCTCCTTCCAGCTCCTTCATCCCATCCTGGCCCTTTTGCTCTGGGGAGCAACATCACATGGGAGGGTATTTGCCAATTTTACACTGATGCAACCATTTGTCTTCTCCATTTTTAACATTTTTTTCCCCCAACCCCCCTTCACCACATTAGTGTGCACGTGCTACCCTGTTTCAATTAACTCAGAGCATCATTAAGATGTGGAGAAAGCAACATCAGCAAACCTTTTGCTCCCTACAGTAGTGCTTAAGCCGTGTTCCAACCCCTGCCTCCAGCAACCTACCTTCATATTAGCATCTGATGCTGCCCGTTATCTAAACGCACCGGGCCGTAAACCTGCAGAGCGGCAAGCAGATAACCAGCAACCTCAGATGCTACTTAGAAAGCATTTTGTTCCCGATTAAAGACAAAACGTGTGCTAAGAGCTACTGAGGGAAAGTGCAGAGCATTTGATTTCCCTCTTTTGCTAACACACTCAGAGGAAGAGGTGACGAGTTTATGGAAATGGCTGCAATTTGCAGTCAAACACGGTGCATACATGAATAGGAATTGGAAGTGAGGAGCCAAAGAAGCAATGCACGGCACGGATTTCCTCCAGCGATGCTGACGGAGCTTGTACAAATCCATTAGCCCTTCTCTGAAGAAGAACCCTGTCCCATCACAATACCTTTTCTTAAGAGAGAGATGGTTGGTTTTTTTAGTAATTCCTTTTTTTTTCTTTTCTCTTCCATTTTCCTGGGGAAAAATGTCCCTGAAGATCCAGGGAATTGCTTCTCTGTGCTCTCACATGGTTTTACCATGAGGTAAATTTACGGGTGTCAAATAAGTTGCTCCTTATGCCAATGTCACAGAAATAGAAGTGTGTGGGAGGGCTGGTGGCTTCTGCTTAGTGGAGTTGCCAAAGATTGTGCTAATTAGACTCATGTCTTTCCAACTAGCTTGTCTAGACACTAGTAAAGGCTGTTCTCCATGGACCAGCTGCAAAGGGACATTTGGGCTGGGGAATCAAAACATGTGGCTAGGATGGGCTTTTTGAGACCTCCAAAAATTGTGTCTGGCTGAGGTTCAGGCATGAGCATCACTCAGCCTTGCCACAGGTGAACCGAGCTTGTATGGTCTCTGACAGCATCTCCAGTCGCTACTGCAGCTCAGGACAATTAGTAGAAGTTGATGGAAGCTGATTTACACTACCATAATAGCTCCAGGCTCCTTCTGATGCCAGTGGCAGGTGGCCGCCTCCTCATGGATGTCTCAGAGCTGTTCATCATTTTACTGCTTGTGGTTATTTACGCTGGTGAAAAGTGGAAGCAAATCACAGGTGAGTGAAGTGACAGCAAGAGGCTGAGATGAACCTCGAGTTGTGGGAGGAAAGTTTTTCACCAGCCCAGTTACTGCATGCCTGTGCCAGAGGTTGGCTGAAGTGAATATGGCATATGTCCTGTGTGTGAGCTTCGACTGCAGCCTGACCAGCTCCTCCATTCCTACACCTCAGACTCAACAGGATTTTGGTTTGCCCTGCTGTAGCCCCAACAATGCCCCATGGGAGTCTCTAACATGGGAGCAGGTTGGGGAACCTTCTCCTTTGCAAATGCTGGAGGTGCCAGAAGGAGATGCTTGTTCCCCTGCAGCACCATGGCATTGCTCCCCATGGAGGCTAGATGCCCAGAGCTGGCATCGCCAGGCTGCAGTGGCTCCATGCCTGCTTGACAGCTAAACAAGCCCACCTCAAGACTTTCAGCATCCCCAACATTGGATGGGGTTTTTCTCTTCAGGGAGACCAACTAATCCAGAGTCCAGCTGCTCAAGCACAAGGGAAGAAGCCTCCAGCAGTTCATGTTGTCTGACATGCACTGCCTCATGTTGGAGGGAAAGCTGGAGACCAGCTGAAACAACAGCATCTGAAGGAACGCAGTGCGTCTTCCAGTGCACACCCAACTGCCAAAGCTATGGGAAAGGACTTTTTCAAGAGGGCTAGCATGTGGATCTTAGCTCAAGTAGCTCACTTGAGCTGGAACAGATTAGGGACTGGCCTCTGGAGCAAACCAGCAGCAGATTTAAGGTGAGAGGGTCCGCAGAGAGGGCAATGGGGGGTGGAAAGAGCAGGTTGGGAATGACTCCATCAGCGCACCTGAATCCAGAAGGAGGAGGATGTTGACAGCCTCAGTGTCTAGCTTTCGACAACTGATTTAGCAAATTTGGTCCTGCACAAGTAACGAAGTGCAGATGTGTCAAATGGTTTTTATTTCTTTGAATTAACACTAGATACAAGAATACTGAAGGAAGTTGCCTGTATATCCCCCTTGTGGAAGTCTCCTTGACCCTCTCATCCTTTCTCTTTACCATTCCCAGACCAGATACTGCTTTTACTTGTCCTAGAATAAATTAGTTTGACTGGAGCCACAGAAGATATCAACCAGCACACACGAGAGTCGAGGATGACTAGCTCCTTCTGCACCATTTGCTGTGTACACGCAGGTAATGAGTTTGTCTGTTACTTGCTTTTAGCCTCCTGTCGCAAGCCCTTTCGACGCAGGGGGCTCACCCTACAACGTAACATCTCTCCTGATTTCCGCTGCAACAGAAATGCTTTTGAGATCCCATTTATAACTCTGTTCACACAAAATGTGACAGTTTTAGCTATATTGGAAGACCAGCCTGACCCTGGCAGCCGCCAGCGCTGTGATCGGAATAGTTAACAGACAAACCCTGCTATGTGAGGTCTGGTTGCGATGCTGTGGCGATAAAGGAACGTATCTGTTGTTGCAATAATGCAATCCACGCAGCGCGGGCAGCAGCAGTCAGTAAAGCACAGCCCTGTAAAAACAGGCAGGTGGAGCAGGATTCATCTTGAAGACAGGTACACAAGTCTCAGCTAGCCATCCTGGGCTCCCCTTACAGTCCATGGGGAAAAACAGGTTCTTTCAGAGAGTGACTCATCTCATCCTAAAACAGGTCAGAGGAACCGCTCTCCAGCAGCGTCTGACTCCTCTCCACAGTATATAAAGGGAACCTGAGGGAGACTAGTTCAAATTTAAGCAACTTATTTTCACTTGCCTGAAGTTTGTTGGTATGAATCTCAGCCAGGCTGTACTAAGTTTTCTGGAGTAAGCGGGAGTCATGTCGAAGGGCTTTGGACCCAACAATTCATGGTCTGAATCAGATTCTGCATTTTTCAAAAACTCCCTGAATGTAACGAGCTGCTCAGGGCTGAGCCATAAGGAAAAATATGCACCTTACCCCTGTTTTCTGGAGAATAACAATAGACTGGCATCGTATACAAACAGGGGAATTCTGTCTTTTATTTAAAAAACATGAGTGGTGTAAGACACTGCAGAGTTTGGTGTGACATCTTTTTTTCCTGGTCGTCCTTCCAGTAAAAATGAGGTCACACTTCTGCCTGTCGCAGTTCCTGGGATTCTCATCACCTTTCAGTCCAATGCATACTCCTTTCTCAGGATTTTCTCCTTCATAGAATCATAGAATCACTAAGGTTGGAAAGGACCTCTGAGATCATCAAGTCCAACCGTCAACCTAACACCACCGTGCCAACTAGACCATGTCCTGGAGCGCCGCATCTATGCGTTTTTTGAAGATCTCCAGGGACGACGACTCAACCACCTCTCTGGAGAGCCTGTTCCAATGCCTCACTAAATATAAATTCATCTCACTAATAAAATTCATCTCAAATATGTTGAAGTCCATGAAAATCCATGATGTTCAGTAAGATGTTCTTGTTTCACAAGAATCCCTTGCTGGGAGAAGGGTACCAGATTTCCTGCTAACTCCTCCCTTCACCCTCTCTCAGCAGAAGCTGATGACAGGATTATTTTTTATCAAGATGCAGATACTACACACAACCAGCACAAAAGATCAGTGATTAGCCTTTGGATAAGCAGCCAAGATTGCTTTTTCCTGACCTTATCAATCTGGTATTTGAATTTCTAGGGAGCTTTAGTGAGTGGGTTTTCTCAGGAAGCTGAAATCCTTTTTTTTTTAACCCTCATGCAAAGTTTCTGCTAACTTCAGTGGAATTACTCTCTCATTCAGGATAAAACCAGATAGCCAGCCATGAGCTGTCTGAGATCAGGAAGGTCTTCAGGTTGCCAGGGATTTCCCTTTCCTTCCTTTGCCCCACATTTCAACACGGCCCATAAAATGAGAACGAGTTGTTTCCTGTGGAGTAGAACAGGGATGGAAATACCCAAATGCACGTGCATGTCTACCTGCAAGCTACTCATCTGAGCTTCCACTGGAGATCCAGGGTGCAATTCTGCTGCTTAAAGGCAGACAACTTGTCCTGTCTGAGGTGCCTGAGGGCGTTCTGAGACATCTGCACTGGGCTGGCAGGTGTGACACAGGAGCTGCAGGAAACTCTTCTTGACATGCCCAGCATTTGGTAATCAAGCTCCAGAGCCCAAATAACCCATTTCATATTCAGCCCTGGCAAATGACGACCCATTTAGGCATTCAGAGATGCAGTTGGACTGGGCATCTCCCGATGGGTACTGATACCTGGGGTTCCTGAAAAACTATAGATGTGCGTGAGAAGCAACAGATCTTGCTCCCTTTCAGACTCCCCTTAAAATAAATTTTCAAATTCAGCACTGAATGGCTCAAACAATAGTTGTTTGTATCTGCAGGAGAAGAGGGGATTTTTTTCTTCTCCCTGTGGCCCACCTGTACTGTTTCACGAACTGAGCAGGACACATAAAAACGATATCTCCCGGGCACTGAGGAGCCAGAAGCCCACAGCCTGCTTTGGGTCCACATGCCTTGGTTCGTCCTTGCAGTTCCTGTGGGCTTTTGAACATTAAAATCCCATCAAGTCCACAACTGTCAATCTGCAGGGATTTGGAGGAAGTGCACAGGCCAGTTTGCAGAGGCAAGTCTGTGTAATGTGTTGTGGTCAAAGCAAAAGCCATTCTTCCCTGTCCTTGTGACTGACCCAGTGCTGAAGGACTGAGCCAAGGGACCATTGTAAAAAGGAGCAATGAAACTCCTGAAAATTGGCCAGGTGGCTTGGCATTGCAGTGTGGACACTGAGTGAGACATTTTGGCACAGAGAATAACCCTCCACACGTTCCTAGAGTCATAGAATCCCTATGGTTGGAAAGGACCTCCAAGATCATCAAGTCCAATCATCAACCTAACACCACCATGCCTACTAGATCATGTCCTGGAGTGCCACATCTACACGTTTTTTGAACGTCTCCAGGGACGGTGATTCAACCACTTCTCTGGGCAGCCTGTTCCAATACCTCACTACTCTTTCCATGGAGAAGTTTTTCCTAGTATCCAACCTAAACCTCCCCTGATGCAACTTGAGGCCAGTGCCCCTCATCCTATCAGTTGTTACTTGGGAGAAGAGACCAAAACTCCTCACTACAACCTGTTTTCAGGTAGTTGTAGAGAGCGATCAGGTCTCCCCTCAGCCTCCTCTTCTCCAGACTAAACAACCCCAGTTCCCTTAGTTGCTCCTCATAAGATTTGTTTTCCAGTTCCTTCACCAGTTTTGTTGCCTTTCTCTGGACACACTCCAGCAGCTCAATGTCCTTCTCGTATTGAGGGGCCCAAAACTGGACACAATACCCGAGGTGCGGCCTCACCAGAGCTCACTCTGCTTTCCACCTTCTGACATGCATTGCTCCTGAAAGGATCCTTTCCGAGGCTGTCACTGTTGCAAGCCCGCAGATCCTTTCTCTGGCAGGAACTAGAGTTGGGACAAGCATTTTTAACAACATTTGGTGGTTTTCTACCTACTTTAGCCCCAGCTCTGGGAGACAACACAAGCATCACATTACTTCTGGCCAAGGTTTGCAAAAAGACCCGATCTCCAAGTGCTTTGTAGAAGACAGCAAAAGCATTGTGGGATCGCCAGGGAGGAAATCCCATCAGGTTTTGGTGGAGCACATTGATACCAACCCCTGTTTGCAGGCTGAGGTTAAGCCGAGCAGCTGGATCTCAGGTCTTCTTGGGTGAGAAGCACAGAAGCAGCCGCAGCAAGACATGAAATGGAGTCCTGGCATATCTTACGAAGGAGAATGGACTGAATAAGCACGAAGAAGTCATGTTTTGGATAGAGGAAGCAGTCAGCCAGGGGAGGGTTTGCTTTATCAGTCAACATGTCTTATCAGCACGCTCTCTGTTTTGCATTGGCGTGGAGGAGTCCTTAAAGGCCACGCTTCCCAGCACACCCTGCAGCCTGTCTCCCGTGCACAGGCAGCTCAGTGGAAAGCACTGCACTTATTTTTAGCTTTGTGTAGCAATTAGGCAATATGGAGGGGGATGTTCTCAGGAAACAAATTTTGGACAGTTTCCTTGAAAAGATAAGACCTATCCCATTTCAGTAAGGGAAAACAGCACAGAAAACTGCTGGGAGCTTTCTGTTACATGTCTTATTCTTGTGCAAGTCGCCTAGTGGCACCCTTGAATTTAAGCCAAGCGTCTATCTGAACAACAGATACTTTCTTCCAAATTGCCTGTCCCCCCCAGCCAGGTATGTTCCCTCTGATCCCTGGGGACATTTCAGGCAGGTATTTCCTGGGCCTGGCTGTGATTCCCCCAGTTCCTCTCCATCATCTGCCACCTGGGATTCACCACCCCACCATTCCATCTGCTGACGGGATCCTGTGACATCCTTGAGCAGCTTCAAACGAAACCAGAGCTTTTGTCACGGCCGGGAAGTTTTGCATGAAGCAGATGAATGTTCAGCAGACCCATCTACTGGGTGACCTTGGGAAGGGAGCAGTAACACCAGGGAAGGGAGGAAAGCAATTGTCTTGCACTGGCACAGCTGCTTGCCCAGGGAATATCTATTCAGACTTAGGAGCAAACAGATGGTTTTCTTCCACTGGCCAATCCATTCTTGCTTTTTCTTCTGACACTGCCAAAAAAGATACAAGCAAGAATGGTGATTCTTCTCTGCATCCCCAATGGACATACATTGTCCTCTCTCTATCCGAGGTGGAGATGATGCAAGAGCACAAGTGACAAAACTCAGGCTGCAAAAGGTGGATAATGAAGTTCCTTGACCTGTTGGCTTGCATAAAAAGTGCAGTTTTCCCTGTCCAGCCTCAGGTCTGCTCATGCCACCACCATGCACAGCTGTTCTCCTGCAAGGCTGCCGGCCATGCACAAGGGGAAATAGGAGGCTTGTGACAGAGCCAGGGACTGAATCGTATTTCAGCAGCACGGGCATATCCATGTGCCGTAAGCCAAGAGGCATGCAAACTGCTCAGCAACGAACAACTGCTCCAGCAGCCCACAGCCAAAACAGAACACACTCGAGCACGTCAGTCGCTGACCCAACCCACCACGGAGGTAACTGTAAGACTGTGTTATCACAGGGTGAATACTGCACCTTCCACGTGGGAAATACATGTCTCTGCTTTGTCTTAGTAGTTATAAAGAGGCAAGAGGCCATTATCCAGAAATTATGCTCTATCTCGCTGATGTTATCTCTTAATTGCATGTTTGCAAGTGCTTCTACTTGCAGGGTGGGTGCAAGGAGGAAGGTGAAGTGGGGTTGCCTGTCTGGGAGATATGGAGTACCCAAGGGACCTGCTCCGCTGCTAATTCTTAGGATGTAACAGTACAGTTGCACAGGAGTTTATCTCTGTCTTGTCCCAGGAATGAACTTCAGATGGTGTAAATGGTGCAAGTGGTGCCAACCTTCACATCCCAGACTTCATCATCAAGCAAAACTTTCAAAGTGCCAAGGATGCTCAGATACACTCTGAAAAACTGACTTTTTATGGAGAAGTGCAAGAACAGTCATTCAGTACACAGACTTTTTTTATCACCTTCCTTTTCTCTAGCATTTTGTTCAAACCTGTGGCCATCCAGGAACATCTGGTCCATCATTACATTGCACAACACGACCACGCACGGCTTGGCGTCACCTGCAGAAACAGAACTCGGAACCACCCGTCCTAAAAAGCATCTGACGCTCCAGCAGAAGAATTGTCACTGGTGGCTGCCAGCACATGGCATATGACACATATGTGCAGTGCTGCTCCTTTCCAGTGTACGGCAGGCACACACAGAAACATCTGCCTGTGTGTTACGGCGTGGCTGATTTTTAAAGCCTGTGCCTTGGATCTTGGAAGGCAGTTTATTGCATAAATCTGAGGAAATCAATCAGGAATTAGGTTTCTAAGTACTTTGGCTGATGTGTGTGTCTGTTCCTTAATTCCAAGATCTGTGTTCTGTCTACTAGACTTTGCCACCTCTCCAGGCCTCTAGACATTATATTTTTGGATCTGGAACCACAGTTCCATTTTAGGACATTGTCACAGCGTCCAAATGAATTATTTCTAATATTTCCAAGTACTGCAATTAGCTGGGTGCCTTCAGCTTTGATTCACTCTGAATTCTGATGGTATCTGCTGTTGCACTTTGAATTTTCTGCCACGAACATAGTCACATTGGTACAAATCCATAATGTGGTTGAAAGTGGACCTCGTTCACATGGGACAACCTTTCCAACCACCCCAAGGTTGATGCTAGGCCTCATACAGCAGTTGTCTTGGAGTGACAGAGGAAAAACCCAGAAACACCAGTCTCCTAAATATGTCCTTTAAGCACCACTGATCAAAGTACTGAGAAGGTGTGTTTGACTGTCCTTGGCTGTCATAGAGATAAGCAATGAGGTGACCTTGGCTCTGGGATCTAAGATACCTCTGCTCGCAGGTTATCCTGTTACTAGAGTCATCAAGAGGACATCTCACACCATAAGGGTGAACTTGATTGAAATTGCCACCAGTGTGGCAGAAGCTAAGGACTACAAATTGGGTTGCCACCTATCAATGCTACTTGTTTTTTATGGTACTGATGTTATTTTAATTAAACCTTTGGTGACTCAGCAGGTTGGTGATATTTTCATTTGAATTGAAAACTCAACTGAGAGCTACATACAGGCTCAGAGGGAATGATCTGCCTTCAGTTCCCTGGTGGGACACAGCCTTATGCTTCTGAACTGACCTATAACTGGTGTGACCACACGACTTCCCGTGTTTCACTGCTGCTTAAAACCTCGCTGGGATTATAAACCTTTTTAATTCAGTTCTCTTTTTTTTTTTTTTTCTCTCTTCACGTATTTGAAAGGTAAATACGCTCAGCATTTTTTCCACCGTAATGATATTGGAAATCTGGTCACTTCAGAGTCCCTGGGCACACATCAGCGCCTCGTCACAACCTGGAATGTTTTCTGCCAGGAATGATGAGTTCCCATTGAAGGATATTCCTCCCAGAAAATTCCAGTTTCCAAGGTCCCGGGCTTTGAAGATAAACTTGTTGCTTGTTTGGTTTCCTAGCAACTTCTGCTCTGCAGCAGAAATGCATTCCTGGGACCCCACTCCCGCTGATGCTTGGAGCCGAGATGTGCTCTGTTCTGGTGAAAGCAGCTGCCTGAAAACATGAGAGTGGAGCTGCTGCAAGAGAGCTAGGGCTGGATCAAAACCGCTGATTAGATCCATCGGTCTCCTCCAGACTTTGTCGTTAAACATAAATCTTGTTTGAAGTTAAAACAACACATCTGGCCAGCCCTGAAGGTGGATGTAGTTCGCATTTGACTGGTTGTCCAGGGTCTTTCTGGAGAATTTGGCACTGATACCACAATACGGCTAAACTGATAATCCCAGGTCAAATATCCCCGCCTTCACTGGAGCTTTAATCCAGCTGAGCTCAGATGAGAAACCCAAGGATCCAGCTTGCTATGAAATACGATGGGGCAAATCATCACCACCAGTGAGACCACTCAGGTGTAAATCCAGCCAAAAGAGCAGATGTGGCCACCTGTAAGGCACCAGAGTCTTAGCCTTGGTGGTTTTAATAAGTTGTTCAGAAGAACAAGGAGCAAACCCACCTTAATCCGTGTCTTGCTTGGTTCTAGATATGTATTTCATGATTTCTTCTGGTTATTAGAAGCTCACCCCTACTTCGACTTTTATTTAGGTTCTTCAGGTCCAATGTCCCAGGGGAACTCTGCAAGCTCATATTCAGCTTCACACAGCTGCATCCAAGGTGAGTGAAGGGCAGACCTAGAAGATATCGAATCTGGTTGTGTTTTGTATCTTGCTTGTTCTAAGGTTTTTGGAGGCATTGCTCATCAGGTGCCTGGTGCTGTGGGAAAAGATCTCTCTTCCATTTGTGTCCTAGTTAAGAAAGTAAAAGACGACCAGTTCTACAGCTCCGTGGAATAACAGCAAAAAGACCAACATGTCGATATTAAAGAATCTTTTAAAGGGACCCTCAAAGTCACAGAGTTTCTGTTTCACCTAAGTAGCCGCAGCATGGAGGGAAGAAGTACCTTCCTTTTCAGACAGGCAAGGAACTGCTAAAATGGTTTATGGTCACAAGACGCAATGAGTTCTTGATCTTGGGGCTGAAGAAGGGTCTGGTGAATCCCAGTGTTACACTTTTACATAGAGATTTATTCTAATAAATTTGATCAGAGCTGTCAGTGATCATGTGAAGATTTTTGTCCTATTTCAGTTAACTCAGGGCATTCTTTCCTGAGGATAATCTTTAGCGAATATAGCACTGCATTGTTACAGCACTGTGTTATGGTCCAGGGAACAAACTGAACGTATTGTTCAGTCTGAATTATATCATATTACTGTCAAGGATATTCCTTCTAAAAGCTGACACCTTTTAATTACCTCTCTGAGACTCTGGGAAAAAAATGGTATCCTGGGAAAAAAAAAAATGCTTGGCACCCACTTTGTTAGTTTTAGCTTGATGTTCATTTCTAGCCATTCATATAGGGCTGAGTCATAGGAGAGAAGCCTGTAAGAGAATCACGAACAAGCTGTCTGGGTTGAGAAAATTGGGAGCCATTTAAAGTGTGCATTGCCTCATCTCATGGTTAGTGGCAGGAGCTACTAGAGACTCTGGAGAGCCTGAAACTAGAGAGGGCATTTTTCTACCTGAACAGTTTCACAGATAGACTGAAGACGGGACAAAAACAAGCTTTGGGAGAGAAAGAGACCTTCCTAGGCAGTGCTAGAATCAGATGTACCATCAGAATTGGATGCAATCATCCCTTACCTGCCCAGGGCATCTCTAAATCTCACTTGACAATCTTTTCCTTCTGTCTTTAGGCAACATTTTTCACCTCCGCTGAGCTAGTTTGAAACCTTTAATTTCATTCTGCCTCGTCTTCCAAGAACGTGGTGCGGCAAGTGGAAACTCATCTCCACATGGGAGAAGAAGAAGGAGGGGGCATTGCGTGAATATTAAAATATTTGCAGTTGTAAAGTGTTGGGTCATGAAAAAATCCATCACACCTCGGGAAAGCAGCATGGTGCCAGAGCCACACTGCTGTGTGGGGTGCCCCAGGAGGGTTGGCAGCAGCGCTCTGGGGGGATGTGTGCAATGCCACAGAGGTGGGCTAGCCCGATTAGGGCTTTGGGCTTAGTAGATGCTCCAGGAGTGAGATGCTTTGGAGGAAGATGCGCAAAACCCTGAGTGGTGTAAACCTGCTGGTACCAGAATCTGGTTCTCCCCTTGCCAGTGAGGCTGGTACATGCCTGGAGGCAGCATTACAGTCATCTCCTCCATGTGCATGTTCTAGTTTACCCATGTTTGGTAAGGGATGCTCTTCCTTCCTGGGCCAAACCATTTGCAGCTCAGTGTGGTGGAGGAAAGGGTTTGTTCTGTTGATGCCTGTCTCTTTACAGAGACTGTAAAGCTTTTGTCCTGCTCTGGTTTTACATGGTGACCCAGGGCACCCGTCCCCCATGGCTGAAAAGTGGAAGGGAAGAGGTCAGGTTTGAGCAAAGCACCTTGTTCCTGCTCTTAGTGCTGATAAGGTATCAGGAAGGTTGTGCAAGCCCTATCAGAAGATGAGAATGTGCTTGAGGCCTCAGTGTATAGTGGATACTGTCTGATAAGTAGTACATGGGCTAGTTTAATCCTTTCTAAGGTGGATTTGGCCATCAGAGTTTGAAGGGGGTGAAACCCAGTAGATGTCTGAGGCAGGGACCGTCAATGCTTCATTAGTATCACGTGAAAATAGGAAGCACAATAAATCCAGGGAACAGGAACAGAGAAAAGTGACCCTGGCTGTGCTGCCATTCCATGGAAGCCAGTTCTCTGCTTCCCACACCGATGCACATCATAAGCTCTTTGGCAAATACGCAGGAGCGACGAGGAGAGCGGCTTGCTCCGACGTCTGGAGTCACAGTGCATTTCGTTAGAAATACTGGTTTTGGAGACCTTGCAGCTCTAACCCGGGATCTATCACCCTAAGCCCAGGTAAGTGAGCCTGTGATTCGTGTTACGAGAGAGCTGACGTGCTGCAGGGGAGCAAGATGAATCTGGTGAAACCGTCAAATGTGGGATGTTAGTTTCGGAAAGCTGGGGACATGCTTGGAGAGCTCCAGCCAGCAGAGAAGCCACCACTGCGGCAAAGCATCTGCTACAGAGACCTTTTTGCCAACTGCGAGATTTTGGGAAGGAGCTGCTGGTGACCCAGAAAAACGTATCTCCTACTGCAGGAAGGCAGCGCTAGCATGCCTCCCTGTCCCGCTGTTCCTCCGGCTTCATTGCAAACACCCGAACTGCAAATACATTGCTTTATAACACCTGAGAGGTATCTAAAGGGACAACCGGACCAGAGTGCCTCAGTTTCCCAGCTGGAAGGACGGGATAACAGTGTGCATGGTTTTTGCAAGGGGCTGGATCCCCATTCACAGGCAGTGCCAGGTCAGAGCAGACAACAGCTCTCATTCCCTGGGTGGATCTGCCCTGTTATTTCATTTCCTGGCCCAATCTCTTACGCAGCGTGTCTGGCTCGGAAGATACAACATCCCTGGAGAGTGCAGTGGCTGGGAACTTGATTTTAGCTTCCCCTTGGCACAGCAGTCCTTCACTGATGGCTGTATTGGTTCCTTACCATGGAGACGTGTTTCTCCTGGATGACATTATCACGGATGAGGGTGAGAGCTGTCTGGTTTTTGAACGCAAGGGGACGATTCAGTTCTTTAGTGAGAGCTGATCAACTGCAGTAAATAAGGTTGCAGCTTGTGGGAGTAACAATTAAAACCCATTATAACCAGCTTAACTAGTCAGAGACTGAAACGCCTGGAAGAACTTGCTCTGTCCTTCCTGAGTGCTGTTTTGCTTTACCCATTTGACTGATTTGGGAAAAAGATTGTAGTCTAGGGGGGGTTAACTTGCAAATCCTGCTCTCACAACCGGGGCAGTGGTTCCCAGATCCTAAGGATGACTGATACAATAGAGAAAACAAAGTTTCCCAAGGGATTCTTCTGAATTAAGTATTTTGATTCACGGGACATGCAACACCTCATGTGTTCAGGACAGACAGTACATCATAAATTAATCTGAAGTGTTTCAGACCAGTCTCTGAATGAACTAATCCTGCAACCCCAATGCTTTCAGTGGAAACATCGGGAAGAAGGACAAGTTGGTGTTGCATCTCCACATGTGAACCTGCCTTCAGATGCTCGGTGGAGGCAATAGCGTAGGCTTCTTGCTGGTTCATGCCAAGAGGTTTGGAGAAGGGAAAACGGGGGGCAGAAGGCCCATTTCGGCATGGAAAAGGCAGGATCTGAGCTGCTAGGACCTGTGAGTTGATGACTCACAGGCAGGATTTATGAGTGCTGAGCTATGGAAACTGCCTGGGTGTCTGATTGCCCCCACTGCAAGGTAGGAACACTCCAGAGCCACCTCAGCCGTTTTTTCACCTTTTTTTTCTAGAAGAGTACACACATGACAGGGCTTATCTCCACTGATTATCGCTCTGCTTTCAAGAACTAGAAGGGAATAAAACCCCATGCTTTTCCCCTCCCTCTTTCTCTTTTTAGGAGGGCTGCTCATGGCCACGTTTTTTGCATGCCTTCCAGATACGATCAGAAAGGAATGGTAACTTTTCCCAGGTCTTTAATGCAGCTCAAGGCATTTGTTTATATGGCTTCTTTGTATGTTGCAGTGTTTTTATTTGGGGCAGCGTTGGGACAGATGGTGTGTCAGTCATAGTGCGCAAAAGCCAAGGGGGCCCATTGGGCTCATGTGCTTATGGCATGACTACGGCACACAAATAGGAGCTGGGGTTTTCTTCGCTAACTTATGTGTCCGTGGGCTGCAGGGTTACCACACCCCATGGCTACTTTGCTGGGATTTTGGGATGCCTAGAAATCTTGGCCAAACCGGCAAAGTCCTCAGATGCCATAGGGATGGGGGGGTTGGGAGGAGAAAGGGGAATCTTTGGAAAACTCTTTACTAAGGCCAAGGCTGGCCCTGATGTTCTGGCTCAGGATGACCCTGGCCTTTTTTACACCTGGGTCAGTAGAGGTGACAGCCTCCAGCACGTCTGAGATGACATTAGCCAATCTGTCCATGCACATCCCCCTGGCACCACACACACAGACAGAGAAAGATAGACTTCTTCACTTTGCTGTGCTCTCCAGCAAACCAAGTCTAAAAAGGGAAAGGTGTACTTAAAAGTTACACAACCCTGTTTGCCACAATAAGATGGGCAGTTATTTGTTCTCTGCTACTGGGGAAGGGCCAGCAGTTTCCAGGGAGGAAAATGCTATCAAACCAAACCTGAAATACATGTGTTGGAGATGAAATATATATTTAAAAATGGATGTTCTTGGCCAAGATGTCATTGTTTATTTTGTTATGGGAGATGTTCTCTAGAGGTCTGGTTTGTGCAAGACTTCACTCGCTGTGAAACATCTGTAATCTACTCTAGATGGAAAAGCTCTTGTCCTCCCTCCTATTCATCACATAAGATGCCAACCTGCAACGACAGGTTGCAGGACTGAAGCTGTGGAGTGGGTCTTGCAGCTGACCCCTTGGCCTCCCCAGACAAGAAGGAGCTTGGAGCCAACCAGAGAAGCATGGTGAGAAGATGGAGAGAGGAGAGGTTTGTGCTGCTGTGCAATGTGAGATGGTATGGGTTTGGCACCGTAATGTTACTGGATGGTGCCCAGCATCATGACTTATGATCAGTGTCCTGCAGGCGAGACCACGTGTTACCTATCCATGGGGGAAACAATGGAGGAGGTGCCAGGGTCATCCTTCCTGTCCCCACACTGATCCAGGAGCTCACCCACACTAACCCAGTCCCTTCCTTCTGTGGTTTTAGCTCTGAGCTTGCAAACCCTGAGGTCTCTGTGACTCCAACAAAGAAGATGCTCATTTTTTTACCAGCTTGGACCCAGAAGCCCCATGGTGTAAGGGGTGAACCAGGGACGTCCCCGCAGGGCTAGCTTACTCACAGAGCCAGACTTCATTCAAGTGGCTTTGATTTTCGGCTGATTGCGCCATCTGATTCCCCTCCTAAGTATTATGATGGAGGGAGCCAGCCTTAGGTTAAAAATAAAGATCTTCAGTAATTAACAGAGGTGGTTGAGAAACTTCTGAGTACCGTTCATTTCTCAGAGGCTTCAAAACTTGAATTCCCATATCAGGGCAGTTTCTTCCAACTTGCTTTTCATTACACATCCACTTTGCTTCTCCAGGGGGATTTGCTGCTGTTTGCGTTGCAGTGACGTGGAAGTATTTATGGTCTTGGACTTCTGCTTATCTGATCCACCCCTGCGCTCCACACTCCTGGAATGGTGCCAGTCCTGAACCACTGCTGCACTCTGCTTGTGCCCCTCCGGAGGAGCTAATATCCAAACACAACAAAAAACAGGTAGCTCTCCCAAACTGCTTGAGGAGATGAGTTTCTCATTTTCACTGGGCTGCAGCAGTGGCACTGTACTGATTTATTCTCGTTTGGACGGGGCTTTCAAGAATAAAAATTCTCCTGGTGTTTACTACGGTGGAATAAAGCATCACTGTGACCATGTCACCACCGTTAAGAAAATTTCAAGCAGGACTCTGGCTGTTCTCCGAACTGCAGCCGGTATCTGAGTTACTATCCCACAGAGGTTTGTTGTTGGAAAATAACGTAATTGACTTTGTCCCGTTTCCAATTTCACAGAGAAACGAGTTGTAAGAGTACGCAGGGTACAGTGGCTGGCTGTTCCCGGAGTTTATTGAAAATGATAAATGTAGTAATCAGTATGAGACCGTACAGTACGTCTCTTTGTACTTTCCTCCCTGCCTGCCTGCAGGATGGCATCGTCACGGGCTCGTGCTGCCCGGTCCCACCGGGGAGCTGCGGCCGCTACAATGGAGGCACCGCTCCAACCGCACCGCTGCCCTGGAAAGCCACCATCTCCCTCCCCCCGGGATCCCAGCCTGGCTTTTAGCCCACATAGCTGACCTTTTATTAAAGATTACCTATTTTTACTGCTCCTCAAGATGGGAAGAAGAAAAGACTGAAAGTGGTGCAGGGGCAGCCCAAGCCAAAGTAGTGTTTATAGGTGAAACAGGCAAATTACTGAGGGCAAGTTTAAAAAATAAATCTCTTTTTATTAAGTTAAGGGAGTGCCCAGTTAAGCCTGGGCCTTGCTCTGTTTGATCTGGTACTAACAGAGCAGCACAGACCCTGGGGCCGAAGGGCTACTGGATGATGCTACATTTGGGCTAGTAAATTAACAGTGCCAGGGACCGTTTCTGGGCTCTTGGCCCACAAACACAGAAGGTCCTGTGCCCATTAACCTCCTTTAGGCTTTGAAACATGGCAGCCACGTGCAGACTTTGTACTGGGAACTGGCTCTGGCCCGTGCTAATGTGTGAACCGTCCTGGGGAGCTGTTTTGGACACTGATGTCTGGCACAGGGCAGGAGTGCTGGAGGCTGTACTGCTGCTTCTGCTGTCATGTCGCATCCCCAGGAACATACCCTGGCACCAGGTTACTTGTAAAGACATCACCCCAGTGGATGAGCCAAGCTAATATCCCATCCCTTGGTACCAGGGGGAACTGAGGCACTTGACTGACTTGACAGAGGTCCTAAAGAAAGTCTGTGTCAGAGCAAGGACTGGTTCTTCATCACTCTTTGTCACTCAGGTGGAGAATAGACTTTGAGAGCTGCCTCTGTCTCCTCCAGATTTTCTTTTCAGACCTCAGAGAGGCACTGGATGTTCTTCCAGTTCAGGGATGATCATCTGGCCTTGTGGGCAGCCTGAAGTCCATACCTTGCTAGCTGCTGGCAAAGCACAGAGAAGAGCCAAGCACTGAATCTCCCCTTTGCACCAACCACAAGCCCCACCAGCATCACCTTTTTCAGGGCTGTCTGCGGGCATTTGGTGCCAGTTTGGGACCTCAAACATCCTCAGACCAACACCCAGGAGACTGTAACATGAAACACAACTTTCCTATCTCCTCGGACCGCCTCATATCTCTATTTGCAAAGCAGAGGTTGTCATCTTCCCTTGTGTGTGTGGCTGCAAGGAGTCAGATATGACAGTGATATGCATCGTACAGGCCATATCTAGATTAACAAGTAATTGCTACATCTAGATTAGCAAGAGGGTGATGGGAGAGTACCAGGAGATCAAACAGACTGGTGCTGAGGGCTCAACATCTACAGCATAGAATCTTAGAATCATTAAGGTTGGAAGAGATCTCAAGGATCATCTAGTCCAACTGTCCCCCCACCACCCATTACCCACTAAACCATGTCCTTCAGTGCCACATCCAACCTTTCTTTAAACACCATGGGCAGTTTCACAGTGGTTACTCCAGGTTAGATTTTTTTCCAGTCACCTACATTGAAAATCCCCCACCCTGCACACTGTCTGAGGCTGGCTGAAGGACCACCTACTAATTTGTCACCTGATAGCCCTATGAGGGGTAGCAGCAGAGCTTCTGGTTTCATTTCCAGACGGGGTGTGTGTGTAGAATAAATTAGAATTTGTGTGCATCAGAGCTGTTCTACAAATGGGACTGCTGTGGGGTGAGGATGACCAAGCCAGGGAGCTGCTGTGAAACAGCATTACTGCTCTGAATCAAAATGCTAAGGCAGAGGCAGCCAGAAGTACCTCAGGCTCGATCCAAGGTTCAGCAGAAAGGTTCTCATTTACTGCAGAGCTCCCTCAGTCAAGCCCTTAGGGCTTGTCTGTACACAGAAATTAATCTGGATTAGGATGGGCAGGAACTTAAGTTACTTAAGTAACGTAACTCTTCTGGAATAACTTCAGTTTGTAACAGATGAGCCTCCGGACGGTTTGGTTAGGAAGCATTGTGTTACATCATACTTATGATGATGAAATGCGTTTTCAAGAGAATGTCCTCGTGGTATTTGGTCACAGTTACGCAGTGAACGCTTCAAAACACGTCCATTCCCTGCAGGAGGAGAAACAGAGCTCCCTGCAGATTTGGACTGCTTTCAGGGGCTGCTCTGCCAGAGCAGCTCAAGGGATTTCACCATTCCTCTCTTTTCCTCCTCACTGAGAAAGTACAGAAGATCCTGCATGCACAGCGTGCCAGCTCCCCTGCCAGCAGTGTGTCATGACTGGTGGAGCATCAGCCCAAAATGTTTACATGGTCATTACTCAAGACTTGTCCCATACATGCTAGCTCCACTCCAGAAGCACTTCAGAACACCAGTTCACAGCCATGTCAAAAAGAGTAAATCCTGCCTAAATGTGACTCTGCATGGATCCAAATACTCTCCCTGAGTGAGCTTGTATTGCAACCTTCTGGAGGGCAGACGAGTCCCCCCTTTCAATACCTGCACCTCTGCTTGCTCTGAGACTCACACATTAAGTACAAAAAGACCAAATGACCTTGTTAAGTTGGACATTGCCCTCTATAACTACCTGAAAGGAGGTTGTGGTGAGCTGGGGGTTGGCCTCTTCTCGCAGATAACTGGTGACAGGACAAGGGGGAACGGCTGCAAGTTGCACCAGGGGAGGTTCAGGTTGGAGATGAGGAGAAATTTCTTCTCGGAAAGGGTGGTCGGTCGGGCATTGGAACGGGTTGCCCGGGGAGGTGGTGGAGTCACCGTCCCTGGGGTGTTTAAGAAAAGGTTGGATGTGGTACTTAGGGACATGGTTTAGTGGGTAATAGGTGGTGGGGGAACGGTTGGACTAGATGATCCTTGAGGTCTCTTCCAACCTTAATGATGTTATGATTCTATGATTCTATGATATCATTGACTAGAATGATAAAAGCATGAGGCCTGGAAGGACCACAAGACCTCCTTAACTCACTGCGCAGAGGACAGTACAGGAGATGGAGAAGTCTTGGTGAGTATGAGGCTTCCTCCTCCACTGCAACCAGTGTGAATGGGAGCATTGCATTCATGATTTTTTCTCTTACCTGAGCACTTCTGCACGGCTTTATTTCCAGCCAGGTTTAAATGGACTGTTAAATATTTCTACCAGTACACACCCTCCCTGAAAGAGTCTGTTTGCATTCAACTCGAGGTAATTGTTCATAAGCAACAACCCATAAGCATAAAAGTTTCCACATATTCCTTTTTTTAGCTGTCTTACTATTTATTCTGTAAGGTGATAACATTGATTTCAGCTCTCAGTTTTTATCAGTCTTGCACAAAGACAAAGGAGGAGGCAAAGAGGAACCTCCCTTCTCTCCCATGAAATGGAGTCTACTATCAACCAGCCAAAGCAGAGGAACAAGCCCTTCATCATGCTATATATATACACAGCTTGGCTGGCAGAGTACATTTTCCTTAACATGCCTAATCCCACAAGTATGTGGTGGTTTGCTCTGCAGAAACCTCAGCTTTTCAGGTGCTAGAAAATATGCATGTTCCATGTTACTTGATAGTTTGCTCATATCCCTATCTCCTGGAGGCAAGCTATTGCTGAGCCTCTCAGCTTGCTTTAAAAACTACTTGTCTTTGTGCCTCTCCTGGGAAGAAACCTGCTCTTGAACACACACACACACACTCACCCCCCGCCACGCAACACTGCAAGGAACAATAATATACTCTCGATTTCTTGTTTTACATTTTTTGGCTGTAAATCTAGAAAAATGAGACCTGATTTATTCTTTTTTTTGTTTGCTTTGACAGACACGCAGTCCTAGCTTCTCACAGATCGGCTTACGTACGCTGAGCTTTCCCACAGCTTCCTTGGAAGTATGGGAAGAGCTGGTGAAGTTGGGTTTTGATAATGGGGCTTATCACAACCACAGTATAAAAAGTTATCGTTGCTTCCCTGGTGCAACCAGCCGGCCTCCTGCGCAGCAATGGGAATTGAATGAGGGACTTCCAAGCAGGTGGGAAGGATTTTTCCCCATCCTCAAAGACTTTCTGAGGTTTGAAAAATGTCCTTCTTCTTGGATGAAGGGGAAGAACCAAATTACCACATTTTCGTAACCTACGCGAAAGGACTCGCACAACTGCATCCCACTTAGCAAAACAATTACCTGCCCTGTGAGAGACCAGCTTCAACGCTGTCATTATCTCCTGTGTCTCCAACGACGTAGGGTAATCTGCAGCCTCTCTCATCCTTTTCTCCTGGAGTCGTTCCACTCTGTATAAACACTGCTCATCGGTGCAGCTGTTGGGAGACTTCCCGCATCCCAGGGGAGTGCTCTAACCACAAAATTAGTGTCACCCTTGCTCTTCGTCCAGTGGGTATTTAATTATTCTTACAAAGTGAAGTAATTTCAACTGCAGAAAACAAGAGGCGTGCAGGTCAGAGTACCCCATAATTATTGCAGTAGGGAGCACTCTCCTAGGACATGAGATTTCCCAATCAGACGCTGAAAACTTTGGGCTGTGGGGGTAGCTGGGAAATGTTATTGTCTTCTCCTCCATTTTGTGAATGGCTCCTCAGATTCCTGAGAGTGACAGAGTTTGAGACATACGTGTATGTTTCTGGAAATGCTGAAATGAAGTGCTTCAACATTTCCAAATTTTTTCATTTAATCTAAAAGCATTTAAGAATATGCATCATATTTGGCAAATAACTGTGGCCACCCCGAAACCACATTTTTAGCAAATAAATGATTCACTGAGTAAATTTAGCTCATCTTAAATGTCTATTTATATCACGGGAACACACCCTGTCACTGTTGGGGCTTCACCATGCTGAGTACTATCCAGAGCTTACAGCCAGACGTGCTCTACCACAAACAGCCTGAGAGGGAAAAATAAAGCCCTGCCTATTTTACAGGCAGCTTTTCGCAACAGCACGGATGTCACTCTCCCTGTCTCAGAAGAGCTGTGCCCCAGCCTACAAACGTATCTCAGATACCTCACATCATTTTAGGACTGGGAAACAGCATCGCCTTGCCAGTCTCCTCTCCACCACCAACACAGCAAAGCCACCCATCTCTTTTTTAATTTCCTTTTCCAGAAAAGAGTCATCTCTCAGAACACTTTGCCTTACACCAGCGACAACCTGCAAACGCCGAATGGGTTAATCCCCTTTAGCCAGCATCCTGGTAATGAAAGATTTCACTCTTTGTCACCTAATGGTCTTATGTCTAAAATACAAGCCTAGCTGCCTGCACTCGAAACGTTTTTAATCATTGTGGAATAAAAACCTAGCCTGGCTAGTGCCAACCAAAGAGATGTTTGTCTGCTCAGCAGATTTTATCAAAGCTTCCTTGATGTCTTTGCCTTTGTAATGCTAAGCACTTCACTGTTTGGCATATTTAAAGTAGGATGCGGTACATGTGAAGCATTTCACAGAGCGATGATGTATCGAGTGTGCTTTAGGAAGTAATGAAAGCAGCAGACTCATGATTTTTTGAGCTTTTAATTACTTATTAAGTGGCATGACATAAAGGCTACGGGGGGAGATTTTTTTTCAACATCCAACTTATTGACTTTGAAGTCGGCGCCTAAATACCCTTTGTGACTTTGAAACTTTCCGTCTGCTCGCAGGGGAACACGCTGCTGCTTTGGGCTTTGTTTCACGCTGACCACATTTGTTCAGAGGAGAGAAACGGAGGGATGGGAGTCTGCTCAGACACAGGTCTCTGCCTTCGACATGGTGGATAAAGATGAGGGACAGGCTAAATACGTGTCTTTTGACAAAGGGCCTTTAGCACAGAGCCTGGAGCAATGAGTTCTGACCTGGCCTTAAAAATGCCAGCGCTACAGGGGGCAAATAACCATAGCGGTCCCCGGAGTGCTTTTAATGAGCTGAATCACAGTCTGAGTCTGACTCTCCATCACTCACAAGCCACTGCCACAGCTGGTTTTAGCAGATGTCCCCTCCGACAGAAAGGGCCCAGCAAAGCACAGTGGTTGGCCTCGCCACCATCTCCTTCAGGTCTGATGTGACCGCTGTGACAAGAATGCCATCCCAAGCTTCAGGAGCAATAAAGTCAGGAAAGGCCAAAAAAGAAGAAAAGACCCTCACATTTGTGTTTGGATTTTTGGGAATAGTTTGGGGGGAGTTAGAAACTTCTGAAAGGAAAGACTCTTCCCACTTAGTCTCACGGTGGCCTCCTCGTAGGGTTTCTCTGTGATAGTGAGGATGAAGCCAGATATGGGTTTCTCCGTGATGGTGAGGATGAAGTCAGATCCTTCCCTTTCCATCGTCTGAACCAACACTCATTGTGCTGCAGTTGGGATGTCCCCGTGAACATACATTTGTTTGCTCAGACAGCTGGTGGCTGACCCAGCAATGAGTATGCTTCTTTTTTATGAGTCCTACTGATTCCAAGGAACCCTTGTGGATCATGAACCCGAGATGCTCGCTCTGGCTCCAGAGGCTGCTAAACTGCTGGGGGTCATGTTAAGGTTGGAGCTACATACGTGGGGAGAAACTCACCCTGCAAATGCCCAAGGCATCCTCTCATCCTCCGGTCTCTAAAAAAGAGGTGTTATTTTGGCATCCTCAATCAGTATCAGATATTCTTTTTAAATAAAAAGAAATGGGAAGGGGAAAAAAAAAAAAAAAAAGAAGAGAAAGAAGGGATGGCTGTCTGCTGAAAAATTACCCTCCCCAACTGACAGAGAAATGAAACGCCAAATGTGTGGTATGTGTATTTTTATCCTCTCTGAAAGAAAAAGCGAAGCCACAGCTTCCCATGTTCAGTAAGTGACCGGCACAAACATACAAGGACTCAAGTGCACTTCTACCCCCTGGAAAAGTTTTCTTTAATTAGGACAGACACACTGCTCAGTCAAAGCAACATCAATGTCCAGGCACACAATGTGACTAACCCACTTATCCTTATCTTTGCTGATGTTCATATCTTTGGGGGAAAAAATGAGTGTGCAAGGCTAAAATTCAGTATCTTTAGAACAGGGTTTGGGGGTTTTTTCAGTTTTGGGGTTTTTTCTTTCCCGAAGAATGACAAATACCACTTTCCTGCTTCTTCCATTTTCTAAACGAGCAAAACATTCTCATTTAACTGGATTCTTCTTAGTACTGGTAGGATCTGCACAGAGTCATCCAGCCGGGCAGCTGAAGGAGGATTTAATTCAGTAGTGCAATGACTCAAGCTGCTTCCCAGTATCACAAGTAGGACATGAAAGGGTTGTGTCCTGGTGTTTCTCTGAAGCTTTATTAGGTCATATTATTTAGAAAATCTACTGCATAAAACAATAATTAGTTTTTAAAAGTCCTGCAGTCTTCACTGCTCATGATAGATTAATTTGCAGGCCTATTTTGGGTACAATTATTTTGCATTTATTACTGCAGGTCCAATAAAGAGCAGGGGTGGATCCTGTCTGGAAAAAAAAAAAATGAAGGCAAAGGTCTGAATATTAACATCCCCATTTTACTACTGGGAACTAAACATCAGAGAGACTAAGGGCCATGTTAGAAAAAAATACTTTCAAGTTCAACATAGAAACCCTGAAGACTCCATTTAGCAGAAACCCAAGCCTGAAGGTGCTGTGAGCGCCTCGCTTTTAGATTGGCAAGCTCTTTGGGGGCTCAGAGTTGCTCCTGGACGGAGTCAGCTGGAAGTGGCAGGGTGCCTAGGTCATGCTGAGGTCACGCTGAGCTCCGTCACCATCCAGAAATGAGCCATTCCTCTGACTAACGCCCCAGAGGGATCCTGCCCACTCAGCGCTGCCTGCACACACACAAATGGGAGCAGCCTGCCTGCAAAACGGGGCACTGAATACTCCTTTTGTCTTCAGCCTTCTCAAAGGAAACGGGGATATTGTACATTAAAGAAGCCAAGTCCAATTAAATGCAAGGGAGAAAAAAGGTGGCAGCTCTTTGGCCCTTCCACTTCTGGGAGACCTTCCTTTCTAACAGGGGTTTCAGGACCTCTCCTGTAGTACCACCCTCTAAAGGTTAAGTGCCACAATGCCTGGTGTTGACATACGTAGGTTCCTTTATTAGGCTGAGCCCTAAACTGAGCTTGTCTCGTTGTCAGAAGTTGGTGGTAAATTCAGGACACAGCCAGCAGCTCTTAACCTCCCAGCTAATGTGGGAGCACTTCTGCAAATCTGAACCGCGAATTTGTCCTCTCTTGCTCTGAGTCCACATCCACCAACGTCCCTTTTCCATGACTGCATCACAGTATTGGGCTTTTTGGGGCCATTCTTTCTCCCTGGGACTTTCTTGATAATACATATTTAGTAGTTTGGTTTTTTTCTTGAAGGAAAAGCAATGAGAATTTCCCTTAAAAGGCCCAAAGGAGAAGTTGGCCTCAGCACCCATCTGAGCCGTTTGCTGCCATGCCTGTCACACTGCAGATCACGATGGGCAAGGTGAAAACCACACGATATGGTGACACAAAATGACCTCCACTGGAAACGAGCAGGGGTAGTGAGAAAGGCTGTAAGTGACTTTGCAACAGCCGCCTCTGCAAGGAGCCATTCAAAACCACTCCAGGAAAGCCAGCAGAAGAGCTCAATTTTTATCTCATTCTCAAAATCTGAAGGCTTTATGTTTCCTTTACCACATACACATAATTCATGTTAACAGGATGTATTGTGAAACACCTAGGGCCCAAGTTCTGCTCTAGTCATGCCAGATTTTCATCCACGGTAGCTCACCTGAAGTCCCTCCAGACTGACATCAGTGTAGCTACAAACAGGACCTGATCCTTCATCTCTTCCAAAGAAATAAGATCAGAAGTTTTACTGGTGGGTTATCTTCTTTCTCAGCTCTGTTACCCCAAAACGGAGGTGGAGGGATCCTATCTATGAAAGAAAAGGATTTTTAGAAAAAAAAATTAATACTGTTTTTTAAAACAGAATATGGTTTAGTGGGTGTCAGCTGAGAGCAGCTTGCCTTTATTCCTCAGTCGGGCCAACTGCCACGCAATAAATGAGTATGAAGGAGTGGATTGCTTGGTGTTATCCATTACAGGAGCCTAGAGATCATCACCAGCTTTCTCCACTTCAGACACCTCCATTAAAACTGGTAACCAGAAGTGTGCAGCCTACGTGTATGAAAGAGCATGTGCAGGAGGGGAGGTGAACCTGGCATCGTGTTCAGCGTGTATTTAAAGAACTGCAGAGACTCCAGAGTAGTTCCCCATGTGGACACACACATATGTTCACACTCCCACTTATTTTAGTGTCTCTGAAATGAGAGTCTTTTTCCTTTTTTTTTTCCCTTTCCAGTGGATTTCTCTTTGGAGGCATTTTAAATTGAACTGTAAGGAAGTGCCTACAACTCTAGAGAAGAGAAGTGATATCCTAATGCTTACTTTAGATGGCTGTATCCAGGCAGCATCATTCAAGCTAGTCACCCCCACTTGACTAGTTATTAAAGACCAGCCCACTGAGGTCTAGAGCACAATTCATCTCCTCCTACAACAGATGCCTAAAATAGAGCAGAGGAACTGCACCCCAAAGTGCCTATTCCTCTCCATTGACCGTAAGGGTGTCTCAGATGCCAATATGTGTGCTTGTGCAGATGATTCATAACTAAAGTGCCCACACAAGCAGAGAGAATGTGCAGAACTATAGGGGCTCTCAGCAGAGGCTAAGGAATGGACTCTGCCTTCCTCCTGCCACGATGGCTTGTGTTGCTACCCATCTTAGCTTAGGGTTTCTTCCCACTCCGTGCCTTATCAGAATAATCTCTTCCATTACTCGGTCCTAAAATACAGAGAAGCCTTACAGGTCCTATTGAGAGGCTTTGTGTTCACACCTTGCACTGCCGCAGTGTAACTTCCCATGTAGACAAGCTTTGCCTGTGGTCGAATCTCTCCAAACTTTCACATATCTGCCTCTGAAGAACCTTCACTGGTTTTCCTCGATAAAGGCAAAAAAATAAGGGTTCAATTGAGTCAGTTGACAGGATCTGAAAGTTCCCCTTAGTACACGTGCACATGCAGCCAAAGAATTCACAGCTCAACACCTGGAGATAAGATTACACAATGTGGGTGAGCATCTGTAATCCTCCACGCTGACCCACAAAGAGGGTGTCTTTTATTACCCCATCTAGAGGCTTTTAGCATCGATGGGCTGTGGTTTTTACTTCCAGAGGTCTCTGCCCTGCTTGCCTTGAATCTAGCCAAGGTGAAGGACTGATGGGGTTAGGGTAAGTCTTTTAAGGCTTTGCCCCTGAGAACGAGTATCTGCAGCTGGGGGACGTCGTGCAGCTCAGTTTGCAAAGCAGATATTTGCAGAAGGGTAATTCAGTGAATATCTGAGAACTATTAGATCATTATTTACATGGCACCTTTTAAGAGAGGTTTTCTGAATGCCCCATAGACATTAACTAAGCCCTCCTATCTGTGCAGGCTTAGCTGCATGACTCGGGTGAGCAGCTTCAGAGCAGGTGACGGGGCAGCAGCCAGGACAGGGACAAGCCTCCTGACTCCTACCCCGTGCTGCTAACCACGAAGCATCCCCTCCCCTTTGTCAGGAAGGCTAATCCTGTAATGTGACTCTTGAGCAACGTTTAGGAGCCGGAGCCTAAATAAAACTTCATTCCAAAATAGCGTGTATGAAAATGAAGATAAGGCTCAACAAGTTGTAACAGATGCCTGCTAATTAGTCACTGCAAGGCGCTTCCAAATGTGAGCCGTGTTTCGGCGCTCGAGCCACCCCTAAAGACTGCTGTCCCCTCTCTTCTCCAGAGGTGATTAAGGAGAGGGAGCAAGCCTGGACACCCTTATTTCACTTAAACTCCCGGTCTGGCTGCAGCAAGGTGAGCCCTGTCTGCTTTCTGATACTGGACTCAGCCCGGCATTAAAAAAGCAAGAGTTTAGGTTGCACACTTGCACACAAATTCCTGCCATCAGGCAGCTCTGTGAGCGCAGGGTAACCTCAGGAAGAATCAGCCAGGACTAACGCACGCTTATATAAGCACAGACAACACGTACCGGTATCATTTTATTGCTTTTGTCTTGATGCTTGCATTTTATCTTCATTTATATCACATATTTCTGAACCCAGTAGTAAACAGTTTCTCCCTCTTTCATAACCCTTAATGATACAGGTTGGGTTTTTTCCCAACTCTTTAAGATTACCATTTAAATTAACTATATAAACCAGGCCCTGGCCTCTATTACACGGGAAAACAATTGGGTTCTGTTTAACTTAGGAATCTGCAGTGTTTATAGATAGACAACCCCGAAGGTAAGTTACTAAACTAGTTTCTAGTTGCATTGATCTGTTGCCAGAATACATAAATTATTAACTGAGAAGTAACTCCGGAGAGTGTTGTGTATTTAAGTTCATATTTGGTAGGGCTGGGGGTACGTGGCTTGGCCATAAGTAGACACTAGAAATATTAATCGCTTTCAAGTAGAATTCTATATTTTAATTGCTGAGAGGAGACTTCTTTCTTTCAGCGTCTGATTAAGAAACCCTTCCCTTGCTTTGTTTAAGCCACCGCAGTGCAAACCTACGGGAAAACTCCCACTGATTTCCCTGAGGACTCCGGCGTTCAGTCCATGGGAGTTTGAACAGTTATTTCGGCTGATCAGAGAGTCCAGAACCTTCTGCCACGTCAATCTATCTCCTCTGAACTCCAGCTACTCCAAATTTAGTGTACTGTGACCGGAACACGACGTGGAGAGTGAGATAATAGCGTTTTCCTCCTTGAACGACGTGAGCCACTCAAAATACCTGACAGTGCCAAGGTCCGGGTGAAGAACACTCTTTTCTGGTCTTCTGTGTTAAACAGGAGGCCGACCCGAGGTTAGCTGCCCTTCAGTGTGCGGAAGGTCCCAGAAAAAAATAAGTTAGTTTCCTGGCTGCTTTTTTGAGGACTGAGACAGTTCTTTCTTGAAAATTACGGGATGTCACCTGGGCATGGCGTGTGCCGCTCGGGCAGTGCATGTTGAGAAAACACATCTGCTCTTTATCTTCACATCGTCTTTAATTTCCAGGGTTGGGTGTCTTGAGGTTAAATGGGACAATATATGGTATCATGGCTGCTCCGAGGGCTAGCCCGACTGTAGAGGATGGTGGATGCAAGGAATGCAAGCTGTCTGCATGCCACTCAGTCCTTGGGTGGGTTTAACACTAATTCCACTTTGCCTCTCCCACCTCCTTGAAATAAATTTCTTCCCGGCTGAACTGCACAGCAGCCAGCAGCTCGGACAGAGAGGAGAAGACAGCTCGGGCAGGCTCAGTCCCAACTGGGCAGATATCACTCCGTACTTTGTCTTGTCCTGGAAGACTACAGCAATTCCACTTTCTGCCCATGGCATGAGACTCCAACCCACTTTTCAAACAACAGGGAAAAGTCCAAGGGTGTTGAATGTCACCAAAAGCAAACTACCTTACAGAGACAACCAGGAGCCCATGCTGCAAGGGCGAGCAAGCCACAAAGCAAGTGTGGGAGCCATGGGGTGCCCCATCCTTCTGCTTGCAGCAGGTCCATCACTGAGCATAGAATCATAGCATCATTAAGGTTGGAAGAGACCTCCAGGATCATCCAGTCCAACCGTCCCGCCCCCCACCTATTACCCCCTAAACCATGTCCTTAAGTACCACATCCAACCTACCTGTCTTTAAACACCCCCAGGAACGGTGACTCCTCCTCCTCCCTGGGCAACCCGTTCCAATGCCCGACCAGCTCAGGTGAAGAGCAGGAGAGCCATTTGCATGGGGAGCAAGTCAGACTTAAATAGCTACATGCAGCCACAGCTTGTCAGGTGCCTACGTATGGCATCCCTGCTGTGTGAGAAGTGTTCACCTTTTGTATAATCTTCACCCACAACAGATGAAAAGTACTTTTTCAGCTGTGCAGGTGCCACGAATACTTTTCCAAACCCCTGTGGTTCTTTCAATTTGGTGTAATCTTCAAATTCATTAGGAGTCTTTTTTTTTGTTTTCCTCTCAAAATCATGAGGGCTAAGGGATGAAAGCCATTACCCTTATTTTCACAGTACCCAACGTTTCACCCATGTGTGTGGATCCTCACCGCATCTGGAGGCTGGTGCTTTCGTTTACCAATGTGGAGATGGGGTGTGGATTTCAGTTGGATTTAAGCACTTAAATATCTTTAAGCAACAGGGCTGTACAGATTTGTCTTCTGTCACACAGGAAATCCATGGAAATGCCAGGAAGGGAGCCCAGTTATCTAAAGATGTGGGACAGCTACCAGGCAAGCTTTTCCTCACAAATGGGAAGATTGCCAAATTTTGTGGAGCTGAGTGGTGCAGGCATTAGTTATGGATGTCCTGGCCATCTTGTGTGCTCCTCTCACAGTGTCTTCTCCAGGGAGGCTCAGTCTTCTGAGGAGCAGCATTGGGTGGTTTTGAGAATAACAAGGGTAAGGGTTTGAGGTTTTTTATTTTTTAAGGAGCTGTGGATTCTGCTTGCCAGAAATGGAAATATAAACAGATCTGGACATTTCAGAAATTCAAATGTTCTGCTCTGCAACTCTTGAAGGTCCCAAAATCTAATTTGATCTGGACATTTTTATGCCATCCTCAAAACTGTAATGGTGTGGGTGACATCCATACTGACATATTACACCAGGCTTTTGTGTTTTAGTTCTGTTCCTCAGCAGTGTTATCAGGGTAAATTGGAAAGTTTTGTGGTCACGGTTTCGAGTATGTTGGTAGACACCCACTTTGACTCTGCTACCTTCTGCAAGTCTCTTCATCCTTCTGCTGCAGTTCTCCTCTGAAAAACAAGGGCAAAAACCCCCTTCCCTGCCCCAGGGACAGCTTCTGAGGACAAGTGCTGTTGGTGTCTCAGAGGGTCAGATGCCACCGAGATGGGGAACAGTCCAAGTGATAAGTTGCTGTGGCCTTTTTGTTGCACCAAGGTGGAGCAGCAGAACTTGATGCAGGCACGAAACCACATCAGTGCTGGTTTGAGACAAAACTGAGACAAAAGAGCTGAATATTGTGCCAATTTCTATATTGATCCTACTGTTTGTCTTCCTAAAGTGTAACAGCAGAAATGCAGTTAAATGTCATATCCGGAGAGCAGTTGCTTTAGTGAGTGAGCAGTGATCTTCGGAGATAAGGGGCAAGGCAACCACCGCACTCTTGTGAACTGCCTCTGTAGACAACTATTCTTCAGCTCATAAGCTATTAATTACCACATGTTAGAATTTATTTATTTTTTTTT